>CM054182.1:6575000-7175000 GCA_028829895.1 Sinotaia quadrata
TAAAATCAAAACTTTCAGACTCTTTATAAAAGATTAATTTCACAGACTCATTTGATAAAGTCAAATTTTACAGGCTCATTTCAAAATATCCAAGTTTAGGGACTATTTAACAAGATCTAACTAGAGAGGCACATATTTATAAAATAAAATTTTACAGCTCATTTTATAAGATTAAATGTTACGATTCATTTTACAAGATCGCATGCTACAAACTCATTTTAAAAGATCAAATGTTACAGACGTATTTTGCAAGATCAAATGTTATCGACTCAGTTTGAAAGATCAAATGTTACATATTAAGTTTACAAGATCAAATATTACAGACTCATTGTAAAAAATCAAATGTTACAAACCAAATTTACAAGATCAAATGTGCCAGATTAATTTTAAAAGATCAAATGTTACAGATTCATTTTACAAGATCAAATGTTACAGACTCATTTTAAAGATCCAGTTCCACTTGGACTCATGAAATAAGATTACATTTTCAGTCACAGTTTGTAAAGAAAACAATTTACAAATGTTATAAGATAACATTTTACTGACGAATTTTATAAGATAACATTTTACAGACTAATTTTGTAAAGAAAACATTTTACAGACTAATTTTGTAAAGAACACATTTTACAGACTAATTTTATAAGATAACATTTTACAGATTCCCGTTATTTGATCACATTTATAAAAACGTTTCTCTCAAATTTTAAACTAGTGTCTAGAAACAAGCTTCGTTTGTTTATGAAAGTTTTTTCCACACCTATATATTTGACAGTGCTTTGGCATACATTATTGAATTGTCTTTGATCTTTTAAAGCATAAAGGCATATTTCATATCTTTCATACCCGTATTACATGCATCATGCACATCAGAGAACTTGACACCTATCAGGGTACTTAGACTTTTGAACAAAACTAAGTGGCTTATGCTTTTACTTGCTTTTCATTTGGCCAACATTTATTGAAACTAAGGACACGTGTACTCCTGGTGACGGCCGTGATATGCTTGTTAAATTATCTCTATTTCCCAGTGACCAGAGACAATTTTTAAAATTAGTAATCAAAACGAAAGATATGTTCGTTTTTTTAAAAAAATAGTATTATATAAAATGATATAATATTTGTTTGTTTTCCTCTTTATTTTAAATTTTGTATGGATCTGAACGAAAGCGAAGGTATATGTAACCCTCCCCCCCCTAATATTTAATTTATTAGCCAGCGAGTTGTGAAAAACACGACAAGAATTAATCTTTATATCTAACATGTAACAACATTCACTCATTGTCTCCGTGACATGAATGTAAACAGATTATACATAGAACAGGTTCGCATTCAGATTGGTCTTAGTAAATCTGATTTATAAATAGAAAATGGAAGGATGGACTACTTGCAAGCTGCAGTTATAGATTGTAAAATTATATTTAAGAGGGACATCTATCGAACGGAGCAAGCAAGCACAAATTAATAAAGGGAGGGAATCAAAAGGTGAACACACTTCTCATGTGCACTTACATTGAATCAAATTTTGCCCGTACTCTCGTAATTAAAACTCCCGAAACAAAACTTGTTTCTAATTATCGTCGTCGTTATCGACTTCATTATCATCATCATCGATACATTTATTGGTATTAAATTTAAATAATTTTGTATTTTTATAAGTGCATTTGCATGTATGTACTTGTATTGATAGATGACTGTCTTTCACTTTTTTGTCTTTCAAAATGTCCATATTGTATTACAATTTTTACACTTGATGTTTCGAATATATATACACTGCTTTTCTGCAAATTTCTTATGAATAAAAGTTTAAACAAAAAAAATTCTAAAATAAATGGTTAACTACCGATATGTTTTATGTTTCCATTCTGAAACTGGAAATGAAAGTGAAAATGTGTGCAAGCGAAAATATGTGAAAGTATGTATATGTGAAATTGTGCACAAGCGAAATGTCTGTATGTGAAAGTGTCTGCAAGCTGTGAAAGTGAAAGTGTGTTGAAGTGAAACTGTATGCAAGCGAATGTATGTGAAAGTGAAAGTGTATGCAAGCTGTGAAAGTGAAAGTGTGTATATGAAATTGTGTGCAACGAAAGAATATAAAAGTAAAAGTGTGTGGAAGTGATAGATAGATAGATAGATAGATAGATAGATAGATAGATAGATAGATAGATAGATAGATAGATAGATAGATAGATAGATAGATAGATAGATAGATAGATAGATAGATAGATAGATAGATAGATAGATAGATAGATAGATAGATAGATAGATAGATAGATAGATAGATAAACAAGTAGAGTGATAAATAGATAAATAAATAGTTGGCATTTCTGGTTTTCCTCAAAGTTGAAATTAAAGAGCTGGTCGAGATTTTAGAAACCCATGTGTCTGGTGATAAATTGGTAAAGTTGTTTATTTGTATGTTGACTCATGGGGCTAACTGATTATTACATGGCATAGCTGATAGACACTAATGGAATCCTTTAAAGAATCATTTTAATTTTAATTTTGAATATTTTTAAGAAACTGAAGTGAATCTACTGTTCAGTTCTTTTCAGAGCAATGTAGTGCTACTTTAATTAAAATCAAAACAAAACATTTTTTGAATTGAATTTGGGTCAGTTCACTTGTTCAGTTCTTTTCTCAGGACTAGGAGACTTTCGTTTTGACTATAGCTGTCTTTCGTGGAATGGAAATGGAAATCATTTATTTAGTTTTTTTCAGAAGTACCTCTGAAGTTCGCTTATTATCTATAGTTTATGATGGTATAATGTTTCGAGTCCTTATGCTAAGGTACTGTTGTATCCGAGGTCAGAGGTTAGTTAGTGCGACCTAGGACAAGTTCAGAAAGGTCAACTACCCTCCTCATTTAGTGCAGCACTTGCAGATTCAGAACACTATACTGTTGTACAAATAAGTACTTAATATATTTGACTACAGTTTAACTTTCACTCTATTCTTTCTCTCCTTAACTCTTAGATTATCAGCTAAATACCGTTCGCATACACACACGCACACACACACGCACACACATAGACACAAACATATATAATATATATATAGGATCAGAATGTCCTAAACTGTTAGCTGGCCTAATTGGCAGGAACGCGTGTGTGTCCATGAACTTTTGCTGATCAATATTGTTAGTGGCCTTGACATAACAGACCGGGTAATAAAGTATTTGAAGTTTTGCATTGTGTTATTTTTCTTATTAGTGTCTGGATGTGTTAAAGAAATTATTTGAGTGAATTAGCTATGTATGTAGTTAACAGCTTTGTTGGAGATTTGAAAGATTAATTCTGTGTTGCATGAAAGTGATGAAACATTAAAGTATAACTGTTATTTATAGACTGTTGTTTATTTATCTTTCAATTTCTTGTTTTCTTGTTTTGATGAGGTCATGGGTCATTGGCGTTTTGGGTGGAAGTGAGGTTTGGAATGTAATAGACTTTTGACTGACAGTTGGATGACTTATTGAAGCAAGAAATCCAATGACAAATTCTATTTTAATTATTGACCAATAGTTAGCCTGCTAACACTCTGAGCTATTGCAGTAAATTTAAAAAAGTTGTTTAAAGATCCCTGTATTGTCGATTTTGAGCACTTGAAAATTTATGCCAAAGCCCTTGTCTAAGCGTCACGAACGCCGAACTTTGTTAAGTCATCTGGACGATGTAAGAATGAGAATTGTACTTAAAATAGTTTGTGATTTAAAGTAAGATTTGTACATCCGATAACCTAGTTAGGCTAATCGAATACAGAATATGGTGATTAATATAACTGTTGTTTTATTTATAGCATATCCTCTAAACGCGGAATATCCCAGGTGTGGGTTAACTCCCCAATATGTGTAATCAGGTACCAGATTAGGGAGTGGATTATACTATCCATCCATCCGTTCATCAGTGAGTTTATCTGTCTGTTTAATCTGTCCTGAGTGCGCGACTACACATAGATAATAGATTTGTTTCAGGCCTCGACTTTTGCCTCTTACGCACTAGCACTCTTGACTGGTTAATCTCAGATGTTAAGCACTTCATCATTGGTCAGTCCTGATGTATACTGTCAAACCCTTACTGTCTGACTCACACTTAAACACTCAATCGATCAAGCATTGATTAATCTTTAGGTAGTTGTGTACCCTTGATTTGAATAGTGTCAGTCTTTTGAGACTCTGAGTGACGTGTGGTTAAGTCTTGTAGTAGAGATGGTCATTCTTGTGCAATATTCCCCACTCTCGTTTGGTTTAATCAAAAAATGAATATAGGTACTTTTCTTAATGTACAAAGTAGGGTTAATAAAAAATGAATATTGGTACTGTTCTTAACGTGCAAAGTAGGGTTTAATAAAAAATGAATATTGGTACTGTTCTTCACCAGCTTAACTGCCCTGTTTCATGCAAAGTTAGTTATAAGAGCACTTAATAATAATAAGGAAATACAACCGCACCTACCAATAGTATAATTCATATGGTAAAAATAAAATATGCAGGCAAATTAAAGATTATTGAAACAATTAAGGTTAGAATGAGAAAATGATTATGAGTTAGGGTTAGGAATAGAGTTTAGTTCCAATTAGTTCTGATTTTATTTCAAGAATACCTTGAGACGTAAATACCATATGTGCACTACAATAGACGACTCAAACATTAATAACTGGAGAACTGGTAGGGAAATTAATGGAAGTATTTATCGCACAATTACATTATGACAGTTACAAGGGATTAGTACTTGAAAGTTTTGTATACTAAAAACAAATAAATTGTTTATCTATCTCTTTGTATGTGTGTGTGTATATGTGTGTGTATGTGTGTGTGTGTGTGTGTGTGTGTGTGTGTGTGTGTGTGTGTGTGTGTGTGTGTGTGTGTGTGTGTAATTCGACGTCGGATTATACGAATTGATGAGTACATAATTTCGTGGAAAATGGTGTTTCAATTGCTTATTTTAAAATAATTTTACAGCTGTAACTTTGAAATTGATTGCAGTTAAACAGGATACTTATTCACAATTAATTTATTTCTCAACTTATATAAGTTCTTATTGTTGATTTCTAATTTATGTTGATCCCAGTTTCAGATTTAAGCAAACTACCAAATTTACACTTTAAAACATTGTAGGGTACTTTAAACTGCTTACCCTTTTAATGTTTTATGTTCCTAGCTTTCTGTTTTAAGATCGCGATTTTAGTGGACCATATAATACACTGTTTTTCTTGCGTAGATCTAAATATTTAAGAAACTGTTGACATGTCCTTTATCAACTTCTTTTAATACATTTTGACAAAATATATTTGCTAGGACAGTTCATGACATGACTTACATTAAAATAGTTTCATGACTATTGCTAGGTTTTACTTTTTTAAAATGCTATGAATAATAAAATAAAGAAATTAGGCAAAGATGTGCAAGAGAAGTTATTCAGTTTGTACTGTTATGTCTGAAATAATTAGGACAATAATATATCTTTTGTATGTCACACACGGACATGAATCTTACTTTGAAGTATGCTTACCCAATCACTTGCAAAGACTTTTGGTTTATCTGCAAAGTGCGTTCTACCGTTACATAATTTGCACCTAGGAAAAGCTTTATTCCTCGAACAATTTGACGTGGCCAGGAATCTCTACTTTCGGTTTCAGAATCTCGTGGGATTTTCCGTTCTTCTTTTTTTAGCCAGGTGTCACAATCAATAGCATGCAGGTGTGCGGGAGGAGAGTTAGCGAGCGAGAGTTTTTAACTGAAGGACGAGTTAGCGAGCGAGAGTTTTTAACTGAGGGACGAGTTAGCGAGCGAGAGTTTTTAACTGAGGGACGAGTTAGCGAGCGAGAGTTTTTAACTGAGGGAGGAGCGATAAGATAAACCATAAGTAAATGTATTTCTAAAGATTCAAGATTTAAAGTGTTCAACGAAAGAGAGCGAAACAACGGTGTTAATTAAAAATTAGTAATCAAATGACGTCATACAAAGGTGAGTAAAACAAAGACGAGCGCAACAAAATCTAGTGAGTGAAAGGTCAGTGAATTAAACATTTTATACACAGGTGAATGAAACTAAGTTTCTGCTATTTGTAAATTCGTGGAAAAAGTATAACGGATGGAGATTACATATGCACACTGATTGTTGTTTCTAATGTTTTGACAATAATAATATGGCAAAAAGACCTATTATATTTTAATCCGCTAAAATCAAAGTACAATACAAAATTTCATTAAAAACGGTAATTAAAATAAAGCGATACAAAGTAAAAAAAAATGTATTATACAAAGGTCAGTAAAACAATGATGTTAATCAAAGGTGAGTAAAACAATGATGTCATACAAAGATCAGTAAAACAATGATGTCCTACAAAGGTGTACAATACAAATTGGGTAGATCAAAGATGTTTTTCAAGTTTTTCAAGTTTTAGGGAATCTGAGGTAGGAGTTAAAAAAAGGAATAAGTCATATCTTTTATACAAAGGTGAGTGAAACATAGATGTGTGGTAAAGTATGATTGAAATAAAAGTGAGTAAAACTTCTGATTGATGCCCAAGAGAATTAAATAAATATAAATAAAAAAGATTACTACAAAACAAGCATAAATAATGCAAAGGTGGGCGTATAATGCGAAAGAAGCATATTTAAATTTTATGCAAATTTACAAGAAACACAGGCGAGTAAAGCAGAATTCATGCTCTCGATACATCTATTAAAACAAGAATAAGTATCACTGAATGATTCAACTTTATTTATTTTGATTCAGTCCATGAGTAATAACATAGTGCCATTCATTGTAGTCCTAATATGGTGACCAGTAAATTCTTCAGTTATAGAAAACATTGCTTGTTAATTACTTCACATCAAGTTTGACTAAATGGTGTAATACAGGTTACTTAATTTACATCAAGTTTGACTATATGGTGTAATACAGGTTACTTAATTTACATCAAGTTTGACTATATGGTGTAATACAGGTTACTTAATTTACATCAAGTTTGACTATATGGCTACAGAGTGCTTTCTGCTCAATGTACAGGGTGATTTATTTTCTTGTTAAATAAGGCAGGATGTCTTTTCCTGCAAATAGGAACCCTTCGTTTTCTGGTTTTAACATGCTAGTGATATCGGCCAGGACTGGTCTAATTCATTATATTAACAAGTTATAGCCTATGTAGAACACAAAATATTTCAAGAGAATAACATCTTTACTCTCACCCTTCAAACCGTTTGTAACTCATTTTTCTACATATTTTAACACAAATTCACAACTCACACCACTATCTTCTCAAATCAACTAAAATTTGTAAAATGGAGAAAATACTGAAGATGCGCGAAATAAACAAGCTTGGCCGAATCATGTCTGCTAGAATACAATTTACCATCTCTTAACCATACCACGACATAAATTATTGCTGGCATTGTTTACATGGGTAGTCAAAGGGACAAAATAGGTCTTTGGAGACGGAACTCTGTACTTCGACTATTTGCCTTTTATAGATTGTTCTGTATAAATAAAGAGTGAAATGGATGTGTCTGTTGGAGATGAAACTCTTTATTTGTCTATTACAATGTGCTGTATTTTGTCTGCAATACGTGCTTTGGGCAGATAATGGACCCAAGTAGCGTAGTTAATGAAGACGGAAGTCTTTACATGGTCTACTGCAAGGGACTGTACTCTATCACCTTCTGCAAGGGACTGTACTCTATCACCGATACGAGTTAAACAGGAATCAATGGACTCAGTATGACAATTTTAAACCTCTATCACCTCCCACACATACTGATTAATATAGATTGGACCCTTGTGGAGGAGGATGTTCCTGGTTGATGTAGTCATATTTTGCACCTGACTTTTAGGGATTTTCAAATGAATAGCGTAGTCCACTCGGCCTTTCTTCTCCCTGTTTTTCCAACCACCCAGGTAGTTGTTCTTAGCAATGGCTCTTTTGCCAGCATGCGGGGGCATACCTGTCCCGTAAACACCTATAATCACAAAAGGAAAACAAAAAAAGCAAATAAACTCATTATAGCATCATAAATATGCAGTAGTACAAATATTGTTCTTTTGCGTAGAAAATTGGCACCCTTAGAGATAATGTAATTTTTGGCACCCTTACAGATAATGTGATTTTTGGCACCCTTTCAGATTGTCACCGCTGTACCCTGGGGTGACTCTGTAATAATGAATGATATCAAATATGAGTAATTAGTTATGATACATCTACAAGTGCCGATGCAGAGTATGGTTCTCTGGTTACATATGTATATCTGCAACTGTTACACTGGTACACGCCAAGTTGGCTCTAACCCCCTGCCCCTCAGTTTTCGCTGAGAATCAATGTTTATGAATATATATTTATGACGATTATAAATAGACTAACAGAGGACAAGACATAATCATTAGATTATATTTATCACTTCAGACTACGATAACAAAACTAACAAATACCTAACAAGATTTAGAAAAATAAGTAATATAGTTCATCATAGGCAAGCTCCAGCTACACTGAAGTCATTTCTGAGGCCATAACTTGTCTTGATGAACTGGAGTGACATACACACTCTGGTAGATGCTCAATAGTACATGACATCACGTCCTCGGTAATAGATCTCAAAGTTCACGAAATCAAAGTCCCAATCATGCCAGGAACAAAAAACAACCAAAAGCCCTAAACAACCAGAAACAAAATAAAACAGAAACCCTGAAACACAAGCAATTGCAGAATCTAAGTGTCCAGTCAATTGCTAAATACTACGTTTGGCATTGGCCTCTGAAAGAAAGAAATGTTAACATGTTCAAAATAAAACATAGCATATAGCATCTTAATAAAACATAACCATTCATACACCACAAAGATGCTTATCCAGCCAAGGGTTTTACTCTGCTCCAATACAACCCACTGTAGGGAGGGACCCAAATCTCGAAAAGCTCACCCAAAGAGACGATTGAAAAAATGAGTACCGAGCAAAATTTGTAATCAGCTTTATTACCCTTGAAATCACACCAGTGTCTTTTAGACACGCCTTCGATCTGGTCAATTACTTAACCACTAATACGATTATGACTTTCTAACAACTTCTGACTACACACGCAGATCTAGTTAACAACGCTTCTCATTGTATACCCCAAAACACAAACAGGCACTAAACCAGTTAATCCATTGCCCTTTTATCGGCCATTGATCACGCAAATTTAAACAACAAACACTCGCTCACTTATCTGACGCAAGTACTAAAGACCGGTCAGGAAATCTGTCACCATGCACGACTCATTCTTCAGGACCTCACTGCCGAAACAACATGATGCAAATGTGACATCATTCAAATTACAAATAGCTTCAATAGCTTAAAAAATTGCAACATGAAAATTTATATAAAATATATGGGAAAATTTCCCATCTTGTAACACAGATAATGTGATTTTTGGCACCCTTACTGATAATGTGATTTTAAGCATGATTTCATTAAACTGAATCATTGTAAAACAGAGACAAAGGAATATAATGATAACATAGGACAAAATAGTGCAGATTGCAAATTAAGTTGTTATATGTCTTCTTTTCATTACTTGGAACAGGTTTGAGTAAATGCAATAATTAGTAACAAAACTTGTGATCAAGTTTCATAATGTATTTAGCATCCTTATTGTTGAATTTCGTTCGTAAGGTGCTAAAACAGTGTGTATTGTGAAGAATTATGACAAAGGCGAAACAAAAGTTTATTTATTATATCCGAACATTTTAAAAAAATAGTTTCACAAACATAATTCATCAGACAAAGATATAAGATATAGCTTGTGTATGCAGACTGCAAGATAAACTTAGCATGGGCAGTAAACGATAATTGAAATTTAATGTCCAATTTGTGCATTATGTAAATGGTCTTAATTCCTCTCCAACCTCATTATGTTAATGGTCTTAATTTCTCCCCAACCTCATTATGTTAATGGTCTTAATTCCTTCCCAACCTCATTATGTTAATGGTCTTAATTCCTCTTTACTTGAATGATATCAGTGATATTAATTCAAATAATAAGAAATTCTATTTTTCAAATTCTGCATTTAGAAAATAATTAATAAAGTGATTTTCAGCAAGATTTGCGTAAATTAACTCCCTTACCTCTACCAAAGTGGGCATCCGTTCCACCATCAAGACTCTCATTGATGATTCCAGTATTAATGATAGCGTCGATGGCAGCTTCGCTGGTGTAGTGGTAGAAGTCTATTAAAGCCATCTAGAAACAAAGGTTGTCCGAAATTAACTTGCATGAATTAAAAAGAAAGGGAGTTTTGGACATCATAGAAAAATGGCTGGCCTACAATTAAAAAAAATATATCAACGTTTCACACTGCACTATCATGGACACACTCAAGTGACAGTATTTTTATGCAATTATATTCCGTGTTAGTCGTCGGACTGGGTACAATTTAGATATTTTGCTTTTGTTTAGGGTAGTGGGATATACATCGACACACTAATTCGCCCTTTCCCCAGGCAGCTGATGAAAAAGAAACGGGCCTATAATAAAATAAAAATTAACGTTATTTCCTTTTCGGCGGAAAACAAACTGTCATTCTGCACTTTTAACAAAGGGACGCGTTCCAATACTACAAATATCTGCCCTATCGAGATGAAGATCTGCGATATTTTATTGCTCGATCTGGACGATGTGACAATTGGTATTATGAATATCAGTATCCTTGCTCGGAGAATAAATAAAATATTCTTGTCACATACCAGGGAAACATTTTCTTCCTATTTATTTTTTAAAACTAGAGTAGCTCCCAAGCCTTATTTATATGCCCGTCAAAAAGATAAGAAAATAGCTATCACTTCGAACAAATTGACCCCCATCCCTGCCTCCCACCTCTGGTCGCGCTGCCGCTAGTTTAGGGTTGTGCTATTTATAGAAAGGAGTTCCCTGGCGCAGGATTAGACTGACGGCTTATAAAATGTCGTATGACAAGTTGTAACAATCGCTGTTTAAATTTTAAATTCGCTGTAATTACTCATTACCTATCATTAATAGTTAAGATTCTTCCTCATTTGATACAAAATCGTCTTCTATAGTTAAATTCTTTTGTATGTATAAGAAGTATTGAGACCAAACTATTGTTAATAAAATTTAATGGAACTAATTAGTTTAGGTCTCAAAAATATTTACTCGGGTGAATTAAATAGCAAGTAGAGGTATATATATAATTATAGACTGTTGCAATCCACATTTTTATTTTACTTGTCTAAAAATCCTTTACCCATCATTTCTGTGTTTTATTAAGGATTGTTATTTAGCTGCGTCTCTTTTCTAAAAAATTTTTTTTAATATTTATTAAGGATTGTTATATTTGTACTTTATAATAAATTTAGCACTTACGAAACCGCTCCACGAATTAAAATGAACTCAATAAGCTTAATCAGAGTCATCAATTAAATGTATACATTTGCAAAGTTTTAGGGTAAATATTGTTGAGTTGATACTGTTTTAGTCAATATTTTCTTTCAGTTCACTAAAAAAAATAGCAATCTACTTTTCAACATCGAGCTAAATATATACAAAGATTCAACAACGTTTTTTTCATCGCCAGTAGATGAACACGTTTATCAAACATCTTTGAATACATTAGCTGAAACTAAACAAACTGATTGTTAGGTTATTTCCGAATACTTTTAGTTTTATATTAAACATATAAAAGAACAAAATTTGAATACAGACCTCTGGACCATGCAATTACTTGCTCAATGTTTTAATAACTCAGATTTGAGTGAAGAGTGCGATCACTATAAATTTTCATTTACTGAGAAGTGGGGAAATTTTATTTTCCAAATTGTACAACATGACTAGGTTGGTCAAGTAGATGGCGCTTCCGGCTTCCGTCGCTTTCGCGTAACATGACTAGGTGTTTCTATTTTTATTATATTCCAGCGGAAATTTCCGTTCTGTTTTATGTTCACAAAAATCAATAGTGAACAACTGTATATGAAGGGAGGTTTCGTTTGAAAGCTACTAAAGTCTTTCAGTATATGATTTTACAGTATCCACTGAGGCAATAATGAATTCTCCCATACAAGTGCAAGGCATTACCAGAAAACACTGATTTCAACCGAGACTGAATTTATGAAAGTAAATTTAAAATGTTTTGTTTGAAATTAATTCTTTGTACATCTAGGATTAAAGAATGTATGATAAAATGTATAAGGTTATCAGGAAAATAAAATCATTTTCCACTCTGTATAAATAATTCAAATTCTCTCTTGCACCTCCTCCATTTAACAAGACGAAATATAGAGTACCCACACATCACTCCAACAGTAGCGTACTTCCCACCAGCATTTTCAGCTTATGTTAAAGACAAATGGCAAAAAAATATGACAGGTTAGAAACAGCTGACAGGTACGAAGAAATATATGGGACGTGCTAATCTGACAGCTAGCCATAATTTTGGACAATGCAGACCAGCTAATGAACAAGTGATGCCTAAACAACAGAGCAACAAGCCAGATAATGAACCTAACACAGGATCCTCTCTTGCACCTCCTCCGGTTAATAAGACGAAATATAGAGTACCCAAACATCACCCAACAATAGTGTGCTTTAGCTATGGCCAACCAAACCATTAAACGTTATTGCCCAGGTAACATAAATGTCATAGAACCAAGTGACACATCACTTTTTAATGCATACATAAATGGGCATTGTGTTCCAGTCCTCTGTGACACTGGTTGTGGAGTAGGGTTAGTAGTACACCCTAGCCTAGTTAAAGAAAGTGCCTACACTGGACAGTTTCAAACAATCACTCTAGCCAATGGTGTAAAAGATAAGATACCCATTGTGATGGAAGACATATAGTTAGTATGTATGTGGACGCATTCAGGTGTATGTCTAGTAAATTGTGTTGAGAGTGCTATCATGGGATATAAATACATACTCAATGGTGAAGACACCCCATATTTTCTCGACAATGTGTGAGTACTCACACGCAGGCAAGCTGCAGCACAGGAACCTGAAGCTAAGTCATGTGTTAAGGATGCAGTAGTAAGTGTAAAGTTTATGCACCAATGACTTTGGCTGAAACTTTCATTGGTGGGGCATGTCACCTCCAGGAAGTCACACAGGACTCAGTCATAACAGGATAAATACTGGTTTCTGACTGTCAGACTGTGGCTGAACCTGAGGGGGGGAGGCCTTGCTCAGAGCAGCACAATCGGAAGATGATGATTCTCTTAGAGAAATGTCAAGAGAAGACCAAACTTTCAGGATCATACTTGTCTAAATCTTCTGGCAAAGTTACTGAGTTTTACCGGAAGGATGGTTTCTTGATTTAAAATAGGAAGGGACTGATAGCAGTCAGTTGGTGGTACCCCTGAGCTATCGAATGAATGTGCTGTGTTTGGCTGATGACCATCCACAACTGGTCATATAGGATCAAACAAAACTTTAGCCCATGTGGAAGCTGAGTTTTATTGGCCAGGTATGACAGGGTACATCACCGAGTACTGTCAGTCATGTGATATCTCTCAGCAGGTGAATAGAAAGATGGAATGCCATGTTTCACTAGGATTGAAACCTGACAATTGATATTCCCTTTACACTAGTAGACATTGATCTCATTGGAGAATTTGTGTCCTCATTGGGTCAAGGCCACATATGTATTCTTACTGTCATTGATTATGCTATATACGATACCCTGAGGCAGTAGTGCTTAGCTCCATTAGTACTGTATAAGTAGCAAATGTGTTGTTCACCATTTTCTCAAGTGCAGGATTTCCTGAAGAAATCTTGTTCAGTAGGAATACTCAGGTCACGAGCGGGTTAATGAAAGAGATTAATCAACTATTGAGAGTAAAGCAATTAAACTACACCTTATCATTACACCTATGTGTAAAGATTTATTAAAAAATCAGAATGCTACTCTTACCACATCCTTGAGAAAACCGTGCATGGAAAGATGAGGTGATTGGGATATGTATTTGCTAGCACGTTTGTTTTCAATGTGTAAAGTACCACAATTTTCACTCTTCAAACTTATATGGTAGGACCGTTAGGGGACCATGTCTATATTACTAGAATATTGAACAGAAAGAGGGCTAGCAGAATCTGTAAACAGCACCTATCACCACCTGATTGAACTTGCAAACCATATTGATACTTCATGTCAGATAGCAGTGGAGAATGTACACAAACGTAGTGTATATATGTACAACCATAAAACGAAAGCATCTAACATTGAAGTCAGTACACGGGTGTTGTTATTAACTTTGCACCAAATCAAATTAGATGCATCATGGTAAGGACCCTATAAAGTTGTTAAGAAACTGAGTTGTTTCAATTTCCAAACTTAGATCAAAAATGAAAATTTGTCATGCTAATCTGATGAAAGCATATAAAGAACTCCCGGATAACATGGTCACTACTATTGTAATAGAGGATGATGCTACCTCTGTACCCAATGATAAATCCATACCACACCCAGGTCTAACAGATGTTGAAACTGTTGATGACATTATTTTGAATCCAGAACTCTCAGACTCTGAAGCTCAACAGTTATGGAACGTGATAAAGGAAACGTTTTTCTTTTCTTTTTTTTTTTTTTAATAAACCTTGAAAAACGATTCTGTGCAAATTTATGGTTGCACTAAGGGATCCTAATTTGATCTGCATGAAACATTATGTTTACCTTATTCTAAACAGGATGCTGTAAATCAGGAAATTGATAGCCTTATGTAAGAGTGAGAAGGCAGAGTACCAGGATAGCTCTCCTATTGTCCTAGTTAACAAGATAGATGACACACACTAATTTATCTGGATCACAGGCAGTTGAACAAGTTGACTTTTTTCCAGGTGAATCGATTCCTGAACCAGAGCACCCCTTTGCTCATCTCAGAGGAGCAAAATATTTTTCCAAACAATGCAAAGGCCATCTATGTGTCCAGAGCAGTAGAATGGGAGTGTAAGTGTTCAGTACATAAATCTCTGTAAATCCTGTGAAATCTTTATATAAATATTTTGTATCTTCTCTATGGTAGAGAGGAAGGAATAATCATAACCAGGAGTTCATTTATATAATTCTAACATGATTGTGTATGTGATATTTTCCTATCACAAGGAGAAAAATAATGATGATGATTTTTGCATATGATTTGATTGTAATTCCTCAACGGTAGGGACTTAACAGCTCATGTCCCTAACTTATAATTTGGAAAATTATGGTAATTTTTAGTGATAAATTGTCCTTTTATCTCTTTGAGTGTGGAGGCATAATGGGTAATGTTTTACCTATAATGAGAGAAATTAAAATGATATTTGATATTTTAAGCTCAGTGATTATTGAGGTATTTAAAATTATATTACCTTGGTTCCTAAACGAGTTGAATTAACTACGTGTATGTCTTAAAATTGACTTTTGGTCTGATAAATATTTATTCGCATGTCTTAAAAACCAACATAGAATTTTGGTCTTTTGAATAGTTATTCATTTCATATTATATTGGAAGCTCATTGTTAATATTTATAATTTACTCCTAATAGAGTAGATGTTAACAGGATGGCTAACATTTCTAGAGGAGATATGTGGTGTATTAAATTTGTCTCTCGCTATTTTAAAATTTAATTGATATATAAATTGTTAAATTGTCAGAGTAAACTGACCTCGGGCACTCCTTATTACGGTACTTTTGAAAGCGTCTGAGTTGAAGCAAACACCCGAGTTGAGAATATGCTAGAAATTGCTGATGTAATGCAAATCATCCCAACTGGGTGAGTGGTTTTTATTATCCAATGGTTATGATTTATGAGAATGAGACCAGCTAATGGGCTGAGGTCTGAAAGTTTACTTTCTGTAGAGAAAACTATTGTCTGATCACTTGAATTTGCCCATAGCTTGATGAGAGTAAGCAGCCTTTTCCCAAGTTATTTGAATCTACTGCTTCACTGATTGTATCCTGCTATGACTGGGAGACGTGGGAATCATCTACTGCTTCACTGATTGTATCCTGCTATGACTGGGAGACGTGGGAATCATCTACTGCTTCACTGATTGTATCCTGCTATGACTGGGAGACGTGGGAATCATCTACTGCTTCACTGATTGTATCCTGCTATGACTGGGAGACGTGGGAATCATCTACTGCTTCACTGATTGTATCCTGCTATGACTGGGAGACGTGGGAATCATCTACTGCTTCACTGATTGTATCCTGCTATGACCGGGAGACGTGGGAATCATCTACTGCTTCACTGATTGTATCCTGCTATGTCCGGGAGACGTGGGAATCATTTGCTGCAGTGTGTGCAAGTGTATAGGAATACACAACGCTCCTTTGATATATGATGGCAAATTATTTTGACTACATTGAGAAAATGTTTAGTACAGAGAAGTACTAAAAATTACTACAATTACTGTTCTGCTTGAACGAACTGGTTTGACGGAAAAAGCCCAGGTTGACTTCAAGAGAACATGTGGCTAACCTGTTTCAACATGATGAAAGAAACACGTGGAAATTGAATTGGACTAGAACGTGTGACATTGTTACATAAAGGCGTGAAAGACTATTGAGACCACACCTAATCCAGGTTGTGCAAAAACTATTATTCGCTTGATTTCTAATAATTCCATTTCTGTTCTCTGATAAGAATATCCTGTGATTTGTATTGACAGTTGCTGAATTGTATTTTAGTATAATACTGTGAAACATAGGAAATATTTGAATGTGGTTTCATGGAAATATCGATGTCAAATAATCTATTTCATGATATTTGTCACATGTATATTTTATTGTTGATTTAATAAAATGTATTGTTATTAATTTATTGATAAAATTATGTTGTAAAGAAAATTGGTGGATGGTTTGCTAAAGACAAATATAAAGACAAAATTTTCCACGTACGGAAAGTTTGTGTGACAGTAAATGTTTGTCTTTACTTTTGTGGAAGAGAGAAAAACGCATAGCTGCCAACTGAGAGAGACGAGTGCTGTCTGCTGGAGAATTATTAATAACTTAAATTAAGATTCTTATCACTTGTAATTAGTTATGGACGATTAATTAATTAATAATAATCATAACTATCAACTAGTTGGCGTTAGCATAACACAATCGAACTTTTTAGCTTTAAACAAATTATTACATATACACTTTAGAAATATACTTTAATCGTGCTTGCGAATAATGTGGATAGTGATTTTTATCCTTCTGAAGTCTGTGTATTGTTTGGAACATTTGTTTATTGAAGAGTTTAATTTTTTATATTCATTATTTCTAAAAGTAGATTGAGCCTTGATTAGAGTAGGTAATATACTGTTTTTGTTATATAGACTTTCACATCGAAGAAACTGCATACATTGTGCTACACAAACTTCTTAATATAACCTTTGTCAAAATATCTGAACAGGAAGCAAAATCACGACGGTCAACCCTTTCTATTGCATGACAACTACAGGAGCATAAAAAAATAAAAAGTAGATTTAAATTAAAATAAATAAATTAGACAAATAGAAGTGTAATTACTCAATTTCTGTACATTCTTGTTTGAAATAACTAGAACAGTAATATGTCATGCGTATGTCATACACGGAATAACCTGAGTGAATCTTACCTTGAAGAAAGATTTTTGACAATTCGCAAAGTTGACTGTAGAGTGCGTGCGACCGTTACAAAGCCCCTCGTTTCTCGAAATGAGCCTAGAAAGGGTTTTTTCTCTGAATGATGTGTCATGGCCAAGTACATGTATTTCTACTTTCTGTTTCAGAGGCTCGTCAGGATGAGCATGTGTGGTGGGGAGTGGTGGGAGAGACACACAATTTGAAAGGGTGAGGGCCAAGATAACTATTCGGTTTGTTTGAGAGGGTGAGGGCCAAGATAAACTTATCGGTTTGTTTGAGAGGGTGAGGGCCAAGATAAACTATTAGGTTTGTTTGAGAGGATGAGCGACATGATAAACCATCAGTAAATGTATTTCTAATGAATCAGGACTGAAATAGATAGTGTTTCTATTTGGTGTTATATGTTGACAGTTTTCGTAAGCTTTACACTGTTTCATATTTAGGTGCAGGTCCAGGTGAAAGAGAAAGAAACATCTAATACAGCAATCAAATTGACCTTAGGTAGATGGGATTTTTTTGTCGATGATAAAAAGATATTCTTGGTGTGACACCAACGCCACTTAGTTAATGGATATTATTATTATTAATTAAAACTAATTACAAGTGATGAAAATATTTATTTTATTTTATTAATGATCCTCCAGCAGACACAGCAATTTGTCAATACAAATCACATTGAAATTTGTTACATGTATGTACATGTCCATATTCCCTGTGGTCTTACAGTCTAACTTAGGCTAACACCGACAACCTCTGTTTCGCGATGGCATACATAGACTTCTACCACTACTCCAGCGAAGATGCCATCGATGCTATCATCAAAGATGGAATTATCAATGAGAGTCCTGATGGTGGATCGGATGCCTACTTTGGCGGTGGTAAGGGAGTTAATTTTCGTCACTTTGCGTAAATCTTAAATGCAAATATTTTTATTACATTATTTTGTAAATGACCAGCGAAGACAATACTATTAGAAATTGATATTTTATGATGTATCAATTTGTTTCTTATTATTTGAATTAATAGTACTAACTTAATGCAAATTAATATCATGAACATAATTAAGTTGAAGACGAATTTAGACAATTTATGTAATGCACGTTGAGCATTAAAATACAATTAGCAGTTTTTGTCCATGTTACGTTTATTTTGCAGTCTTTGTTCTTGAACGATTTATATTCGTAAAACTATTAAATAATGTTCGGATATTATAAAATTCAGGAGAATGAAGGAGTTATCTTCTTACTGCTGTATGAACATGACGATCTTATTATACAGTGAGAAATTCAGGAATGAAGGAGTTATCTTTTTACTGCTGTATGAACATGGCGGTCTGGTACAATTATGCATTTTATATCTCTCGTTCAAAATGTTGTCATGTAATGACCTAAAAATGCATTCCATTCTGCAATGATACTTATATATGACAACTTTCTTTCTTTCTTTCTTTCTTTCTTTCTTTCTTTCTTCATCATCAGAATATTTCAGCTGTCTAACTATATAATAATATTCCTTGATTCAGAACATTCACTCCCATGACTTATCGTAAGCCTGTTTCTGTTAGTGCAGAACTATACATTACTTTGTTACAAGGGAAATAGCCTTGCTTTGACTGAATGAAAATACATTTAAGTTTTACGTTTATTTCAAAGTTACTTGACAAGAATGACTTCCAGTGACGAAAGTATGAGATGACGAGAAAGACATGGACAATGGACAGAAGACAGAAGCCTAAAGAGTTGTAGACGAGAAAGACGTGGACAGTGGACAGAAGACAGAAGCCAAAAGAGTTGTAGACGGGAAAGCAGGTTTCGCCATTTGCGTTTAAATCTTCACAAAATAAAAAGCGGGAACTTTTAAATGGAAGAGACCCTTTTGTAATAGGGCTCATTCAGACCTGCGAATATGACACTGATTTTTTATACGCGTAAAATCATTGTCAATTTTAAATGTGACCAATATGCTGTACATGCATGTATAAATAGATAATCAAAGTACCGTGCATATACATCAATAAGTATTAATATTACCTCTCATAAACTCTAAGTAATTAATGTATACACTTCACACTCTCCATGTTTTCAATCAACACCGAAAATAGACAACGGATTTTCCCAATGTGAAGGTGTATTAGAAGACTGACTCTGCGTACGCGTTAGAATAATTCGTGGAACTACTTATGATTTTAAGGTAAAAGTTCTTTTATTCCTGAAATGTAATAATGTAAAGTAGTTTGCGTTTCTTTTTTGGAGTGTTCTCACCAAAACGCAAATAAGTAAGCATATAGTGGTTGAATAGTGATTTGCTTGAGTCGTCATTTTCTGACCAATATGGCGTACCTGTATCATATGCAGCTCTGCTACGCTGTAGTGTAATGTAGTAACAACGATTATCATTGATAAGACATAAAACATTATGTTAATGTCTGAAGCGCTTATGTGACATCATCAAGTTCCAGACTCCTTTCCGGTGTGAGGAGTGACAGTATAGTTATACTAACTCTGCTATAAATAGATTCGACAAATGTACTGGCATTAGAAATAATCAGTAAAGCCTACTTGCAACTGTTACATACATACGCAGTCCTCGCGGCCTGAATCCACTTTAAGTGAGAAATAAATACAAAATTTTGTTCTATCAAAGTTGTAAAATGTAAACAAGTTGAGAAGATAAAGACCATTTACCCACTGATCACTGTTTGTAATGGAATGCTAAATACTTTGTATAACAGATAAATTAGCGTCACCATTTCTAAGTATTTGTGTAAAGTTACCTGAACATAAAACCATAAAGTGATTGTGATTCTTTGCTGATAATACGAAACAAGACGAAATGATATGAAGTATTAATATCAAAGTAGCTGGTTGACATTATGTACTGCGAGCTGTAATAAATTATTATGAATGCAAGATGTCTACCGAGATGGAAACCAATCTTTCCTTCTCATCTAAGCAGCAACTGTCACAACGATTAGTTGAGTATTATTTAAAGTTGTTTGCTACATTTGCAGAAATGTTATTACGCATGGCCTATTAACCACAGCACCTTTCATTTCTACACATACATTTCCCATACTATTAGCATATCAGCAAATAATTCCATATAGCATCTTATGATATTTAGGTTAATGTTAAAAAATTATTTGTGCTAATAAAACTTTAAAAAAATCTCTCTCTCTTTCTCTCTCTCTCTATATATATCTTAATTCTTAATCTCTCTTCATTAATATGTTTATATTTATCTAGCAAGTGAGATGGGTGGGATAGAGGTGAGAGATGTGGAAAACACAGGAAGAACGTATCCATTTGTAACTAATCCATTTGGAAATGCAAAGATATTTGAGAATGTGATTCAAAAGGTTAATCATATAATTTGTCCATTAATACTGGCAAACGGACACTTACCAATTAAATTTAGATTGTATGGCAAGGTATTTATTTGAATTTTTTTAAACAGATGTCTGACATTGGTGAGTATTGTTTCTTTCTCAGTGTGTTGTAAATGTGTAACGAAGAATACGACTGCAATACATTATAACGCTGTACTGTTAGTATTAGCTAGCGATTTATATGTACTAATAGCTGTTGGTTGTAAGGGAATATTGTAAGAAGTGACCTTGACACTGCAATCTTGTCAACCATGTGCACAAGTAATTAATAAATGTAATATGTATATAAAAGAAATTTGTTACTACAGACATGTGGTATTAAATAAGCATTATTTGCCCAACACTAAGTTCACATCACAATATCTTGAAGTTGAACGCATTTACGTTTGAGTTGTTTCTAAATGATTAAGTTTGAACATCTAGTTTACTATTTATACAAACTAATATTGTAAAATTAAACAAACAACCTTCTATGAGCAGCAGTTAACTTTTGTGAGCGGATTGTTTAAAGTATTTAATTAAACTTTGCTGACATGATAGTCTTTGAAAATAAAATATAACTCATTTCATTTCCCATTTTTTGAATGTTGAAATGTCTTGATCTTGTTATGTATATGGTTCTGTTTTGAATGGTCATTTTGGCATAATCTTCTACACTATTAACACGTGTTTTTAAATATTGAAATAATTAAGTTGAATAACAATTACACATTTTATCCTAGGTTTCAAACAGAAGTCTCTTTTGACCTAATTGTAAACATTTGTTTCAAGGTAATTTCTCGATGGCGACGTCACTCACATACCAAGATGGAAATTCCGCCCCTTTTCAGCTAAAAATAAGTAATTTCGTTTTAAATTTTGCTATTTCAAAAAAAAAAAAACATTATTGCTTTTTAATACATAACATTTTTTTGTGATTATGAACAAATCAAAATATGTTTGGCTTAATTATTATTATTTTTATTATTTAAAATAATTGTTTGCAATAAACTTTTGTAAGACGATGTAAATGCTGGGACTTTACACCAAACACACTAATCCTCTTAAACATAATACAAAGCATTTGCACCATTAACACAGCTAATCATCTTACACATAATAACATCATTTATACTATTAACACAGCTAATGATCTTATACATAATACCAATTATTTGCACTGTTAACAAAACAAATCATCTTACACTTAATACGAATCATTTGCACTATTAACATAGCTAATCATCTGACACAATACAAATCAGTTGCACGCCATGTGATAAACTCTTTGTTCTCGTCATTGCTAAGTCGAAAAACTTACAATCACAGGTTTGTATAAATTTCATCTACACATTCCATTGTCGTAGAAACTTGCGTACTTAATATTATATAATCGGAATAGCACTGCAGGATGGTTATGGACTTTTAGGACTTCCAATTTCGCACGAACATATTATTATTACTATTTCTGCTTCTTACCCTGTGTATTTAACACCCGAATTACGTCATTAAAGGTTTGATTTGCCAAAGACTAAGTTAGCCGTTTATTTATTTTAATGTTTGCAAAACAGCGTTTTGTTTATAACATGTTTGTCTTTGCAGTATTTGCGGAACTCGTTGCAAAATAGTGGGAAACGAACGTCTAAAGTCCATTCTTTTTATATAAAACCTTTCAATACAAATTTTTTTTTAAAGGGTTGTTTTGTTTGCTTGTAACTCGAACAGGTCACCATGAACTCCTTTTCGATGTATTGCTGCAACACGGAAGCAAATTTATGAACTAAAACAAAATAATTTATAAATAATGCGCATGAAAATCAATACATCACGCAGCACCAGTTTCAAATTTACAATTTGTGTTTAATTTGGTTCTTAATACTATTTTTCGAATACAAAGGGAAAGCGCAAATAATTTGCTCATGAGTGGGTGTAAATTATTTGTAGATGGAGTGACGACAGACTAACAAGTTATGATGATGCAAAACACACTGATGGATAAATGAGATAGGTATACGGGTGTAGGGAAACCCAGCCTTCCAGCCTGCCTGACACCAGTTTATTTCCGTTTTGTGGGTCTAGCCTCTCCTATAATCCAAGTTTATCCTTATGAATGTCTTCTTCTTAGTTATATCCAGAATCTCTTATAATCCAAAGCTAATCTTATGAATATTTTCTTCTTAATTATATCCAGACTCTCTTATAATTCAACCTTAACCTTATAAATGTTGTTTTCCTCTTAGTTATATCCAGACTCACTTATAAGCCAACCTTAACCTTATAAATGTAGTTTTCCTCTTAGTTATATCCAGACTCACTTATAAGCCAACGTTAACCTTATAAATATTGTTTTCCTGTATATCCAGACTTTACTTGAACGCATGTTTTCCTTTACACGATGTCAATAACTAAAATTTTATTCTTGAAAATGGCAAAATACTAATATCCACCTATAAAGCCACGTTTCATTTGACCTTGAAGTTTCTCTAAAGACGTATCAAAGGAAAGGATGTTAAATTATACTTTTCGTTTTTTAATTGTAGCTAGCAACGAAGACATGCAACAGTTTATGAAAGCCATCCATGCAGACTTTCTGAGGAAGGTAGACGCTTTTGAGACAGGCCTGATCGACTCGCTCATTAGCTGTGGAGTCCTCACTGACTCGGACACCGAGTCTCTGGATGGAAGGGACGTGCGGACTCCTCGAGATAGGGTTTGTTCACTTCGTTCAAGTATACTTTTGCCAGTTTTAAGAGTTTATATGTTATGTGAACAGTCTGGCAGGATCCAAAACTGATTTTTAAATAGGCTGTTAGATTAAAGTAATGTTTGAGTAAAATTGTCAACTTGCTTTCGCAAATTGTGAAAAACTTAACATATACGCACTCTCTCTCTCTCTCTCTCTCTCTCACATACACACACACACACACACAAACGCACGCAAAAGCGTACACACTGGAGAAATCAGTAGACCTAAATATTTCTCGTTGAAAACTGAGAATGTATCCAATCACTTCCAGCCATGCAGTTAACCCTGCAAATAATTAAAAAAGTAATAAGTAATAAAATAATTGACAATAAAACAATTTAACAGAATAATCATTAAATGGATTAAATTTCCTTTTCGATCAAGTGATCAGTGTGATAGGAGTTTCAAAGTTTCCTGTTTATTTTGTAGGAAACAATTTACGAAATAATTATTTGTGATTTGTCTATTGGAATGTTTGGTTTGTTATGAATCAGAATACATTTTAATATTTTAACTAACATTTCTTTAGAAGTTTTTATATTATCTCCCTTTAAGATGAGTTATCTGTCAAGTGAAAGTAAACTGAAAAATTGTCTACGAATGAAATGCAATAAGGCAACAAGAATTATTATTTCCCGTTTATAAATTTTGCTAAGTGGTGCCGATGGGTTCAAGGACAATAAGTTTGTTTTAAATATTTGCAAGTGACATAAATATCAAAAAGAAATTTGCTGCTTTCCAGTCCGTAAAAGAACACTTTTGAAAGGTGAGAGCTTGAAGGGAATTTTATCTGACAGAAAACTGAGTCAATATAAATTCTAGCAACCTGCAAAGTATGCGTGGAATATTCAGGAGACAAACCCGTGCATATCGAAAGTGATACTTTAGTACGGAAGAATTTATTATCATTAAGTATTAACCCAAAATATCAGTGCATATCAGAATTTACTTATTCCCCTTAGAGACCCGTGCATGTCAACATTACTTATTCCCCCTAGAAATCCGTGCATGTCAACATTACTTATTCCCCCTAGAAATCCGTGCATGTCAACATTACTTATTCCCCCCTAGAAATCCGTGCATGTCAACATTACTTATTCCCCCTAGAAATCCGTGCATGTCAACATTACTTATTCCCCTTGGAAACTTTTGCATGTCTAATTGTTCATTGGCCTAAAACCTAACGTATGCCGAATTTCGCGAGTCTTTAAAAATCCAGTGCATTTCAACCACTAATTTACTGAGTAACATATAAATGTCGACAGAGTTCATTCCAGTATAATACAGCGCACATCAAACTTTGGCTATTTCCATTAAAAAAACCAAGGTCGATCGGTATTGATTATATAATTACTTCCCTAGAAAACAAATGCATGACAACTTTGTTTAAAAAATACTCGTTAATTTTTCACAGATGGAAACTGAGATTACCAATTTCTTTTCTCAGGCCAGGAAACTTTACCTCATTCTGGAAAAGCTACCTGTCGGTGTGTTTGTGTCCAGAGTTGGTCCTGTCCTGTGTTCAAAGTTTCCCCACATCATACCCGTGAATTTCCAGACAGAAGTGGGCGAATTGGCTGGGGCGATGGAGACCGATGAGAAAGAGCGTGGTAATTGTTGTCTGCGGTGCTCTATAACACGTTGCCTCAGAGTCAGCACTATGGCGGATTTGCTGTATGGAGCTGGCCGCTTGGAACCTCTCGCCTACAAGTAGGAATCGTATTCTTAACTGTCGCTATTGGATATTAGAAGTCCACGTATTCTGTTTCAAGAAATTATAAGCATTAATTATTAGAGTGAGGTATATATAGGTAATTTCTGAAGTAACATAAAGTGATTACATAATGCTTAATTCAAACAGTACATTTTCTGACCAAACAGCAGTTTATCGAACGAATGAGATAGGTATTTGTACTGGCTATGGTGTTTATGAAATCAGCTTTACTGTGGCTAATTCTTCACAATCATTTATTCTTTGTACTGGCTATGGTGTTTATGAAATCAGCTTTACTGTGGCTAATTCTTCACAATCATTTATTATTTGTACTGGCTATGGTGTTTATGAAATCAGCTTTACTGTGGCTAATTCTTCACAATTATGCATTAGTTGCCTGTAGCAAAGGCATTATTTCTTTTATCTACCTCTTTCCTATGATTTACAAAGACAACATGAAATAACAAGTAAGAATGTCAAATGTAGACAATGTGTAAGAGTGCGTGAAGTTTGCGTGTTGTAGTATATATAAGCTATTTTACAGTCAGTTCGTTATTTTCAAATGTTATTGTACCTGTACTTTTTATCTCGTCTTTTCTTACATCATTTGTTTTATAAGGATAGACAGATAGGTAGACTGGCAGACGGACAGACGGACGTACATACAGGCAAACCTAGAGAGACCGACTGACAGACAAAAGACGATAAAATAAACTGCGCATAGTTTGTTTTTAAATGTACTTTTGTGTTTCTATTTTAATTTAACTGCATGTTGTGACTAAAGATTATATAAACTGTATACCTATTCCCATTATATATAACAGGGAGATAACTGCAAATTGCTACGAGGACCACTGGAAGAAGTTATTTCAGGCTTTCGAGAACCCAAAAATGGAAGTGACAGAAAAGTTGACCAACGGTGTCAGAGAAGTTCTTCAGAGACATTCTATTGCGATTCCTGAAAATCTCCCTGTGTCTTTGAAACACGGTTTACCCTGCGAGTGTTCAAACATTCTCCTCTCGCAGAAGAATTCTTTATCGACTATAAAGGTCCATAGTTTATATCATATTGGTCTATGTCAGCCGATAAGTGCAAAAGAATTCTTTATCAATTATAAAGGTCCAATGTTTATATCATATTGGTGTATGCTAGCCGATAAGTGGCCGATAAATGCTGCTAAAAATGTACAACGACAGGCTTAGTATGATAAACCACTCGTATAATAATTGATAAATAAATGAGAAATTATAAATTACTAATTAGTTAGCCGAAAGGAAAGGTAGTTTAAATGAAAGAAACTTAAAATTAGAAATTCACATAATCAACACGAAAAATACTTTAATATAAAATGTACAAACTTTTGCCTTCACACGTCATTAATATTTGAAATGCAAAAATAAATCTTCTTAAAGTGTTTAATTTGTTTACAAAGTACTGTGTACATGCTCGTAACGCTTTAACAATTAAAATTGAGAAACAATCTTTTTTCTGAAGTATCGTTCTACTAAATATAATTAATATGATTTAGTATGATTTAACCTTTTCGAATGGACATGAAATTGAGATAATGCATTTCTTTGAACCGTAATCAAAACTATTTTCAGCCATCTAATTACTTAATTGTACCCAAACACTTTAAAAACTTTCTCAGAATGGATTATGGGGATGCAGACTGGTAGTCTACAAATTTATAAGAGTTAGTGGAAATTAATTTTTAAAATAATATTATTTATAAATACTTAGTTTTAAAATGACAAATGATGGATTTACATTACAGTGTACAGAGTTTTATACAAATGATTGATTTATATTATATTATCAGAGTTTTATATTTGTGATATATTTTCTTGCACTGATTTCGTCACGCTAACGACTTTTGCAAGGCATTCTTTACTATTTCATAAACAATTAATTTATTTGTAATAGTTTTGTGACAGAATCTTATGCCCCACGCACATACACAATCAAAACTTAGTTATGACTTTCATGCATAAAATATTATTTTAAGCTGTTACATTTTTTTAATGAAATGATTAACCTTAGTATAATTAGTATTTATATAATCAATATTAATTTTGTCTGCAAGGTAATGGCATGGCAACAGATGGACGAAAGTGCGCCGAGTGTTTCCGTGACACTCGGCAATATGTTATCTGACCAAACGCCTTTGGGATTGCTCTCGGATGGTGAAGAAGCAGACGATGAAGACTCTTCAACACACTACCCTGGATCTGAGAAAACATTTTCGTCCAGGGATGAAGATTTTGAAAACGAGTCTTTGCCTAGCTCATCAGATGTACTTTCACCGAATTATATCTGGGATCTCCAACAACATATGCTTGAGGTATCTGGCGTCATAAATAACAACAATCTAAGTCAGACTCGCAAGCTCACTACACTTCTCGTTTACTTGTAGAATGGCAGAACATTCTTCATTTCTCTGTTTTTTTTCTGAAAACAGCTAAAAATGAAAGGCTGCTAAATTGTTTATTTATTTCATGTCTATGCAAGAAAATCTGAAACTCACCTCCTACACTGTTTAGGTTTGAAAACTTCATAACTTCCAGCTATGATATATATATATTTCCGGACCACAATTTATATTATACGCTTACTGTTGTAGTCTTTAATGGTAATTTCAGTCAGGTTGACGCAAACAAGGAACATAAGTACTAACTTTTTTTAAAATCAAAAGCATTAAGAGGAAGACGCCATTCTCTGGATAATTGTCTATTCTATTTCAGATACATTTCAGTAGTTTCATAAAATAAGTAATGGAGCTATGCCTTTTGTCTCAGCCTAAATATCATTCACCATTGTACTTTTTTACACTAGTATAGTACAAGTCATAAGAAATATGAAATGCATTTAATAGCATAGTACACGTCATATGAAATACGAAATGTATTCAAGCAGCTTGTGGAGGTTATCAACGAAAGTTTAGATTTTTCTTAATGGCGTACGTGTATAGTCACAGGTATATGTGTGTGTGCGCGCGCGTGTGTGCTTGTTTGCATTATTTACAAGTAAACTTTTTCGTGTTGTAGGTATCCGAAAAACGCCCTGAAGAGGTGTATGAGAACTTTTACCACTACACAAACTATGCTGGTGTGAAAAGCATACAAATAACTGGCTGTATTAAAGAGCGTCATTTCTCTCATGGCCCAGGTAAAACAATTAATTTAATATTTTAATTGAATTTATTTATGTATCTATTTATGTATGCAATTATTATTTAAGTATAGTATGATTGCATGTATTTATGCTTGTACAGTATCTATCTATCTATCTATCTATCTATCTATCTATCTATCTATCTATCTATCTATCTATCTATCTATCTATCTGTATGTCTAAATTAATGCTTGTATTTCATCAGCGTGCTTCTCCTGTTTATATGTCTTGAAATCTTAGTAAATATTTATCTAAATTTCTGTCCGAACAAAGACAATGTTTGTGTTTATTTTCTCCCACTAATACCATATTGAAATATTTCGCGGACTCATTCTGTAAGCGTCTGTAATCTAAATAACGCTTGTTGTGCTTAGTATAGTTTGATTATAGTCGTACGTATTAATGCAAACTATTTGTAATGGTATTAATATATATTCTAGTTTGCAATGAATCCACCTTTACATATTTACGTTTAATAAATAATTTACCTTTTAGATACAGTTATTTGATTTTTAATATCAGAAACTTCAGGAAAAAGCTACAAAACACTACTTTTTGAAAGGAATTTATTTCAAGCTGTAGCCTTGCGAACGAACTGGTCAAACACTGCTAAATACACATATTTGATTCCAATCTGTAATTTTACGAACAATTAGTTGATCTGCTAGATACAGAGAATTATTTTAGTGTATCATATGTTTTAACTAGTCAAGAGGGCATTAAGAAAAATAATTTATGTAAAATTTTTTTTCTTTTGCAGGAGTCGAGATGGATTTTTATCACTATACCAACAGATCAGGAGCAAACGCAATTAGGTCGTCAATGATTATCAAGGAAACCCCAAGTCATAGTAGGTTTGCTCACCATGGGCAAGGTAAAATGCTTTTATGTCGTCGTTGTTGCTTTCGTCATCGTTGTTAGTATTTATAATGCCTAGTGTTCTCTTGTTACTTTACAGGATAATCAATATAAGTGTAGATGTTGTAGTTAGTATTTATAATGCCTAGTGTTCTCTTGTTACTTTACAGTATAATCAATATAAGTGTAGATGTTGTAGTTAGTACATTTCAAATCTATTTTCCTTAAATTTTTATAGGAAAATCAATAATTCTACTTCAATGCTTATTTGTCTTAACAATCCAGTAAATGAAAGCTACATTTTTTTTTGCACTACAATTTTAAGATATAGTGACTTTAAAATGTACAATGAGTAGTATTTATTTTAATAGAAAGAGTTGAAATGAAAAGTTTAATTTAAAAACTGTTAATGGATAATATTTACATAATTTTACGTTTATTATTCTATATTTAGAAATCAATCGTTAGCCATGAATTACCTTCAGATAGAAACTTCGTACATACTACAGTCAAATACCGTTTAAGCAAAAAGAACCAACTTCACTTTTTTGGCTGGATTGACAATTTATGATTGTTTGAGCACAAATCACTTTTTCTCTTTTCTCTCAAATCACTTATTAATAAAAGCAAATTTATTGACTAACAGAACTTGGCTTCCTTTTGAAATATAACTGATTTTTGAAACTTCAGGTGTCTACGGGACAAGTATGGAACCAAGAAGGGGAAAATTTGCCATTGCAAGGAATAACTGGCGAAGTGGTTGGAACAACAGAATACGAAGCGGCAGACTAGACTACGCCATCCGGGTAACTTTGCCCAGGGAGAAAGTGGTCAAGTGTTATGCTGGTGGTAGAGACATTTATGTCCACAAAGGCCCGATACACCTGAGTGATTATTCGTGGGATGTGATTGCAGTCGATGATGAAGTTGCAGACCTTTTCTCAGGATTTTTTCTGTAGCTTAACATTTCCGTTGACCTTTTACTTAAAAACAAAATTTGTTTACAATTTCAATATTATTTATTTAATCGCGAGTCATCATTAATTCATTAGTTACATAACTCATTGTAGGTCTGAGTTGTGTAACTTAAAAAATGAATTACTGAGATGTACATTAAGTAACATTTTAATTACATTTAATTACATAACTCATTGTAGGTCTGGGTTGTGTAACTTAAAAAATGAATTATTGAGATGTACATTTAAATAACATTGACCGAAGTGTGTAATATAAATTATTCTCATTTTATCATTACTACATTGCATCCTTAATTAATTTTGTACATAATTTATAGCATTGTTTAATTCCACCGATACATTTAAAAATTATTCTGAACGCATCTCGACTGACCCCACTGGAGACATTAAGCACAACAAAGGCAAAATGTCAACAAAATCGTCGCGAGCAGACCAACACAAGCCAGCCAATCGGAAGCTGCGAAACTTAAAATACAGAATAAATTCGTTCGGGGTTGCGCCATCAATGAGCCCACTGTGCACCTACGGCCATCTCTATTATGGACTTGAAAACAAAGACATCGCCGAATACACTTACACAGAACTACATCATCATTCTTTCCACTTTTCCGTCAACGACACTCTACCTTGATTTATCTCATCTGCAACCTTTCGATAAGCGACCCACTCTCGTGCTAAGCAAGGAAAATGGGGAAAGCTGGAAGTAACCATCATCTTAAATCAAAAAGAAATTTGTATATTAACACAGCCGTTCAAAATTGATCGTATGGATCTATCTATCTATCTATTTATCTATCTATCTATCTATCTATCTATCTATCTATCTATCTATCTATCTATCTATCTATCTATCTATCTATCTATCTATCTATCTATCTATCTATCTATCTATCTGTCTGTCTATCTATCTATCTATCTATCTATCTATCTATCTATCTATCTATCTATCTATCTATCTATCTATCTACGCATATTTTGTGCAAACCGCGATTGCATTCCTATTTTAGTACAGAGTAGTATATTCTTTGTATACGCCTAAAACGTTCTGGAGAAATGTCACATATGAATTATGTGATTTCATTTATAATGTTCTAATGTATACCTATTACATTTCATAATATAAACTATTCTTAGTTTGAATAATTTTTCGTTTGCATTTGGTGATGGAAAGACAATAAAAGGCTAATAAAGAATTAAGTTTTCATTGCTAAACTACAAAGCAGAATTTTATTACTGTAAGTGTTTAAGCAGGCAATGAGTTTGGTATTAAATTGATATTTCATGAAACATACGTGCTCCCTTCCCCGTTCCCCCCCCTCTCTCTCTCTGACTTTTCCCACCATATATGTCCACAAACTCACCCGCATGGATGACCACAGAACAAAAGAAGATGTAGGTCAATGATGAAGAAAATTCTGGATGTAAATATTTACAAGTATGTAACGGCAATTTATCAGAAGCTTCTCAAACATTTTGAAGAAATATAGTCTAACAGACCGTCTCCGTCCAAGAACAAAGTGAATAATTGAAAACTAAATTTGAATACAATAGTACTACTTCTACTAAAGAAAGTTTGATAAACGCTTATTTAGACAACTTCTAACGCTCTACAATAAATCACACAAAATACAGCTGATTTTTTAATACAAACTATTTCAACGCAAAAGAGAAGTAAGAGCAATATAACCAAAATAAAATGAAACCACATGACGATATAGAACAAAAATGGGCCTAATTGCGAAAGCGTAACATAAATACAATTAAATAAAATAGCTTAATAAAATAAAATAGCTTAATAAATAACTGTATACTAATATTATTATACTTATGCTTTGAAACAGTACTAGTACATTAGAAATGAGAGAGAGAGATGGATGGAAGGCAGCTTTACATGTATGGACAGAGACAGTTTATTTATTTTTTTATTCTTCTCTCTGGATCTAAGTTTGCGACAAAATTTGTCAGTTTAGTGGAAAACGATCAACAGAAACAAAACTATGTATAGCTTGATTAGCACTACCGACAGCCAGTCATCTAAGTTCTCACGATTACTCGTGTACTAAACTACTTCATACTACCCATACCCGTATAACCGATGTTCAGTTTGAACAGTTTTAAACGTTCACATAGTTCAAGCTAGTTCTCTAATCCTATCGTGGAGTGGGTATAGGTCTATTGTACTGGACCCATTCGACTGCATTTTACGGTCTTCTCAACAATTCGTTGGCTAGAGTACTGACCCCTTAATGTGGAGAACATTTCCTCAATCCATAGACAATTTTAAAATAAGAAAACTTAAATAATTTTTTTTTTAAATCCCTTCCGCCACCAATGATTTCAGAATTATCGCACGCAGTAAATGGCCTTAATACTTATGATAAAACCTAGCTACAACGAATCATGTATGTTACGCACGCCTTATAGACACTTTTTCAGGCATTATAAATAGAAAAGTTTTACAAAACCAGGATGTTATATATGTACACTATGTACAGATCTTCAATCATACCTTGAAAACCCTGATGTAAATTACGTCAGAAAAGAAAGTAGAAATAGAACTCAAATCTTTTCAGACCACAATTTTAACACCCGAAGAGTTGAAATGGGAATATATCCGCGAATGCTTCTGCGTGCAGTGTGTACTCTGTGTGCCAGTGTTTGTGACTGAGTGCATGTGTCTGTGCGTGAGTGTGTGTGATTACGAGTCTATACTTAATGTTTTTCAAGGATCTGCAGATACCTAAAAACCTACGACTAAATTTCCTGACAAAATGCTCAATTTTGATGAAGCCCTCTACTTTGTAGGATAATATACAGAGAGGATGATAAAACGTTTGCTACAAACTCCACTTTCTAACCTTTCTTTGCTTAATAACCTTTTTCTTTATCCGTTTTCAAAACACTAATTTCCACTGGTACATTCACCAACAAAACCAAGGAACTTTGGAAGTGAACATTAAATAGAAATAAATCAATTGAATATGTGTATGTGTATCTGTGTTTGCGCGTATATATATATATTCATGTGTGTGTGTGTGTGTGTGTGTGTGTGTGTGAGAGAGAGAGAGAGAGAGAGAGAGAGAGATGGAGGCCGAATTTGAACGTGCAGGTATGGGTGTTTGAAAGACAGAGAGATAGATAATAGATAGATAAGTTAGATAAGATTAGATTACACTAGATTAGATTGATGTAGACTGGATTGAGTTGGTTTGGATTAGGTTAGGATAGATAGATAGATAGATATATAGTTGGATAGATTCATGGATATGTGTATAGGTAGATAGATAGATTGATCGATAGATAGACAGGTAGATAGATGGTGAGTAAGTGTGAGGTTAAGTGGGTGTGTACGTTTTACTACCACATTGATGTGTATGAAATCTGACAGCTAGCTATATATGTACATCTACATTTCTTTATCTGCCTTGATAGTCCTGTGAAGTCATGCATCACTGAGTGTATCAGAATCAACTGACCGTAACGTAGAAACTGAATACACACAATGTAGCCCCGTTAGAGAATCGATTTGCGCTGATGTGTGATACTGTACGATTGACCAGAGACATAGATGAAGCAGTTATTTTTGAAAATAAAGAAACAAACACAGAAGAAGTAACCAACAAAAGGTTGGCACACACAAGATCACGTGGCAAGGACGACAGAGGAGAAAGTCTTGTCAGTGTCGAATAAACACCATATGCTGTATTGCAAATACCTATATGTTTGTAATACAGTCCTCACACACACACACACACACACACACACACACACACACACACACACACACACACACACACAGACATATACATCAGATAATAATTGCTATATGCTGTCATGCAAATACCCGTATTTTACAGTACAATCCTGATTTCGTGTGTGTAACCTGGACATTTTTTATTTAACGTTTGCTGTCAAACAGTGCTTGCCGTTTTCTTTGTGTTGTTTGACAAATCTTTGAAAATTTGTCCAGAACTGTGCTATGTATATGAATTTTTAATTAACGAGGGCATGAATTTGGTCTCGAGAATTCATGAAGGTTCTTGAACATCACTCGGGGAACATTCTTCTTGAAATGCTTGATATCGCATGTGAAATTCTAGATGATTGTTCACGGTGTGTTTTGTGAGCTCATCAAAGATTCTGGAACAGTTGTGCAACGTGCGTAGAAGAGACACATGGAGCCGTTGTCTAAATAAGAAAGACAGTGACTTGTTGCAAACCACGTGATTGTGAACATGTGCCAGCGACAGCCACCATATTTAGAAAGGCTATGTTCATTGACTTTAATTATTATATATGTATGTTATTGACTACTTATTTCTATGCTAGAATAACTGAATGATTGTCCATCATTAATCAAACATTATTGTGAAGTGAGGTAAATGTCAGTGCTTTTTTGATTATATTCATATGTTGTATGTTTGATTATTGATTTAATAAATTTATTGTTAAATTTATTTACCTTCTTACATATAGAAATAACCATATGTTGGCGAGACAGTGAGTTGATGGTGGCTCGCTAAATATAGATTAAAAGACATAGTTGTCTTTTCCTTTGGTAAGAAGTTTATCACCTACGGAAATATAGTGTGCGGTAAATGTTTGTCTTTAATGTTGTGGAAGAGAGAAAACATTTACAAACACCTGCATATCCGCCATGTGAGAGGGAGAGTTGTGTCTTATGGAGAATTAGTAATAACATAAATTAAGGTTCTCATCACTTGTAATTAGTTATGAATGATTAAATAATAATAATAATCATAACCAATAGTGTGGCGTAGGCGTCACAAATTGTTCTCCGTGCCATTTTCTTCTTTTGAAAAGTTACACCCATACACCGATTAGCATCGATATTATCACCAATAGATTTTTTTAGACATTTTATTTAAACTTTACAGTCTGTCTTCTGTCATGTGATGCCTCCACATCAATGCATATAAAGCAAGCGGAAATAACTCGGGACCAAAGACCGGAAAACCCCCTTTTTTTTCGAGAAAGCGAACTCTTATCTCAATGATGAACGGGAATTTCATGTTTTATTTTTAAAGTACACGTAATGAATAGTAAACGTCGTGAACCCAAAGTGTATGTTTGTCAATTCACACTCTTGCACTTTACGTTTAAGTCGATGAAGAAGATAACTTGGCAGTGAACCAGGAGATAATGGATCCTCATTTCTTCTCTTAGGTAAGGCAAAAGGTAAAGTAAATAACTTAATAATCAATTATTAGCTATACAACATATAAACTGCGCTTCAAGGCATTCAGCTCTAAAGTTTATCATTATGTAACAAGAACGTGGAACGCTGTGCGGGCAGAGGAACTCTGTTAAAATTATGCCATCATTTGCTTACTTTCCGTAAGACATTAATCTTTGCTCTTAAATAGTAATCATTAATTAATGTGCTACTCTTTTCTTATACATAATGCAACTTGTCTGCACATTGCAGCTTCAAGAGTTTTACAGGTGAAGTAATCATTAATTAATGTGCAACTTCATTCTTTTACATACTGTAATTTGTCTGCACATTTCAACTTCAGTTTTACATGTGAAGTAATCATTAATTAATGTGCTACTTCATTCTTATACATACTGTAATTTGTCTGCACATTGCAATTTATAGAATTTTACATGTGATCATTAATTAATGTGCTACTTTATTCTTACACATACTGTAATTTGTCTGAATATTGCAATTTATAGAATTTTACATGTGATCATTAATTAATGTGCTACTTCATTCTTACACATACTGTAATTTGTCTGAATATTGCAATTTATAGAATTTTACATGTGATCATTAATTAATGTGCTACTTTATTCTTACACATACTGTAATTTGTCTGAATATTGCAATTTATAGAATTTTACATGTGATCATTAATTAATGTGCTACTTCATTCTTACACATACTGTAATTTGTCTGTATATTGCAATTTATAGAATTTTACATGTGATCATTAATTAATGTGCTACTTCATTCTTACACATACTGTAATTTGTCTGAATATTGCAGCTTTAAGAGTTTTACATGTGACGGTATTCTATAAAATATTCAAAATTCTTTACATTCAATTTCAGAAGCGAAATTAATTAACAAGATTTTAAGCATTGCATTATGTATTTTTAAAATCTAAAACTCTAGATGGGTAAAATGAAATACAATACTCATTTTGTAATCAGATCACTTAATGTGAAAATTGGAAAGGTCTGAATTTGTTAAATGGATTTTTAAAACTGTAAAAAGTTTATTAAGTGCTTATTATATAACCTTTTGAAATATCGAATTAACCTCTCAGAGAACAGTATTTTATGACTGTTCTTGTGACACATTTTCATAGCTATATATATGTATGCATATAATATATTAAACAGAGAATGAAGATATTTATTCTTTACGTTAGCATGACAGTCAAACGGTAAACTTTAAATGAATAGATCGTAATAATAGCAATATTATTCTGCAATAGAATGCTTTCAAGGATATGTATTAAACTGATTCTTGAGCAGAGCAATGAATGATATTATTTTAATTATGCAGCTAATGAAAATGATTATGTTTAGATTTCATATAATGCAAGTGTAGCTTTTAATTTAGTCATTTTGTTCGGTAATGACAGCGCAATTTTCACCTAATACAAGTACTGTGAAGACTAATAACGGGAAAACCCTTTTATAAAATTAAGCATAATTTTACAGTTGAAATGTACACAGTTGAATTGTACAAAATACGAAATTTTATTTGAAAAGATTTTGCACTTGACCGTGTTATAGTAGCTTTTGTTTTATAAGTTTAATCAAGTATATTTTCATTTCTGACAGGGTTTTATTTTTAAAGAATTATTGAGGTCAAGGTAGGCTTAATGGAATTATTCAAATCGATATAACCTCTTAACCGTTCGCGAAATTAACGAATGTTGGAAGCAGATGTAGATGAAAAAATTAATAATTCAGCCGATACAAAAAGATTTGAGATATTGATTGATATTAAACATAGTAACAAATTTATTATTATTTAATCATTTTACGACTTTAAGCACCGAGTGAACTGTTGACTCTTTATATTTCTATAAACTGATATAAATAAATCATGTGCATTGAACTGTGGTAACTAAACTCTTGAGTGATTGTGAATTGTTGAGTGATTGTGGAAACACTGAGTGATTTTGTTATTGTGATTTGCCCAATTGTCATTTCACTTTAAAATATAAAAAATACAAGAGCTCGTCATTGTGTTACAAATAGCAGAATGTTACAATGGATCAATGCAAAGCGTAAACAACATTCATTTAATGAAATAGCAACGGCTTGTATTCACATTGTAAGTCATCTTAATCTTAAATCAGCTCTAAAGCGGATAGAATTTCTGTTAAATATAAATTAAAACATTTACGTGCTTTAGCTAAATTTCATCAACAAATTCATCGTTCCCTGTAAACATTTTCTCCACATCTGTTCCTTTCTCACAAATAAAAAAAAATAAAATAATTTTTTTATGTATCAGAATGAATTCTAGATGTCGTGGGCTTAAGGAAAGCATTAACTTGTATCTGGAAATAGTAATTCACATTTCTCTGTTTCCTTTTGTGTTCATCCGCTGTCACGATCTTCGATCATCATCATCCGATGTCACATGACAAAACACGTCGTGAGATTTATCGTTCTTGCCTTGTCTGACTTTCATGACAAGCCAGCTCCATAACTGTCTTTGATACCTCGTATTGCACTCTTACGGGTGGTTCCACCAATGCTCCTACAACAGTCGTAGATATAGCTCAGACTTCTAACGGTTCTGTTTGAAAAAAAAAAGAAATTTATGAAAAATAATATAATCTGTAATATTTAATGAATATTTAATGTTTATATATATATATATATATATATATAGAGAGAGAGAGAGAGAGAGAGAGAGAGAGAGTTCATTTTTGTGTCATTTCCGCATTATCTCAAGTAACAGTCATTTTCCCATTCAGTGAAACGTAAAAAAAATGGCTTCAGCATTCTGAGAAAAAACATCAAAAAAAACAAATAATCAATAGTTACTTAATATTGACGTATATACTATTTTTGCGTTCACTTTTCTATTTGTGAAGCGATCCAACTAGCTATAGTTATGATGAGTTCGAATGAACAGTTTGAAGTTTTTCACACTCATCTAGCCACAATAACACGTACAACAATTATATGTCGACTCAACATTCTTCGAACATTGGCATTTGTTATCCATCACACCCACACACAAGCATACAAACAAAAAAAGATTATTTTGAAAAAAAAATTAGTCTGAAGAATGTTAAAAAGTAGAAGAACAAAACAAATGAGAAAAAAACGGATCGTCGTCCCTACTGCGAGGTTTGCTATGCATAATTAATTGACGGAAGTGTTCTTTTCACATTTTCACTACGTCATAGGATAGTTGGGGTGAACTGTGTCGTGCATTTAATTTTATCAAGAGACAAATACAGGTAAATGTATCAACAAATAACCTATTTTAGTGTGGCGACAATATCGATATTACTATAAATATTTGGATACCCACCCACCCCACCCCCGTCATAAAATGTGACATTTAAGTCAATACGCAACTAACACAGTCACAATTACACTTGATGTAACAGAACTATACGTAAAGCTACATGTAGCAATGAAGTAATAATTAACAAACATTATTTAATACTTTAAAAGAATATAACTTTTAATTACCTCTCGGTTATAAAAGTCTGATCTCCCCATTTCATTTCTTGTGAGTCTACTCATCTCATTTTCTTGATACAATTTTTTCAGCGGGGTGTCTGTGTTACGTGTTACTGCATTAGATCACGTATTTATATGTATGCTTGTTGGTTCTATTCTTACAATCAGTCTTTCAGTAGTAATTCTCAAACGAAACTTGTGCACCAAGCTGCTGAGATAAAACACGATGAATTCCTTCCCCTTGTCTGTGACGTAGTTCTGGACTCTGCTCTGGTGAAGAACAACAAAGAGGGCCAGCAAGAACATGGACTAAACAAAAGAAACAGCCCACAATGACTAAACCAGCTCACAACATCATTCCACAGCACAGGACAGTTAGAACAGAACACAATGATCCAAATAGGATCAGATCAGACAAAAATGCATGCTGTCGTTTTAAGGGACATTTACATAAGTCTTCAAATCCCAGAGTATTCAATCTCTCATTTTTTAAATCCAGACAGACTATTTGGAGATTCGAACATAATCCTCCACGCCAGAACTAAAATTGTAGAGTACAGAAACCCATAAAGAAGGTTGTTACACTCAGGTCACACTAGCAAAATACTGCTAGAGAGCTAGACTATATCTAACACACACACACACGCACACACACACACACACACACACACACACACACACACACACACACACACACACACACTCACTCACACCAATTTCAAGTGACGGTTGACATGGACCTCTATCATACTTGTACATGTGTACAGTAATGCCCTAAGATCAATCACACTCAAATCACAGTGATCACTAGATATATACTTCCATTTGCTACTGTTCTGTCTTACCAAATCATGACCTGTCTGTCTTACCAAATCATGACCTTTCTGTCTTACCAAATCATGACCTTTCTGTCTTACCACATCATGACCTTTCTGTCTTACCACATCATGACCTTTTTGTCCTATCACATCATGACCTTTTTGTCCTATCACATCATGACCAGCATTATGTAGCTATCTACAGAATTAATATATTTTAATATTTAATTATTAAAGTAGGAATTGTGGCATATGATGAGTGAGTAATAAAACTTTGACAATTTAAAAAGTATAATCTCTTATGTTCCAGAAACAATTAGGAAAGTAACTTAACAAAATTATATATATATTGACACAACTCTAAAACTTGATGGACAATTAATACATTTTAGGCAGTGGTGGCGGCTTAATCAACTTAATTATTTTAAATATAATAAATAGAGCAATGGAACGAATGTCTCACGAGTTAAACCATTATCACAACAACAATTCATGTCATTACACATATTTTATCGTAGTACATTAATAGTAATAAAAATCCTATTTATTAATTTCATATTAATTACCTCGTATACTGTGAATATAAGAACAGGAAATGTGTTGTTCAAAAAACTTGATTTTGTAAAAAACGGTTACAAAATATGATTTTATTTCTTTCCTATCAGGCGTGTGTGAGTTTTGCTTCAAAGACATGGCGGCAAGTGCCAGTGAAGAGAGATTTAGACCGCCATTTCAACTTAAAATAAGTAAATTTTGCATCCGTATTTGTTTATAACTCCACAACAGTTACTTGTTTTGAAAATATCACTTCTCAATATTTTATTAAAGAAAGGATTGTTAATAGGAAATATTATGATAACATAGCGACATATATGTATATAATGGAGGCTAGATCGCAAGAAGAAATAATTCATCATTAAAGTCTTTTTCATGTCAACATCTATTTGCACCTTTTCTCTTATTCTCTTTTCTCCAAGAAACGTCGCATGTTACAGTTGTACAATAACACTGTTGCAAAACATCTTTCCCGTCAGAAAATGGCCACTTAAAAAAAATTGCTACTCGGAATTCTTTTTCTCAACACAAGATTTAAAATTTTTTTTTCTAAAGAGATGAGTAGTCAGAAAATTTAATTCATTAATATAATAAATATTCCCAATCATTCAATGAGTTAATGAAAGAATTGTACGTGCAATAACTATCCGATTGCCTTAACATTGCATTATATTATTTCATATATTATATTTCTTTATTGCAGAGACTATTCAAGAAAAGGACAGATTTTACCGTTCCATTTTCCTACAATTTATAGAGTACGTCCACCCTGTAGAATCTGGACTGTTGGATGCACTATATGCATCGTCCACGCTCACCAATTCAGACATTGAATCAATAAATGAAGATGCACCAACACGGAGTGATAAGGTTACCATCTCTTTGTCTTCTTTCTCTCTGTCTCTATTTCTCTATTGCCTTTTCTCTCTCATTCTATTTCTGTCACTTTATCTCATCTCTCTTTTTTCTCTCTCTAACACTCACCCTGTCTCTCTGTTACTCTGTCTGTCTGTCTGTCTCTCTCTCTCTGTCTGTCTGTCTGTCTGTCTGTCTCTCTCTCTCTCTCTCTCTCTCACACACACACACACACACACACACACACACACACACACACACACACACACACACACACACACACACACACACTATCTCTTATTCGTTAAACTGACCCTGAAGTATACTTCTTTAGGTAAACGAAGAGCTGACATCGGCAATTACCTTAACAAAAGCGTTGGCATGCTAATTAATGGAATATTTCGTTCTAATATGACTAAATCGAGTGAACCTGGCAGTTGGTATCTCACAGACATTTGATGAAATGATGAAGAATACAACTAGGCAAAAAATCGAACAAAGTGTCATACGTGCATTAGAATGAGTTTTTAAAGTTAAAGGTTATGTTTAAATGCAGTCTATCGAGAGGTGCTAAAGAAGCAAATGATGTCATTAAAACTTTGGCCAGATGTGTTAACGAACGTTTTAGTAAAGAGTTTATCCATTAGCACGGAATAAACCTTTGTACCCATCGTAGAAAGGTGATAAAAAAAAAGTAACAATAAGAAAAAATGTATCACTATTTTATCAGTAACTGTCACACTAGTGTGCTGTATAAACTGGCAATTATTGTCTGACTGAAATGCGTTCGGTGTTCTATCTCTTCTCTTTCTCTAGGCCAGGAAACTCTACCGCATCCTTGAAAAACTACCTCTAAACGTGCTGCTGACCAATGTAGGACCTCTTCTGTGTTCAAAATTTCCGCACCTGATACCTGTGGAATTCCAGGGAAATCTTGAGGAAGAAATAATTGTGGAAGATGAGTGTGATGGCCATGACCAGGATTGCTTACGCTGTGGCATCCAAAAACGTATCGGGCCCAAAATCATTGCAGACTTACTGTTTGCACATCGCTGTTTGCCTGATGCGACCTACTGGTATGTCTTCATTTCTAAGACACTCTTTCATTATTAATCTCACGACTTGTGAATATAAATAACAAATTAAAAGTCACCATGAATGCGCTTAACATTGCAGTTTACACATGTGAACAACTTTCTGAACATAGCTATTTACACTTGCTTTGTGTCTATTAGGTATATTTTGTGAAAGTGTATAGTTTATCATACTAGAAATGTTCTAAAACAAACATCTACAATTTTACGAAGCAAAATATATATTTTATTTACTGTCCTATTAAATGGTCCATTTGTATCAAGAATAGACCAAATACCTATATTTTATTGAAGTTTATTTTCAAATAATTTAGTTTTATAATAATAAACAAAATCGATTTTGTAAAAAGAAATATTAACTATCCAGTAAATATGCATCCTATTTACAATCGTCGAAAGATCATAACTCATTTATTATTATGTTCATCTTTACTGACCACTGGACATGGATTAATACCTTATCGGCAAACGACTCAATGAAAATAAATAAGAGTTTTTAATAGCTTGGAAAGATGGATCGTCACTGATGAGTAAGGCAAAGCCTAACTAGGCAATGGAATTGCTTCCCCATTACAGTTTTTTTTCTTTTTTTCTGGAGAGCGTGGGTGGTGGCTCCACAAATTGGTATGATGAATTGAAATACATACTTTTTGTTGGTTATGATTTACTGACAGAAATGTCCAATGCAAGTTTTAGCTTTTCGTTTAGGTTTGCAATAAATGTAGACTTCTAGATATAATCTATATATAGTTACTAATGTATTATATAATTGATGTAACAGGGAAATTCAAACAGGCGGCTGCCATCATGAAGGCGATTGGAAAAAGTTGTTCCAGGCATTTCGCGACGTACCAGATGAACTGAATGAGAATTTGTCAAATAAGATGAAGTCCGTTCTTCAAAGACATCATTTTCGCATTCCTGAAAATCTAAATCAAATAATGGCTTTAGGTTTTCCATGTGAATGTGCATGGGCAAAAAACAGTATACAAACATGGTTAGCAAAACGAAAGGTATTATATTTTATTATTTTTATTAGAAATTATTTCAAAATATTTATGTCGCATAGTACATTTACCTATCCCTATTTCTAAACTGAATTATTATATAAATTGTTAAATGTCAAAGTGACCCGACCTTGGGCACTGCTTATGCTGATATTTTTTAGTGTCAAAGTTGGAAATAAACCGGTTCCAAATGGATGAGTATTTTTCTGACTAATAGTCTCACAACAAATTCATCCAAGGAGATGGACTGGAAGTTGAAGAGGCATTCTATTCTAAATACTTTGAATTTGACCTTAACATGGGTTGGTGGTTGGTGTATAGAAGTAAGATACGGTGTAAAATACTTACCAGCTACAATTAGAATATAAACTATTGTAATACTAAAATTAAAGGCATTGTAATATTAATATGTAATACTAAAAACACTTTTAATTGATAAATTGCTTATTATCCTAATTAGTCATTTTGCATACTATTATTCAGAGAGCAAACCTCATTATTAGCTTTTATCATCAATGAATATATATATTTTATCCAAGCAAATATTAGGCCCATTTGTCTTTTAGGTCCTTAAACTAATTTTTGTATGGCTATCTATGGTGTGTCCTTAATATTGATGGTCCCATAAGAGATCAGAAATTGCATATTAAGGTATGGAGTAAGTGATATACGCAGTGAATTTGGAGTAGGTGGGAAATAGCTGCTGCAATCCGAGTAATTAGGTGCATCCAAAAAAATGGTGAAGTATGCTCTAATAAATACGAAGGTTAACATAGTACCAGTGAACTTGATCTTTGGATGACATAATATTATTTATTTATTTATAAACCACTTTGCACTTTAATATTGATTTGCCCTGTTATAGACGTCATGAAGATCATTTAAACCTTGCGTCAAAATTCTCTTTAATCACATACTGTATATCGACAAACATTTTCATATTTCTTGTCACACTTTCTATTTATTTATATTAAGCACATGCTCGTTTTATTGTTTAGTGTGCTCGAATATTAAATTTTGTGGAAATATTGATATGGATGGTGATCTAAGAAAGAGTATATATACAGTATATTGTTAGCAGAAAAACTATTCGTGCTGAGGGTGAAATCTCACTAAAACCTGTGTCAAATTAACTTTTGGAATATGATGATTGTCGATGTATGGTTCTATTAAAACAATGTTGCTTTTACACAATTGAAACCAATACGTCGATCATGATGCTGTGAAGAGAGAGAGAGAGAGAGAGAGAGAGAGAGAGGGAGAGAGAGAGAGAGAGAGAGATTTCATGAACTCCCAGATTAAATACTCCGAAGCAGTGTCATCAATTTGCGTACACAGTTCAACTTATGATATTCGTGAAATAAATTGACATTCAGCTATGAACATCGTACCCTATTTGATCCTTCTACGACTTCTGTCCTTGAACAGTCATTTAGTGACTAAACTCAATTGCTTGTTGGCAGATACATAAAATATTTCCCGCGTTTCTAATGTGTGTCATAAAAATGTCATTATTTTGTTTTCTTAAGTCTTAGTAAAGATTCTAAACTCAGAATGTCCATTATCGTTTTTGTTCTGTCACTCCGATGTCACATATTTCTTTGACACTATCAAACGGCAAACGTTATTATTTTGAAATAATAAATATATGACATATTAGATGACTGTCTGTGTCAGTATGTCACGCACGAAGGTGGTGGTGGCAAACGAGCTTCACTTTACTAATTTACAATTTGCTTGCAACAAGTCTTAAGCCAGTAGGTTAGTTTGAATGATTTAAGTTGAATAAAATAAATTTAAAGCCAATATTATGCACATTTTGCATATTGCAACAAAGTTATCCTTTATATTTAACTGATCCATAAAAGATCAGGAATTGCTTACTATGGTGTCGTGTAAATAATAACTCACTGTGAGCTTGAGGTGAGTAAAAAAACTATTACATGTAAGAAAAAAAATAGTCGACCAGAGGGTGGAGTATGTACGTTAATGAACAAAACGATAAACGTAAGTTGAATGTAGAGCCGTTGGAATATGATCTTTGGATCACTACGCATTTACATACAAGATACACTGTTGTGATTTAGTGATACAACCAAAACAGGGGGGTAGATTTGTTACAGTTATCATAAAGATTATGAGTCAAAAATCGCTTTCATATTAAGGAATATCTATAAAGAGTTTTATACTTCTTGTTATACCTTATTAATTTATAGTATTCTTATTGTTTACACTGATATTTCATTGTGTAAAGATATTAATTGAATGATGACATTCAAGCAAATATAACGTAATATAACGTGTGCAAATACTTGACCTTTGTGAACTTTGTGACGCTAATGCCACCAAGTTAATGGTTATGATTATTATTGTTAATTAATCACCCATAACTAATTACAAATGATGAGAATCTTAATTTAGGTTATTAATAATTGTCCAGAAGACACAATTCGTCTCTATCACTTGTCACATATACGGGCACTGTAAACTTTTCTCTCTTCCACAACATTAAAAATAAATATATTGGTAAGTTGATGACAACGCTGAATTCGCACACCAACGTAATCTAGTAAACCACAGTAACCACTGTAGCATGACGTGGCAAAAGTAAAACAAAAAGGTCTGCTCATCTGCACAAGTCAAATTAAGGCAGCACTAAATTTCAGGCATATTTCACCTCTAAACCTCCTTTCTCTCTTACAAACAATTGTAACATTCTCAACTTACAAATCCTGTAACGATTTTATTAGCCTGATACCCACACACAACATAGGAAACATAGTAACGATCAAAATTCATAAGTATAACATACAACGTAATCAAATTAGTGTACATAGAAATAAAGGTTCTATTACACAAAGCATTCCCAAATTCAAATCATAGATCAATAGCAAACATGTATGAAATATTTCTAAGTCCATTCTTTCTTTATCAGTCTGTTAACTTACCATAAACTTACAATCGCCTTTGTGACCGGGCTTGAGTTATAATAGAGTACTTCCTCAACAAAGAAACTTTGTCATCCGCAGTGGATTAATTTGAAATGAACAAATATGAAACTATTAGTTTGAAAAACTACTCATCCAGTTGGAACTGATTTAGACTGCATCAGTAATTTATAGCCTATCCTCTCTAAATGAATTGTTTACTTCCAACTTTGACACTTAAAAATATCAGCATAAGCAGTGCCCAAGGTCGGGTTACTTTGGCATTTAACAATTTATGTAATAATTAAGTTTAGAAATAGGGATAAGTAAATGTACTCCGCCACAAACGTATATGCTATTTTAGTATCGACGTATAATGTTATTCCATTTGATTAGTCACGAGCCAGTCATATATCATTATTTCTTTATTTTTTTTTTGTGAACAAACAGATACCTGAAGAACTCAGACGGGAATTTGAACGATCGGTAAGAGAAGTCATTAATAATACCATTGAAATAATTTTCTGAAATTTTATTTGTAATTATGGTATACTGTTAATTCTGTCATTTTTATTTTCTTTTTAAAATATACTTCTATATATAAATATTACCATCATTACCATTTTGTGGTAAACGAATTAATGAGTTATAATACCACTAGAGCATAAAATTATTTGTCAATAATCCACCATTAATATATACAGGTTAATACAACTATTTGAAAATGACTAAACATATGAGGCATAAGTAGAGACTGCTATATCAGAAAAGTCAGGACTATCGTGAACTAAAACGTCATGTACAGAATGACACAATCTCATACTTAGCATTATAAAAAAGGAGAAGTCAATTGCTCATCATATAAAGCTAAAGTGAAAGGCTAGGTGAACTAAGCTGAAACAACCGCATTGTTAAACTGACCGTGAGGTTGCAACTGACTGCTAACAGTCAAACTGAGGACAGTTCCTAATTAATGAAATCTGATGTCAACAACTACGAGATCTAGCATTCTGCAAGGAAAGCAAGAACTACTTCCTGTTACGTAGCAGGGAGAATTATTGCCACGCCTAGTGCGAATTCACAAATGATTTCTGTATCCTACCAATAAAAAGAATGAATTAATGGAATCTGACTGCCATGATATTAAGCTCAGACTCTATTAAACTTAACCTTAATTTACTTACTAATACTCGCCACCACTGGACCAGACTACAATCTTGGTGAAACTATCTACCCTCTTAGCAAATCTCTTTGTCATCTTGTGTTGCATACATTTTACAATGACATTCTTGTATTAATTTTATTTATTTTATTCTGCACGAACAGAATCTTTACTTCCTAGACTTATTTGACGGACAATGGATGGAATGATGAACAGACGGACTGACGGACGAACAGATAGATAGATAGATATAGATAGATAGATAGATGGATGGATGGATGGACGGACTGATGGATGGATGGATGGATGGATAGATAGATAGACGGACAGAAGGATGGATAAATAGATAGATAGATAGATAGATAGATAGATAGATAGATAGATAGATAGATAGATAGATAGATAGATAGATAGATAGATAGATATTGCTTACTCTGCACTGATATTTAAATTTGGTCAATTATACATCACTTCAATCAATTTTGAACTTCTGTATTTATGATATTTTTACTAATTTTGTATGATTAGCTTGCGTTTATATTTTGCACGATGACTAAATACACCTAGTTCGACGAAACACCAAATAATAATAACCGGTGCCAATGAGAGCCGTAGCGAGGTGGTCCTTGAACATGGTTGGCAGAAATGAGTCTGGTAATGCAGTCTTCTAAATCCTGACACTAGAGTGTGAGCAATAATAACTGCAATCTGTTCAGCTCTTTAAATCAAGACCACCATGATGACCTTGACATCTGTCTAAATTGTTGCAATCACTCAAAATACAGATTTTGAAACTAGATTCAAATGCACCACCACACTAGAGGGACGGGAAATAATCGTTGTGGACGAACAGAGAATCAATTGAACAGACACAAGAATGAGAAAACCTGTGCGGAATATGACAGATCTTTCACTGGCAGTATGTTAGTAGCAAAATAGTCTGACTTGGAAAATGACTTTGAAATAGGGGGACCTTTAACTTTACATCTGTGGAAATGGTCGGGATTTGTATTAAAATACCTGGCTACTGAAAATTTTCTACATTCTCTATTCAATCAATCAAACCCGTCAATTTCTCTTTCATCAACGTGAACATTATACTCTCTGGGATATATACATTTATTACACATGCCATTTATAATTATACATTATGTAGTTTTTGTCTCTCTCACTTTGCGGATAAGTTGGCGCTATAGACGTTTTCTCTCTTCTACAACATTAAAAATAAACATTTACCCTCTACAAGATTCCATAGTTGGAAAACGTCATACTAAAGGAGAAGACTAATCCGTTTTTTAATCTATGTTTAGCGAGCCCCCATCCACCCACTTTTTCTCCAACATATGATTATCACTATGCATAAGAAGTTTAATAAATTTATTAAATCGACAATTAAATATGACAAATACAATGAAATGGATTACTTGACATCAATATATTATTGATATCACGTTTGCATAATTTCCGTATTTCACAGTCATTATATAGAAAAATACAATTCAACAAGTCAGTACAAATCACAGGATAGTTCTTATCAGAGAACCGAAATGGGGTTATTATTGATATGTAATAAAGCTAATATGAAAACACTTTTCCACTACTTATTCTCTTGAGCCAACCTAGGCAATCCTTTTCACCCTGTCAGATCCTTCAAGCAGAACAATAATTGTAGCAATATGCAGCAACTTCTGTGGACCAGAAATTGCTCATAGTTCAAACATGTGTATAAATAATAGTCCTCTCACATAATACTTCTCACTAAAATACAAGTATAACATATCAATAGCAGAATGCAGGAAATATTTATAGGTCCATTCTCTCTGAACCAGTGAGTTAACTTACCATCAAGCTAATGGCTAGCTTTCAAGACTGGACTTCTTTGCTAATTCAAATGCAAATCAGACAATATATTTCTCTACAGCAGATAAACCTTTAGATTTCAGCCTATTGGCTGGTCTTGTTGTCATAAATCATAAACATTGGATAATAAAATCTATTCTCCCAGTTGCACTAATTTGCATTACATCAGCAATTTTAGTAATTTCTCAACTCAGGAGTTTACTTCAAACTCAGACACCTTCAAACATTGTCATAAGGAGTGCCCAAGTCAGGTCACTTCAACAATTCAAGTCTACACAACAATTAAACTTTTAAAATAGTGAAGGCAAATTTACTCCTGTACATACCACCCTCCTTTTGAGATGTTAACCATCCACCCTATTAGGAGTAAATTTAAAACATTATGAGTGAAGCTTCCACCATAACATGAAAAAACTATTCACAAGACCAAAATCATAGTCATAAGTTCACTGTCCATGTGTTTCTCTCTGCACACATTGATAACACTGTTCCACTACTTATTCTCTTGAGCTAACCTGGGTGCTCCTTATCACCATGTCAACCCCTTCAAGCAATACAAAACTTGTAGCGATTTGCAGCAAATTCTCTGCACCAGAAATTGATATTGTATTCATCATATCTTGTTGCCATACATCAGAGGAGTTTAATTTGTTCTTACACTTACACACACTGCTTCCCACTTCTATCACAGTTGGTGGTAGCAGTTACAATCAGTGAACCAGGGGATTCAAATATCATGAGAGAACTGAAAGGCTGCTATACTCTGAAAAATACAACCATGGAGCAAAATTAAGTTTTCAGTGTATCGCTTTATAAATCAATTCTTTCTTATATTCTAGTCTCAACTTGCAGTTTTCTAGTCGGATAGGTTAGTTGACTTCTTGCCACAATTTTATGAACAATTTGATTTCCGCAAAATATAGAATGTTATCGCGCGACCCGAAAAGTCACTTCACTGTTCACACTGTGAAAAATCTATTTCGATTGTCTTTATAGACTTAGTTTAATAAACACGTGTTGTCATCCCACTGGCATACAATGCTCATGTGACCCTTAACAGTCCTCGCGGTTCAACAAGGCGGGATAAGGTTTCAGTACAGTCGTTTTCTCGCTCACTGATGTTTTCGGCTCCTGCTTCTATAAGCGTAGACTCCCATCAAATAGTGTTGAGCAGTCAGATCAGAGTTCTGAGGTAAAGCTCAGGACCGGCTGTAATATACTTAGTTATTTATGTTACAGCTTCATGTATGATAATGACTTTTATGGGCTTTTATGGCAGCCGCGATAATCACTCTTTACAATCTTCACTAACTCACAATTTACATTACACACATAAAATTCAAATATATATAAAATCTTTGTTATTTTCTATCGCACAGACAATTCGGTACACGGCGGGTACAATCTGAGACTAGATGTCTCGCCTTGCTACAGTTGTAATACACTTTAGCCTGGGGCTGATCTCTGCCATCTTAAGGTTTAATTTGGAGTCGAGGCTTAGTCTCTTCTGCAAAATTTTTCTTTCTCCAAAACTATTGTTTCTAAATGTCTCTCTATTTTCACTAGTGCCCTGCACTGTCCTGCTAATTTCAGTGGATTTACCATTTTGGGTTTCTATGCACAGTGTCTTAACAGTCAGCCTACGTCGCTAAGTCATTTATATCTTTATGGTCCCTCTCCGGTCAAAAATGTAACTAACTCTTGCCCATAACTCTCCATCTTCTTCTCTTTAATACACAACTCTTTAAGGCCAGCAAAACTCTTCTCGTTTTCTGCCATAGTAACCCATTTTTCAACAAGCTACGCAACTTAACGTGATATTGGAAATGAGTATCACAATTTCTCTTTTGAACATCTCTAACAAAATTTGCTATCGCTCGGCGGAAATTTTGAATTTTATGCGTAATGCTCTTTTAAGGGCAAGTAATCATGTACATTGTACAACGTTTTTGGTCTAGGTGTGGTACATATCACGTAACTGACTGGTAGGGAAACAAGGCAAGTTAATCGCCCAATTATTTTATTGAATTTGATGTGACTCATCCAATCGTTCAAATTGAGTAAAATACTCTTCTAAGTTTTCTCCTCTGTCATCAAAGTTTTGGAAAAGGATTTGTACAATACGCTTATCGCGTCTTGGCAGGAAATGGCTCTCAGACATTCGTATTATCTACTCCCTCTGAACATGTTTTACCATTCCCATTCTTCGCATTAGTTTTAGTTAGTTTGATTTTTGCCTCTATGTGTAACTTCTCCATTTCTTTTTCTCAGCTTTCTTCCGATCTAGCAAATATTTCTCTTCTTTTGTCTTTTTTCTCTAACCTCTCTAACCTCTCTCTCTCTCTCTCTCTCTCTCTCTCTCTCTCTCTCTCTCTCTCTCTCTCTCTCTTCTTTATCTTTTTTCTTTTGCTTGCAAGTGGCTTCTTCACTATCTACATATTTGTTAATCTGCTCCCTTTCATTACCTCTATCCTCTTCAGCTTCCCTCCTCCATAAGGCAATTAAATCTTTGAGAATAATTTCGTTTTCTACTTCGTGTGCCATTTTAAAAGAGACTTTCTATTTCACTAAACGATATGTATGTGTTTGTTTTACAGTACTTTGTACTATCAACAAAATACAAATTAATAAACACTTTCACACGCAAATGTATAATAAAACTTTCCACAGTTTTCTGTTCTCTCTCAAATGTAATCTTCCTATAGTGACATGATGCAATAATACACCAATTCACTGTAGCGTATAATTAGATCCAATACCATTTCCAATAAGGGGTATTTTTACACGTGCCTATAACTTAACCACTCGTTAATCTTTTACAGCGCCACATTACACTGGGCTAATGTTACACTCTAGTCTATCCCTTTTAGCAGTATAAATATTAGTTATTTTCCTTATAGAACGCCCAAAACAATTATATACTCTTCCCTCTGTATATAAAAAGATATACTTTAAATCACATCGACCACAGGAAAAAATATAATTTGCTACTCATAAACACGAATCAAAAGTCAATGCAACCATACACTAGCAAGGTATGCATATTTCAAAGAAGACCATTTCAAAGCAAAACATAGAAAAACATATCAAAATATTTCAATCCTAAACATTTCTTAACTCTTCTTTGTAAGAGTATGTAAATTGTAAACGTTTTCTGGCTCTTTCTAGGTCACAACACAATTTTTTTTTCTATTCGAAGTTATCCTCCCACTTTTTGTTTTAGACGGTGTCTTACAGAGATAGTTCCCCGCTATAAATTTTGCCTACTCTCTTTTACGACAAAAAATTTGTTCATCAACGGACGATGCCCACAAGATGTCGGTCGCCTATAAATTAATGAATAATCAAGACAACACAACTAATTGAGGTCACCACTTCTGGTAGCTACACGAGTCTCCAAGGAGACATATCTTTCACATATTACGGTAACACTGTATCAAAGCTCCTGATTTTTTCCATAAAAATCAGTTGCTCTTTTTTTCACGAAATGTTAGTCCCTTAGGACTCAATCATACAGATCTACTTTTCACACTCTATTGCTTAGACCTGACTCTACTTCGTGTCGAGGTGTGGTTTTGGCTCTGAGAAGTAATTAAATTTCCGTTCATCCTCAATATTTATTGACAATACCATGTGATGTTTACTACAGCCTGAATTACGGGTCAAGGTAAATTCTCACACCTACACTAATCCATCGAACTTCCTAGTTACCACTCCCCCCACCCATACCTTGTCCATTCACGGACGGAACACGCTACATCATCTCCCCCCCCCCCCAAGGCTATCATTGGGGTTGATCCATGACTGTGTCAAGGTCTGACTAGCAGAATAAAAAATAAAAAATACATTTTAATTAGTTCCGCTTGACCTGTACTACAACTTGGCTAGAAAACATGTAGTTGTCCGCCATTAATGACGTGCATAATTAAGTCAATCGTGCCCTATTTACACCTTCTACAACTTTTGTCCTTGAACAGTCATTTAGTGACTAAACTCAATTGCTTGTTGGCCGCATAAATATTTCCCGCGTTTGCAATGGTGTCATAAAAATGTCATTATTTTGTGTTTAGTAAAGCTTCTAAACTCAGAATGTCCATTATCATTTGTTCTGTCACCCCGAAGTCACATACTTCTTTGACACTATCCAAACGGCAAACGTTATTATTTTGAAATAATAAGTATATCAATCGACTGTCCATGTCAGTATGTCACGCAAAGAGGTGGTGGTGGCAAACGTGCATATTGTTTCAAAGAAGACGGAAGATATCCAAGAAATTGCTGCATCACACTTACTTTTAGGATATATTCTGCAGAATAGCATTGATATATAAACAACCGACGGAATGGATCTTAGTACTTTGTGAAATGTATTTATTCAGCCTGAATAACTGTACCACCACCACCACCATTTATGAAATGTATTTCAAACAATAATGTTGCTTATCTGTAATATTTTAAAGATTTTGTTGGACAAGAGCAAACTATTGACAGCAAAAGCAATGTAAAATTAAAATATAATTCTTGATGCACTATACATGATATATTTTTATGCAAGTTAATCTGTTTCTTAACGGAAAATGTCTCATAGATTTTAATCTGTGATTAGTTCGAGCTTCACTTTTCTTATATCAATTTGCTTGCAACAGGTCTTAAGCCAGTACTTTAGTTTGAACGATTCAAGTTGAATAAAATAATTTAAAGCCAATATTATACACATTTTGCATATTGCAACAAAGTTATCCTTTATATTTAACTGATCCATAAAAGATCATTAATTGCTTACTAAGGTGTCGTGTAAATAATAACTCACTGTGAGCTTGAGGTGAGTAGAAAAACTATTACATTTAAAAAAAATAGTCGACCAGAGGGTGGAGCTTGTGCATTAAAGAACAGATCGATAAACGTAAGTTGACTGTATAGATGTTGGAATGTGATCTTTGGATCAATACGCAATTACATACAAGATACACTGTTGTGATTTAGTGATACAACCATAACAGGTGGGTAGATTTGTTACAGTTATCATAAAGATTATTTAGCCTGAGTCCAAAATCGCTTTCATATTAAGGAATAACTATAAAGAGTTTTATACTTCTTGTTATACCATATTAATTTCTTAGTATTCTTATTGTTTACACTGATATATCATTGTGTAAAGATATTAATTGAATGATGACATTCAAGCAAATATAACGTAATATAACGTGTGCAAATACTTGAACTTTGTGAACTTTGTGACGCTAACGCTACCAAGTTAATGGTAATGATTATTATTGTTCATCATCACCCATAACTAATTACAAGTGATGAGAATCTTAATTTAGGTTATTAATAATTGTCCACAAGACACAATTCGTCTCTATCACTTGTGGCTAATACGGGCACTGTAAACTTTTCTCTCTTCCACAACATTAAAAATAAATATATTGGTACCCGAACGATATTCACAAAAATCGACATACAGCAACTCGCTTTTACTGTTAAGTTGATGACAACGCTGAATTCGCACACCAACGTAATCTAGTAAACCACAGTAACCACTGTAGCATGACGTGACAAAGATAAAACAAAAAGGCCTGCTCCTCTTCACAAGTCAAATTAAGGCAGCACTAAATTTTAGGCATATTTCACCTCTAACCTCCTTTCTCTCTTAGAACATTCTCAACTTTTACAAATCCTGCAATGATTTCATTAGACACACACAACATAAGAAACATAGCAACGATCAAAATTCATAAGTATAATGTACAACGTAATCAAATTAGTGTACATAGAAATAAAGGTTCTATTACACAAAGCATTCCCAAATTCAAATCATAGATCAATAGCAAACATGTATGAAATATTTCTAAGTCCATTCTTTCTTTATCAGTCAGTTAACTTACCATAAACTTACAATCGCCTTTATGACCGGACTTGAGTTATAATAGAGTACTTCCTCAATAAAGAAACTTTGTCATCCGCAGTGGATTAATTTGAAATGAACAAATATGAAACTATTAGTTTGAAAAACTACTCATCCAGTTGGAACTGATTTAGACTGCATCAGTAATTTATAGCCTATCCTCCAACTGAATTGTTTACTTCCAACTTTGACACTTAAAAATATCAGCATAAGCAGTGCCCAAGGTCGGGTTACTTTGGCATTTAACAATTTATGTAATAATTAAGTTTAGAAATAGGGATAATTAATTTACTCCGCCATAAACGTAGATGCTATTTTAGTATCGACGTATAATGTTATTCCATTTGATTAGTCACGAGCCAGTCATATATCATTATTTCTTTATTTTTTTTTGTGAACAAACAGAAACTTGCAGTAATGTTTCCATTCGTCTCTGAAAGTCACGCATAGAGTACTTGGAATGGGTAAGAGAAGTCATTAATAATACCATTGAAATAATTTTCTGAAATTTTATTTGTAATTATGGTATACTGTTAATTCTGTCATTTTTATTTACTTTTTAAAATATACTTCTATATAAATATTACCATCATTACCATTTTGTGGTAAACGAATTAATGAGTTATAATACCACTAGAGCATAAAATTATTTGTCAATAATCCACCATTAATATATACAGGTTAATACAACTATTTGAAAATGACTAAGCATATGAGGCATAAGTAGAGACTGCTATATCGGAAAAGTCAGGACTATCGTGAACTAAAACGTCATGTACAGAATGACACAATCTCATACTTAGCATTATAAAAAAGGAGAAGTCAATTGCTCATCATATAAAGCTAAAGTGAAAGGCTAGGTGAACTAAGCTGAAACAACCGCATTGTTAAACTGACCGTGAGGTTGCAACTGACTACTAACAGTCAAACCTGAGGACAGTTCCTAATTAATGAAATCTGATGTCAACAACTACGAGATCTAGCATTCTGCAAGGAAAGCAAGAACTACTTCCTGTTACGTAGCAGGGTGCATTATTGCCACGCCAAGTGCGAATTCACAAATGATTTCTGTATCCTACCAATAAAAAGAATGAATTAATGGAATCTGACTGCCATGATATTAAGCTCAGACTCTATTAAACTTAACCTTAATTTACTTACTAATACTCGCCACCACTGGACCAGACTACAATCTTGGTGAAACTATCTACCCTCTTAGCAAATCTCTTTGTCATCTTGTGTTGCATACATTTCACAATGACATTCTTGTATTAATTTTATTTATTTTATTCTGCACGAACAGAATCTTTACTTCCTAGACTTATTTGACGGACAATGGATGGAATGATGAACAGACGGACTGACGGACGAACAGATAGATAGATAGATAGATAGATAGATAGATAGATAGATAGATAGATAGATAGATAGATAGATAGATAGATAGATGGATGGATGGATGGACGGACTGACGGACGGATGGATGGATAGATAGATAGATAGACGGACGGAAGGATGGATGGATAAATAGATAGTTAGATAGATAGATAGATATTGCCTTCTCTGCACTGATATTTAAATTTGGTCAATTATACATCACTTCAATCAATTTTGAACTTCTGTATTTCTGATATTTTTACTAATTTTGTATGATTAGCTTGCGTTTATATTTTGCACGATGACTAAATACACCTAGTTCGACGAAACACCAAATAATAATAACCGGTGCCAATGAGAGCCGTAGCGAGGTGGTCCTTGAACATGGTTGGCAGAAATGAGTCTCGTAATGCAGTCTTCTAAATCCTGACACTAGAGTGTGAGCAATAATAGCTGCAATCTGTTCAGCTCTTTAAATCAAGACCACCATGATGACCTTGACATCTGTCTAAATTGTTGCAATCACTCAAAATACAGATTTTGAAACTAGATTCAAATGCAACACCACACTAGAGGGACGGGAAATAATCGTTGTGCATGAACAGAGAATCAATTGAACAGACACAAGAATGAGAAAACCTGTGCGGAATATGACAGATCTTTCACTGGCAATATGTTAGTAGCAAAATAGTCTGACTTGGAAAATGACTTTGAAATAGGGGGACCTTTAACTTTATATATGAGGAAATGGTCGGATTTTACATGGCTACAGAACATTTTCTACATTCTCTATTCAATCAATCAAACCCGTCAATTTCTCTTTCATCAATGTGAACATTATACTCTCTGGGATATATACATTTATTACACATGCCATTTATAATTATACATTATGTAGTTTTTGTCTCTCTCACTTTGCGGATAAGTTGGCGCTATAGACGTTTTCTCTCTTCTACAACATTAAAAATAAACATTTACCCTCTACAATATTCCATAGTTGGAAAACGTCATACTAAAGGAGAAGACTAATCCGTTTTTTAATCTATGTTTAGCGAGCCCCCATCCACCCACTTTTTCTCCAACATATGATTATCACTATGCATAAGAAGTTTAATAAATTTATTAAATCGACAATTAAATATGACAAATACAATGAAATGGATTACTTGACATCAATATATTATTGATATCACGTTTGCATAATTTCCGTATTTCACAGTCATTATATAGAAAAATACAATTCAACAAGTCAGTACAAATCACAGGATAGCTCTTATCAGAGAACAGAAATGGGGTTATTATTGATATGTAATAAAGCTAATATGAAAACACTTTTCCACTACTTATTCTCTTGAGCCAACCTAGGCAATCCTTTTCAACCTGTCAGATCCTTCAAGCAGAACAATAATTGTAGCAATATGCAGCAACTTCTGTGGACCAGAAATTGCTCATAGTTCAAACATGTGTATAAATAATAGTCCTCTCACATAATACTTCTCACTAAAATACAAGTATAACATATCAATAGCAGAATGCAGGAAATATTTATAGGTCCATTCTCTCTGAACCAGTGAGTTAACTCACCATCAAGCTAATGGCTAGCTTTCAAGACTGGACTTCTTTGCTAATTCAAATGCAAATCAGACAATATATTTCTCTACAGCAGATAAACCTTTAGATCTCAGCCTATTGGCTGGTCTTGTTCTCATAAATCATAAACATTGGATAATAAAATCTATTCTCCCAGTTGCACTAATTTGCATTACAATAGCAATTTTAGTAATTTCTCAACTCAGGAGTTTACTTCAAACTCAGACACCTTCAAACATATTGTCATAAGGAGTGCCCAAATCAGGTCACTTCAACAATTCAACAGTCTACACAACAATTAAACTTTAAAATAGTGCAGACAAATTTACTCCTGTACCTACCACCCTCCTTTTGAGATGTTAACCATCCACCCTATTAGGAGTAAATTTAAAACATTATGAGTGAAGCTTCCACCATAACATGAAAAAACTATTCACAAGACCAAAATCATAGTCATAAGTTCACTGTCCATGTGTTTCTCTCTGCACACATTGATAACACTGTTCCACTACTTATTCTCTTGAGCTAACCTGGGTGCTCCTTATCACCATGTCAACCCCTTCAAGCAGAACAAAAATTGTAGCAATTTGCAGCAAATTCTCTGCACCAGAAATTGCTATTGTATTCATCATATCTTGTTGCCATACATCAGAGGAGTTTAATTTGTTCTTACACTTACTCACACTGCTTCCCACTTCTATCACAGTTGGTGGTAGCAGTTACAATCAGTGAACCAGGGGATTCAAATATCATGAGAGAACTGAAAGGCTGCTATACTCTGAAAAATACAACCATGGAGCAAAATTAAGTTTTCAGTGTATCGCTTTATAAATCAATTCTTTCTTATATTCTAGTCTCAACTTGCAGTTTTCTAGTCGGATAGGTTAGTTGACTTCTTGCCACAATTTTATGAACAATTTGATTTCCGCAAAATATAGAATGTTATCGCGCGACCCGAAAAGTCACTTCACTGTTCACACTGTGAAAAATCTATTTCGATTGTCTTTATAGACTTAGTTTAATAAACATGTGTTGTCATCCCACTGGCATACACTGCTCATGTGACCCTTGACAGTCCTCGCGGTTCAACAAGGCGGGATAAGGTTTCAGTACAGTCGTTTTCTCGCTCACTGATGTTTTCGGCTCCTGCTTCTATAAGCGTAGACTCCCATCAAATAGTGTTGAGCAGTCAGATCAGAGTTCTGAGGTAAAGCTCAGGACCGGCTGTAATATACTTATTTATTTATGTTACAGCTTCATGTATGATAATGACTTTTATGGGCTTTTATGGCAGCCGCGATAATCACTCTTTACAATCTTCACTAACTCACAATTTACATTACACACATAAAATTCAAATATATATAAAATCTTTGTTATTTTCTATCGCACAGACAATTCGGTACACGGCGGGTACAATCTGAGACTAGATGTCTCGCCTTGCTACAGTTGTAATACACTTTAGCCTGGGGCTGATCTCTGCCATCTTAAGGTTTAATTTGGAGTCGAGGCTTAGTCTCTTCTGCAAAATTTTTCTTTCTCCAAAACTATTGTTTCTAAATGTCTCTCTATTTTCACTAGTGCCCTGCACTGTCCTGCTAATTTCAGTGGATTTACCATTTTGGGTTTCTATGCACAGTGTCTTAACAGTCAGCCTACGTCGCTAAGTCATTTATATCTTTATGGTCCCTCTCCGGTCAAAAATGTAACTAACTCTTGCCCATAACTCTCCATCTTCTTCTCTTTAATACACAACTCTTTAAGGCCAGCAAAACTCTTCTCGTTTTCTGCCATAGTAACCCATTTTTCAACAAGCTACGCAACTTAACGTGATATTGGAAATGAGTATCACAATTTCTCTTTTGAACATCTCTAACAAAATTTGCTATCGCTCGGCGGAAATTTTGAATTTTATGCGTAATGCTCTTTTAAGGGCAAGTAATCATGTACATTGTACAACGTTTTTGGTCTAGGTGTGGTACATATCACGTAACTGACTGGTAGGGAAACAAGGCAAGTTAATCGCCCAATTATTTTATTGAATTTGATGTGACTCATCCAATCGTTCAAATTGAGTAAAATACTCTTCTAAGTTTTCTCCTCTGTCATCAAAGTTTTGGAAAAGGATTTGTACAATACGCTTATCGCGTCTTGGCAGGAAATGGCTCTCAGACATTCGTATTATCTACTCCCTCTGAACATGTTTTACCATTCCCATTCTTCGCATTAGTTTTAGTTAGTTTGATTTTTGCCTCTATGTGTAACTTCTCCATTTCTTTTTCTCAGCTTCCTTCCGATCTAGCAAATATTTCTCTTCTTTTGTCTTTTTTCTCTAACCTCTCTAACCTCTCTCTCTCTCTCTCTCTCTCTCTCTCTCTCTTCTTTATCTTTTTTCTTTTGCTTCCAAGTGGCTTCTTCACTATCTACATATTTGTTAATCTGCTCCCTTTCATTACCTCTATCCTCTTCAGCTTCCCTCCTCCATAAGGCAATTAAATCTTTGAGAATAATTTCGTTTTCTACTTCGTGTGCCATTTTAAAAGAGACTTTCTATTTCACTAAACGATATGTATGTGTTTGTTTTACAGTACTTTGTACTATCAACAAAATACAAATTAATAAACACTCTCACACGCAAATGTATAATAAAACTTTCCACAGTTTTCTGTTCTCTCTCAAATGTAATCTTCCTATAGTGACATGATGCAATAATACACCAATTCACTGTAGCGTATAATTAGATCCAATACCATTTCCAATAAGGGGTATTTTTACACGTGCCTATAACTTAACCACTCGTTAATCTTTTACAGCGCCACATTACACTGGGCTAATGTTACACTCTAGTCTATCCCTTTTAGCAGTATAAATATTAGTTATTTTCCTTATAGAACGCCCAAAACAATTATATACTCTTCCCTCTGTATATAAAAAGATATACTTTAAATCACATCGACCACAGGAAAAAATATAATTTGCTACTCATAAACACGAATCAAAAGTCAATGCAACCATACACTAGCAAGGTATGCATATTTCAAAGAAGACCATTTCAAAGCAAAACATAGAAAAACATATCAAAATATTTCAATCCTAAACATTTCTTAACTCTTCTTTGTAAGAGTATGTAAATTGTAAACGTTTTCTGGCTCTTTCTAGGTCACAACACAATTTTTTTTCTATTCGAAGTTATCCTCCCACTTTTTGTTTTAGACGGTGTCTTACAGAGATAGTTCCCCGCTATAAATTTTGCCTACTCTCTTTTACGACAAAAAAATTGTTCATCAACGGACGATGCCCACAAGATGTCGGTCGCCTATAAATTAATGAATAATCAAGACAACACAACTAATTGAGGTCACCACTTCTGGTAGCTACACGAGTCTCCAAGGAGACATATCTTTCACATATTACGGTAACACTGTATCAAAGCTCCTGATTTTTTCCATAAAAATCAGTTGCTTTTTTTTTCACGAAATGTTAGTCCCTTAGGACTCAATCATACAGATCTACTTTTCACACTCTATTGCTTAGACCTGACTCTACTTCGTGTCGAGGTGTGGTTTTGGCTCTGAGAAGTAATTAAATTTCCGTTCATCCTCAATATTTATTGACAATACCATGTGATGTTTACTACAGCCTGAATTACGGGTCAAGGTAAATTCTCACACCTACACTAATCCATCGAACTTCCTAGTTACCACTCCCCCCACCCATACCTTGTCCATTCACGGACGGAACACGCTACATCATCTCCCCCCCCCCCCAGGCTATCATTGGGGTTGATCCATGACTGTGTCAAGGTCTGACTAGCAGAATAAAAAATAAAAAATACATTTTAATTAGTTCCGCTTGACCTGTACTACAACTTGGCTAGAAAACATGTAGTTGTCCGCCATTAATGACGTGCATAATTAAGTCAATCGTGCCCTATTTGCACCTTCTACAACTTTTGTCCTTGAACAGTCATTTAGTGACTAAACTCAATTGCTAGTTGGCCGCATAAATATTTCCCGCGTTTGCAATGGTGTCATAAAAATGTCGTTATTTTGTGTTTAGTAAAGATTCTAAACTCAGAATGTCCATTATCATTTGTTCTGTCACCCCGAAGTCACATACTTCTTTGACACTATCCAAACGGCCATCGTTATTATTTTGAAATAATAAGTATATCAATCGACTGTCCATGTCAGTATGTCACGCAAAGAGGTGGTGGTGGCAAACGTGCATATTGTTTCAAAGAAGACGGAAGATATCCAAGAAATTGCTGCATCACACTTACTTTTAGGATATATTCTGCAGAATAGCATTGATATATAAACAACCGACGGAATGGATCTTAGTACTTTGTGAAATGTATTTATTCAGCCTGAATAACTGTACCACCACCACCACCACCATTTATGAAATGCATTTCAAACAATAATGTTGCTTATCTGTAATATTGTAAAGATTTTGTTGGACAAGAGCAAACTATTGACAGCAAAAGCAATGTAAAATTAAAATATAATTCTTGATGCACTATACATGATATATTTTTATGCAAGTTAATCTGTTTCTTAACGGAAAATGTCTCATAGATTTTAATCTGTGATTAGTTCGAGCTTCACTTTTCTTATATCAATTTGCTTGCAACAGGTCTTAAGCCAGTACTTTAGTTTGAACGATTCAAGTTGAATAAAATAATTTAAAGCCAATATTATACACATTTTGCATATTGCAACAAAGTTATCCTTTATATTTAACTGATCCATAAAAGATCATTAATTGCTTACTAAGGTGTCGTGTAAATAATTACTCACTCTGAGCTTGAGGTGAGTAGAAAAACTATTACATTTAAAAAAAATAGTCGACCAGAGGGTGGAGCTTGTGCATTAAAGAACAGATCGATAAACGTAAGTTGACTGTATAGATGTTGGAATGTGATCTTTGGATCAATACGCAATTACATACAAGATACACTGTTGTGATTTAGTGATACAACCATAACAGGTGGGTAGATTTGTTACAGTTATCATAAAAATAGCCTGAGTCCAAAATCGCTTTTATATTAAGGAATATCTATAAAAAGTTTTATACTTCTTGTTATACCTTATTAATTTCTTAGTATTCTTATTGTTTACACTGATATTTCATTGTGTAAAGATATTAATTGAATGATGACATTCAAGCAAATATAACGTAATATAACGTGTGCAAATACTTGAACTTTGTGAACTTTGTGACGCTAACGCCACCAAGTTAATGGTTATTATTATTATTATTGTTAATTAATCACCCATAACTAATTACAAATGAGGAGAATCTTAATTTAGGTTATTAATAATTGTCCAGAAGACACAATTCGTCTCTATCACTTGTGGCTTATACGGGCACTGTAAACTTTTCTCTCTTCCACAACATTAAAAATAAATATATTGGTAAGTTGATGACAACTCTGAATTCGCACACCAACGTAATCTAGTAAACCACAGTAATCACTGTAGCATGACGTGACAAAAGTAAAACAAAAAGGACTGCTCCTCTTCACAAGTCAAATTAAGGCAGCACTAAATTTCAGGCATATTTCACCTCTAACTTCCTTTCTCTCTTACAAACAATTGTAACATTCACAACTTTACAAATCCTACAATGATTTCATTAGCCTGATACCCACACACAACATAGGAAACATAGCAACGATCAAAATTCATAAGTATAAAGTACAACGTAATCAAATTAGTGTACATAGAAATAAAGGTTAAATTACAGAAAACATTCCCCATTTCAAATTATAAATCAATAGCAAACACGTATGAAATATTTCTAAGTCCATTTTTTCTTTATCAGTCAGTTAACTAACCATAAGCTAACAATCGCCTCTGAGACCAGACTTGAGTTATAATAGAGTACTTCCTCAACAAAGAAACTTCCTGTCCCTCCCCAGTGGATGAATTTGAAATGAACAAGTGTGAAACTATTAGTTTGAAAAACTACTTATCCAGTTGGAACTGGTTTAGACTGCATCAGTAATTTAAAGCCTATTCTCCAACTGAGTTGTTTACTTCCAACTTTGACACTTAAAAATATCAGGAAAAAAGCAGTGCCCAAGGTCGTGTTACTTTGACATTTAACAATTTATATAATTAAGTTTAGAATTAGGGATAATTAATTTACTCCGCCATAAACATATATGCTATTTTAGTCTCGACGTATAACGTTTTTGAGTCCATTTGGTTAGTCAAGAGTCAGTTATATAACATTATTTCTTAATTTTATTTGTGAACAATCAGAGTAATGAAGAGGGAGACATGTCTTCACAACGCATGTGGTTGTTGGCACGTCAGGTAAGAGAAACCATTAATAAAACCATTGAAATATTTTTGCTGAAATTTTATTTGTAATTATGGTATACTGTTAATTCTGTAATTTGTATTTACTTTTTAAAATTATTTTTCTATATATACTACCATCATTATCATTTTGTGGTAAACGAATTAATGAGTTATAGTACTACTAGTACTAGAGCATAAATTATATTTGTCAATATAATCCACCAGTAATATATACAAGGTTAATAAAACTATTTCAAAATGACTAAACATAAGAGATCTAAAGAAAGCTACTATAACGGAAAATCAGGAATGTCGTGAAAGAAAATGTCTTGCACAGAAATCGCAATCTCATACTAAGCATTATCAAAAACGAGAAGACAATTTCTATTCAAATAAAGCAATGCTAGGTCAACTAGACTGAAACCCACGCATTGGTAAACTGACCGTGAGGTTGCAACTGATTGCTAACAGTCTCTTTTTTTCACGAAATTTTAGTCCCATGGGAGTCAATCATACAGATCTACTTTTCACAATCTATTGCTTAGACCTGACTCGCCTTCAGGTGTGGTTTTGGCTCTGAGAAGTAATTAAATTTCCGTTCATCCTCAATATTTATTGACAATACCATGTGATGTTTACTACAGACTGAATTATGGGTCAAGGTAACATCTCACACCTTCACTAATCCACCGGAGTTCCTAGTTACCACTCCCCCCATTCATACCTTGTCCATTCACGGACGGGACACGCTACATCATCTCCCCCCCCCCCAAATCTATCACTTCCATTTTTTTCATTGGAGTTGATCCAAGACTGTGTCAAGGTCTAACAGAATGAAAAATTTAAAACATACATTTTAATTAGTTCTGCTTGACCTGTACTACAACTTGGCTAGAAAATATCTGGTTGTCCGCTATTAATGACGTGTATAATAATTAAGTCAATCGTGCCCTATTTGCACCTTCTAAGACTTTTGTCCTTGAACAGTCATTTAATGACTAAACTCAATTGCTTGTTGGCAGATACATAAAATATTTCCCGCGTTTCCAATGGTGTCATAAAAGTGTCATTATTTTGTTTTCTTAAGTCATTCTTGTATTAATTTTATTTATTTTATTCTGAACGAACAGAACCTTTACTACCTAGATTTATTTGACGGACAATGGATGGAATGATGATCAGATGGACTGAGGGACGAACGGATGAATAGATAGATGGATGGATAGATGGATGGATGGATGGATAGATAGAGAGATTGATAGATAGATAGATAGATAGATAGATAAATAGATAGATCGATAGATAGATAGATAGATAGATAGATAGATAGATAGATAGATAGATAGATAGATAGATAGATAGATAGATAGATAGATAGATAGATAGATACTACCTTCACTTGCATTATTTAAAACTGATCAAGAGTACAATCAATTTATGTACATGAACTTCTGTAATTAAATATAATTTTTACTAATTTTGTATGATTAGCTTGTGTATATATTTTGCACGTTGACTAAATCCACCACATAAATAATAATAGTCTGTGCCAATGAGAGCCGTAGCGTGGTGGTCCTTGAACATGGTGGGCAGAAATGAGTCTTGTAATGTAGCCTTCTAAATCCTGACACTACAGTGTGAGCAATAGCTGCATACTGTTAAGCTCTTTAAATCAAGACCACCATGATGACCTTGACATCTGTCTAAATTGTTGCAATCACTTGACATACAGCTTTTGAAACTAGATTCACATGCACCACCACACTAGAGGGCCGGGAAATAATCGTTGTGCATGAACAAAGAATCAATTGAACAGACATAAGAATGAGAAAACCTGTGCGGAAGATGACAGATCTTTCACTGGCAATATGTTAGTAGCAAAATAGTCTGACTTGGAAAATGACTTTGAAGTAGGGGGACCTTTAACTTTATATATGTGGAAATGGTCGGATTTTGCATTAAAATACCTGGCTACAGAACATTTTCTACATTCTCTATGCAATCAAACGACCGCGTCAATGTCACTTTCATCAATGTGAACAGCAAACTATCTGGAACATTTAGATTTATTAAATATGTCATTTATAATTAAACATCATATAGTTTATGTCTCTCAATAGCGTCAATAATATCATCCTCCTCTACATTAGCAACATCATCATGGCTATGATATATTGTACGAGCGGACTTTAAAGGACATTGGTGTGTCCAAAATTTAACAACATACAGTCTGTACTCTTGGCAGACAAGAGAGTAGTGAGGCATTAGATTTAAGAGGTTGAATGATAAATAAATCTCTTTTCCTCGAGTGGATGAGAGTGTTGATCGTTTGAATGAGAGAGATGTCTCAAAAATGGACACTGAAAAGGGCGTTCCAGACCTGTATATCCTTGGCATTCAGTAGCAATAACACCGAAGTTCGTTAGTTTAAAATGTGCAAAAGGTAAAACGTTTTGCGGTGCTGTTTTCAATGTGACCGCATTTGAACATGTTATTTCAATTTGATTAAGGTTAAGAACACATTTGGAGTTTAAATCAGTTACATCAATTTCACCTGTCCCCTCTGTATAGTACGTAGCACAGATCCCATTGGTTTGGTATAGAAACATTATTTTCTAGGCTGACCACGCAACTAGAACTGTGTATTATGTCTCACTAGTGGGATCAACGAGAGCCGCCAACGGCTACACTTTCATCCATTTTAAAACCATAATCGTCATAGTGACATAATTGGTATTAACAAACTCAAATAGAGTGTATAATAATTTGAAATCATACAGAGTATAAGAAAAATGTTAGTTTTAAAATTTTATATAAGTTTTGCTTACTCTAGATAGTTTGTGCGAAGCCAACACCATTTAAAACTTAGTTCATGGATATGGTTATTATTAATTAATTTCATTCTAACTAATTACAAGTGATGAAAAATTTAATTTAATAATGATCCTCAAGAAGATACCATCATCTCTCTCACTTTGCGGATATGCTGATGCTGTACACGTTTTCTCTGTTCTACAACATTAAAGATAAACATTTACCGTCATACAAGATTACGTAAGTGTAAAACTTCTTATTAAGGAGAAGACAAGTCTGTCTTTAATCTATATTTAGCGCGACCCCGTCTACCCAATTTCTTCTCCAACATAAGGTTCTCAATACATTGTAAGAAGATCAATAAGTTTATTAAATCAACAATGAAATAGACAACAAATGAATATAATCAAAAGAGCATTTGCATTTATATCACTTCCCAACAATGTTCAATTAATGATGGACAATCATTCAGTTTATCCTAGCATAGACATAAGTAGTGAATTAAGCATAAATACATTTTGAAAATATATGGATATCATCACGGAAATAAAGTAAAATTTCAGAGAAATAATTAAAGTCAATGCACATAATTTGTTCAAAGATGATGGCTTCCGCTGGCATGTTTCATAGACAAGAGGTTTGCAACAAGTCACTGCCTTTCATATTTAGGCAAGGCCCCACATGTCCCGTCTAGAGGCACATTACACAACTGTTCAGAATCTATGACACACTCTCAAGAATGCTGTAGAGAAACGTCCTGAATTTCACATGAGCTATCAAGCATATGAGGTGGAATGTTCTTGATTTTCCATGCACGTTTACTGAACACACCAAGAGGAACATTCAAAATAATCTTTGTGAATTCCTGAGGCCAAGCTTAAGCCTGAATTTCCGTAATATTGGTACATGAATGGAATTCACAAGAGTCAACTTTCAGCAACTCGTTTTGCTGATAAGTTGACGACAACATCGGATTCACACAACAATGTAATCTAGTAGAGTACAGAAGCCACTAAAGCACCACATGACAAAAGTAAAACAAAAAGGCCTCCTCCTCTGCAAAAGTCAAATTAAGGCAATACTAAATTTCAGGCATATTTCAACTCTGAACTCCTTTCGCTCTTACAAACATTCTCAATTTACAAATCCTGCAACAATCTCATTAACCCGATACACACAGCATAAGAAACATAGCATAGATCAAAATCCATAAGTATAATGTACAACGCAATCAAATGAGTGAACAAAGAATTAATGTCTCACTTACATAAAGCATTCTCCAATTCAAATCATAGATCAAATGCAAACATGTTTGAAATATTTCGAAGTCCATTCTTTCTTTATCAGTTAGTTAACTTACCATAAACTAACGATTGCCTTTATGATGGACTCGAAGTATGTTCAAACTAAAAGTGATTAGAATAGAGTACTTCTTCAACAAAGAAACTTCCTGTCCATTCCCATTGGATGAATTTGAAATGCACAAGTGTGAGACTATTAGTCAGAAAAACTACTCATTCAGTTGGAACTGGTTTAGAATGCATCAGCAATTCATAGCCTAGCTTTGACACTTAAAAATATCAGCATAAGCAGTGCCCAAGATCGGGTTACTTTGACATTTAATAATTTATATAATAATTAAGTTTAGAAATGGGGATAAGTAAATTTACTAAGCCACAAACGTATATGCTATTTTAGTCTAGTCGTATAACGTCATTTTGTCAATATTGTTAGTCAAGAGTCAGTTATATAACATTATTTCTTAATTTTGTTTGTGAACAATCAGATACATGAAGACATGCTAAGAAAAGACGCAGTAAAGGTAAGAGATGCCATTAATAACATCTATGCAATACTTTTGTGAAAATTTTTATTTGTAATTATGGAATACTGTTAATTATGTAATTTTTATTTACTATTTTCATTTTTTAACCATAAATATTATCATCATTGTATTTTGTGGTAAACTTATTAATACGTTATAATAGAGAATGCAATTATTATTTAATAATCCACCATTAATATATATAAGGTTAATAAAACTGATTGAAAATGCACGCGAAAGCGGCGGAAGCCGGAAGCGCCCCCTACACTCCATCCATTGAAAATGACTAAACATATGAGGCCTAAGTAGAGCTTCTATATCGGAAAGCCAGGAATATCGTAAACTAAAAGTCATGTACAGAATGACACAATTTACTTCATACTTAGCATTATAAAAAGGAGAAGACAATTGCTCATCAAATAAAGCAAAAGTGACATGCTAGTTCAACTAGACTGAAACAAACGCATTGGTAAATTGACCATGAGGTTGCAACTGACTGCTAACAGTCAAACCTGAAGACAGTTCCTAATTAATGAAATCTGATGCCAACAACTACGAGATCTAGCATTATGCAAGGGAAGCAAGAACTACTTCCTGTTACGTAGCAGGAAGCATTATTGCCATGTATAGTCCTAATTTACACATGATTTCATTATCATACCAATAAAAAGAATGAATTAAGGGAATCTGATTGCCAAGATATTAAGCTCAGACACTATTAAACTTAACCTTAATTTACTTACTAATACTCGCCATCACTGGACCAGACTACAATTTTGGTGAATCTATCTACCTCTTAGAAAATCTCTTTGTCATCTTGTGTTGCATAAGGTTTACAATGACATTCTTGTATTAATTTTATTTATTTTATTCTGAACGAACAGAACCTTTACTACCTAGATTTATTTGACGGACAATGGATGGAATGATGATCAGATGGACTGAGGGGCGAACGGATGAAAAGATAGATGGATGGATGGATAGATAGAGAGATTGATAGATAGATAGATAGATAGATAGATAGATAGATAGATAGATAGATAGATAAATAGATAGATAGATAGATAGATAGATAGATAGATAGATAGATAGATAGATAGATAGATAGATAGATAGATAGATAGATAGATAGATAGATAGATAGATAGATAGATACTACCTTCACTTGCATTATTTAAAACTGATCAAGAGTACAATCAATTTATGTACATGAACTTCTGTAATTAAATATAATTTTTACTAATTTTGTATGATTAGCTTGTGTTTATATTTTGCACGTTGACTAAATCCACCACAAATCCTTGAACATGGTGGGCAGAAATGAGTCTTGTAATGTAGCCTTCTAAATCCTGACACTACAGTGTGAGCAATAGCTGCATACTGTTAAGCTCTTTAAATCAAGACCACCATGATGACCTTGACATCTGTCTAAATTGTTGCAATCACTTGACATACAGCTTTTGAAACTAGATTCACATGCACCACCACACTAGAGGGCCGGGAAATAATCGTTGTGCATGAACAAAGAATCAATTGAACAGACATAAGAATGAGAAAACCTGTGCGGAAGATGACAGATCTTTCACTGGCAATATGTTAGTAGCAAAATAGTCTGACTTGGAAAATGACTTTGAAGTAGGGGGACCTTTAACTTTATATATGTGGAAATGGTCGGATTTTGCATTAAAATACCTGGCTACAGAACATTTTCTACATTCTCTATGCAATCAAACGACCGCGTCAATGTCACTTTCATCAATGTGAACAGCAAACTATCTGGAACATTTAGATTTATTAAATATGTCATTTATAATTAAACATCATATAGTTTATGTCTCTCAATAGCGTCAATAATATCATCCTCCTCTACATTAGCAACATCATCATGGCTATGATATATTGTACGAGCGGACTTTAAAGGACATTGGTGTGTCCAAAATTTAACAACATACAGTCTGTACTCTTGGCAGACAAGAGAGTAGTGAGGCATTAGATTTAAGAGGTTGAATGATAAATAAATCTCTTTTCCTCGAGTGGATGAGAGTGTTGATCGTTTGAATGAGAGAGATGTCTCAAAAATGGACACTGAAAAGGGCGTTCCAGACCTGTATATCCTTGGCATTCAGTAGCAATAACACCGAAGTTCGTTAGTTTAAAATGTGCAAAAGGTAAAACGTTTTGCGGTGCTGTTTTCAATGTGACCGCATTTGAACATGTTATTTCAATTTGATTAAGGTTAAGAACACATTTGGAGTTTAAATCAGTTACATCAATTTCACCTGTCCCCTCTGTATAGTACGTAGCACAGATCCCATTGGTTTGGTATAGAAACATTATTTTCTAGGCTGACCACGCAACTAGAACTGTGTATTATGTCTCACTAGTGGGATCAACGAGAGCCGCCAACGGCTACACTTTCATCCATTTTAAAACCATAATCGTTATAGTGACATAATTGGTATTAACAAACTCAAATAGAGTGTATAATAATTTGAAATCATACAGAGTATAAGAAAAATGTTAGTTTTAAAATTTTATATAAGTTTTGCTTACTCTAGATAGTTTGTGCGAAGCCAAAGCCATTTAAAACTTAGTTCATGGATATGGTTATTATTAATTAATTTCATTCTAACTAATTACAAGTGATGAAAAATTTAATTTAATAATGATCCTCAAGAAGATACCATCATCTCTCTCACTTTGCGGATATGCTGATGCTGTACACGTTTTCTCTGTTCTACAACATTAAAGATAAACATTTACCGTCATACAAGATTACGTAAGTGTAAAACTTCTTATTAAGGAGAAGACAAGTCTGTCTTTAATCTATATTTAGCGCGACCCCGTCTACCCAATTTCTTCTCCAACATAAGGTTCTCAATACATTGTAAGAAGATCAATAAGTTTATTAAATCAACAATGAAATAGACAACAAATGAATATAATCAAAAGAGCATTTGCATTTACATCACTTCCCAACAATGTTCAATTAATGATGGACAATCATTCAGTTTATCCTAGCATAGACATAAGTAGTGAATTAAGCATAAATACATTTTGAAAATATATGGATATCATCACGGAAATAAAGTAAAATTTCAGAGAAATAATTAAAGTCAATGCACATAATTTGTTCAAAGATGATGGCTTCCGCTGGCATGTTTCACAGTCAAGAGGTTTGCAACAAGTCACTGCCTTTCATATTTAGGCAAGGCCCCACATGTCCCGTCTAGAGGCACATTACACAACTGTTTCAGAATCTATGACACACTCTCAAGAATGCTGTAGAGAAACGTCCTGAATTTCACATGAGCTATCAAGCATATGAGGTGGAATGTTCTTGATTTTCCATGCACGTTTACTGAACACACCAAGAGGAACATTCAAAATAATCTTTGTGAATTCCTGAGGCCAAGCTTAAGCCTGAATTTCCGTAATATTGGTACATGAATGGAATTCACAAGAGTCAACTTTCAGCAACTCGTTTTGCTGATAAGTTGACGACAACATCGGATTCACACAACAATGTAATCTAGTAGAGTACAGTAGCCACTGAAGCACCACATGACAAAAGTAAAAGGCCTGCTCCTCTGCAAAAGTCAAATTAAGGCAATACTAAATTTCAGGCATATTTCAACTCTAAACTCCTTTCGCTCTTACAAACATTCTCAATTTACAAATCCTGCAACAATCTCATTAGCCCGATACACACAGCATAAGAAACATAGCATAGATCAAAATCCATAAGTATAATGTACAACGCAATCAAATGAGTGAACAAAGAATTAATGTCTCACTTACATAAAGCATTCTCCAATTCAAATCATAGATCAAATGCAAACATGTTTGAAATATTTCGAATTCCATTCTTTCTTTATCAGTTAGTTAACTTACCATAAGCTAACGATTGCCTTTATGATGGACTCGAGGTATGTTCAAACTAAAAGTGATTAGAATAGAGTATTTCTTCAACAAAGAAACTTCCTGTCCATTCCCATTGGATGAATTTGAAATGCACAAGTGTGAGACTATTAGTCAGAAAAACTACTCATTCAGTTGGAACTGGTTTAGATTGCATCAGCAATTTATAGCCTATCTTTGACATTTAAAAATATCAGCATAAGCAGTGCCCAAGGTCGGGTTACTTTGACATTTAATAATTTATATAATAATTAAGTTTAGAAATGGGGATAAGTAAATTTACTAAGCCACAAACGTATATGCTATTTTAGTCTAGTCGTATAACGTCATTTTGTCAATATTGTTAGTCAAGAGTCAGTTATATAACATTATTTCTTAATTTTGTTTGTGAACAATCAGATACGTGAAGGCCATCTAAGAGACCCAGTAGAGGTAAGAGATGCCATTAATAACATCTCTGCAATACGTTTTTGAAAATTTTTATTTGTAATTATGGTATATTGTTAATTATGTAATTTTTATTTTATTTTTATTTTTTAACCATAAATATTATCATCATTGTATTTTGTGGTAAACTAATTAATGCGTTATAATAGAGAATGCAATTATTATTTAATAATCCACAATTAATATATACAGGTTAATAAAACTATTTGAAAATGACTAAACATATGAGGACTAAATAGAGACTGCTATATCGGAAAAGTCAGGACTGTCGTGAACTAAAACGTCATGTACAGAATGACACAATCTCATACTTAGCATTATAAAAAAGGAGAAGTCAATTGCTCATCATATAAAGAAAAAGTGACATGCTAGGTCAACAAGACTGAAATACACGTATTGGTAAATTGACCGTGAGGTTGCAAGTGACTGCTAACAGTCAAACCTGAAGACAGTTCCTAATTAATGAAATCTGATTCCAACAACTACGAGATCTTGCATTCTGCAAGGGAAGCAAGAACTACTTCCTGTTACGTAGCAGGAAGCATTATTGCCATGCATAGTCCTAATTTACACATGATTTCATTATCCTACCAATAAAAAGATGAATTAAGGGAATCTGATTGCCAAGATATTAACCTCAGACACTATTAAACTTAACCTTAATTTACTTACTAATACTCGCCATCACTGGACCAGACTACAATTTTGGTGAATCTATCTACCTCTTAGAAAATCTCTTTGTCATCTTGTGTTGCATAAAGTTTACAATGACATTCTTGTATTAATTTTATTTATTTTATTCTGAACGAACAGAACCTTTACTACCTAGATTTATTTGGCAGACAATGGATGGAATGATGATCAGATGGACTGAGGGACGAACGGATGAATAGATAGATGGATGGATAGATGGATGGATGGATGGATAGATAGAGAGATTGATAGATAGATAGATAGATATATAGATAAATAGATAGATAGATAGATAGATAGATAGATAGATAGATAGATAGATAGATAGATAGATAGATAGATAGATAGATAGATAGATAGATAGATAGATAGATAGATAGATAGAAAGATACTACCTTCACTTGCATTATTTAAAACTGATCAAGAGTACAATCAATTTATGTACATGAACTTCTGTAATTAAATATAATTTTTACTAATTTTGTATGATTAGCTTGTGTTTATATTTTGCACGTTGACTAAATCCACCACATAAATAATAATAGTTTGTGCCAATGAGAGCCGTAGCGTGGTGGTCCTTGAACATGGTGGGCAGAAATGAGTCTTGTAATGTAGCCTTCTAAATCCTGACACTACAGTGTGAGCAATAGCTGCATACTGTTAAGCTCTTTAAATCAAGACCACCATGATGACCTTGACATCTGTCTAAATTGTTGCAATCACTTGACATACAGCTTTTGAAACTAGATTCACATGCACCACCACACTAGAGGGCCGGGAAATAATCGTTGTGCATGAACAAAGAGTCAAGTTTAGAAATGGGGATAAGTAAATTTACTAAGCCACAAACGGATATGCTATTTTAGTCTAGTCGTATAACGTCATTTTGTCAATTTTGTTAGTCAAGAGTCAGTTATATAACATTATTTCTTAATTTTGTTTGTGAACAATCAGATACGTGGAGACGTGCTAAGAGAGGCAGTAAAGGTAAGAGATGCCATTAATAACATCTCTGCAATACCTTTGTGAAAATTTTTATTTGTAATTATGGAATACTGTTAATTATGTAATTTTTATTTACTATTTTCATTTTTTAACCATAAATATTATCATCATTGTATTTTGTGGTAAACTAATTAATACGTTATAATAGAGAATGCAATTATTATTTAATAATCCACCATTAATATATATAAGGTTAATAAAACTGATTGAAAATGACTAAACATATGAGGCCTAAGTAGAGCTTCTATATCGGAAAGCCAGGAATATCGTAAACTAAAAGTCATGTACAGAATGACACAATTTACTTCATACTTAGCATTATAAAAAGAAGAAGACAATTGCTCATCAAATAAAGCAAAAGTGACATGCTAGTTCAACTAGACTGAAACAAACGCATTGGTAAATTGACCATGAGGTTGCAACTGACTGCTAACAGTCAAACCTGAAGACAGTTCCTAATTAATGAAATCGGATGCCAACAACTACGAGATCTAGCATTCTGCAACGGGAGCAAGAACTACTTCCTGTTACGTAGCAGGGAGCATTATTGCCACGCATAGTCCTAATTTACACATGATTTCTGTTGTCACATGTCTGGTTTACATTTAACGATCCTGTCCTAATTTAGGTTCTAGCTATCAATACTGGTTTATTGGATAATTCCTAACATTAACGACAACCAGCCTGCCTAACTTATCTTCCACCCAAATGCCACAATATCGGCCAATTAATTCTCGACACTTAGCCAGATAAGTTAGTTGACTTGCTCCAATTGATAATGTTATCTCTCATTTATTTATAGATTAATATTTATGATTCCATATCCCTTTATTACGGCTTGCCCCCAATCAATCGGATTCTTTAGTATTGCTACAGTTATGTAACAACAGGTGAGATAAAAACAAATTTAATAACAATTAAATTAAATTAGAAAACAAAGAAGTGAACAATTCGATCGTTATTAACATATAGAATGTTATCGCGCGGCCCAGTGAATTAATTGATTAACTACACAGGTCAGAATTTGTCCTTATTGGGCCAGTAACTTAGCTGAGTTCATTCACAGTTAAACACAGTGCGTTGTTGATGGTCATTCGATGCAGCATTGACATCACATGTTGATCCTTCCAGCAGCCTCTCGCAGTTCTTTACGATTCAGGCATCGAAGGTCATAGGTCGTCAGTTCGCTGCCTGGCTCCTGGCTCATGACAAAGGATTCCTAAGCGGGTACTCAGTCTTTCAGCTAGTAGCTCGAAGATTGACTTCTGAACTTGAGACCAGCTATAACGAATAACTTCCATTTGTTACAGTATCGCGTTGCAATTACAATTATATGGGCTTTGTGGCAGCAGTGATAATCACTCTTTATAATCCCACTAATTAGCTTTAGCTAATTCATAGTTTAAATTATATGAAAGTTTCAAATTTATAAAATCTTTACAAGATATATTTCCTTCATTATAATACAGTCACGATTATAATATAATTTTGCCAGTGATCCACGCAATGCATGATAACTCGTTAGCTCTTCCGTGATAACAATTAATCAACAGAAACATGACTACATACACGTGGTGATTCCACCATTTTACAAGTGTAATATCGCTAACGCCACTTAGCTTCTGTAAGGAAATATATTAACTTTAGCATCATTAAATTTCACAGGAATATTCTACACACATCCATAATACAAAACTACATAGTATATAAGTTTTTCACAAGAAAGAATACAATCTAAAAAAAACTAAGCATATTACCACTATGTGTATTTTAGGTACGGTCATAAGGTTGACGCAGCTCTCTCCCTTTATCTCATCCCTGGTAAATGGGTACGCTATGTTACGGTCAGCGCGTCTAATGAGGCCAATTCATTCAGGCAGTAAATGAATGAACATGGAGGCCAGCTAATAGCTTAGCGCTAGTCATTGCTCGGAAAGTTTATTTTCTCCCTCTTAGTTTTCTTTCCTTTTTCCTATTCAAAGTTTATTGTAACATCAATGATAACTGAACACTCTCTTTGGCCATATGATCCTAGGAAATACTTATCTAGTTAGGGTGGCGTCATGACACTTCAACCAGCAACCACTTAGACCAGGGTAGACCTCTATGTTCTTTAAGTAGCTGAAATTCCAAACCAAATGGAATTTAACCGAATGAACATGGGAAGAAAACGAACAATGGGAGAAGACAGGAACAATGAAAATACCAAGGATAGCAAGGACCCTTTTCATTTACTGCAAAAATCAAAAGAGTCATAAAAGAAACAATGTATCAAAGCTCCTGAATTTTTCAATACAAAATCAGTTGCTCTTTTTTTCACGAAATTTTAGTCCCTTAGGACTCAATCATACAGATCTACTTTTCACAATCTATTGCTTAGACCTGACTCTCCTTCACGTCGAGGTGTGGTTTTGGCTCTGAGAAGTAATTAAATTTCCGTTCACCCCCAATATTTATTGACAAGATCATGTGATATTACTACAACCTGAATTACGGTTCAAGGTAACTTCTCACACCTACACTAATCCATCGGATTTCCTAGTTCCCACACACCCATTCATACCTTGTCCATTTATGGACAGGACACGCTATATCATCCCCTTAGGCTACCATTTACTTCCATTGTTTCATTGAGGTTGATCCATGAATGTGATCAAGGTCGGATTAACAGAATGAGAATTTTTTAAAATTGATTTTAATTAGCCTCCACTTGACCTGGCTACAACTTGGCTGGAAAACGTCTGATTGGCCTCTATTAATGATTTGTATAATTAAATAAATAAATAAACATGCAGGTGGCATTTGACTTTATTTAATAATTTATAATTCACAGGGAGAATGATATGTAATATAATAGTCCCTACGTACATTATTTTTATCAGCATCCTTTTTCTGACATCACTTTAAATTACATATCATACCTTTTCATTTGCAACTTTCATGACCTTGTTAGCCAGGTCAAGTCTATCGTGTTGAACTACCGGTGTAAACATTCTTTAACTTACTGTTAGGTTTTTTACTGATTCGCGTGCAATACTAAAATAAAACATAATTTCTTAAGTCAGTAGGAAAATAACTTATACAAATTTAATAATTATTTAATCCAAAATAAATATAAAACTGCCGATAGGGATATCTGCATGGAACCATATGTCCATTCAAAAAATAATGTTTTCACTTATTTTTAACGTTTGAACTCATGAAAATCGTGAATAAAGAATTGTTGGTAACATTTTTAACATTATGTGGAAGGGTGGATATACGTGTGTACAGAGCGGTGTGTGTGCGTAGCGCTTGTTTTGCCGGGCAGCAGGGTAGGTCATCGGCCGCTAGTTTGAATCGCGCGGCGCGGTCTGCTATAGTAATGTGTATGGCTGTGCCACTGTGTACGTGTTTAACCGCCACTTATCATATTATATATTTATTTAATAAAGTTGATGTTTAGATATTCTAATAGTTAGTGGGATGTAGTTTATATTTATATAATTTTGTAAGTTAGTTTATATTGTTTTCTAAGTATATTCTATGATTTATATATGTGTACATGGTTTCCCCCTGGCACAGGAAAATAGTTAATTATTTTATTTGATAATTTATTTTGTGAATTATATTTTAAGGAAGTATTGTATTTAAAGAGTATTTAGTGTACTATTTTTTGATAGTTCAAGTGTTATATAACTCTAGGTAGTTTAGAAGAAATTTATGTTAGAACGAAAATACGTTAGCACAGATGTACCCGTTTAGCATTAGTTCTAGTCACGGTTCCAGAATTGTCTAGTAGAGTCCCCTTTGCCGCCCGGACTTTTTGTTATATTGTGTGTGAGAGAGTCGTCTTTTGGGGGTCGTCCTGGAGAGTGGCCTTAAGAGTGGTCAAGAGAAGAGCGTGGTTGGCGCTATGAGGAAGGGGAGAGAGAGAAGCTTGTTTTGGCGGGGTGTCGCTGGAATAAAGAGTACATAAAAATGTAAACACGTGTTGCGCGTTCTGCCTCTTCTGCTGTGGTTGCCGTAGCCGTATTGTCTGATTGTTTCATCATCGTTCCTCATCACCTCGCATCCTGGGGTGACCCACAACACAACAACAACACCACCACCCCATCACAATTAGCCTAACTCTTATCAGAGGTTCTGATATGCCACTATACTTTTATAATGCATTGTTCATCTGTCATGGCATGAATAACGGATTTGTCCTAATGAGGGATTTTTAATAGATAATCGTCTCATGAAACTGTTTTAGTAGTAAACCTTTTTTCTGCTGCTTTGAATTTTTATGTCGCTCAAATTACATTCTTTTTTCAGCGTTATTGTTTTATTTACTGCTCCGAAGAAAAGATGAGGAGGGTCAATCGCACTGGTATTATACAAGACTTCTCGTATTCTGGAGAATGTAAGTTATTAATTTTCAGTTTCACAAGTATCATTTATTAGTAATATTTGTTTGTTTTATTATTGTTCACACAAGACTTTTTATTATCTCTAAAGATGTGCACCTCTTTATTTGTGTTGAGAGCTATTTTACCTCTTTCTACAGACCTTGCAAACGCTCTTTGTTTAACCTTTGATAAGTTGTGACATATCAGGAAGATGTCTTCGCCATTTTTAGCGCTTATTACCATCCCAAACGTGTGTTTGTGTTTACTTGGTACGACTGGAAAGTTCGTGCAGTCAGTAAACGACTGTACTTAATGGCTATACCGGGTAGATTCCGTACACCTACGGCCCAACAGTTCGATTAAAACGAATTGTCCGCATGTGAAAACATTTCTCTACGTTGTTTTTGTTTCATGGAAGCACTTCCAGTATTTTTAATTATCTCCCCTTGAAGCGGCAATTTGATTGGTTGCGAATAGGTAAAACTCGCTTGAAAATCAATCTGTTGAATGAAGAGCGCAGGAAACATGGTGAACTGGCATGATTGTCATTGTCTTCCTCCTCCTCTTAAAGTACTAATAGTAGTTGTATTAGTAGTGGTACAGTAGTGGTAGTAGTAGCAAGAGGAGGAAGAACAGGGGTTAAATTATAGTCATAATGTCAAATATAGAACATATCAAGGGATCTACCATGACATATTTTCGAAGCGTCTCAAAGTTGTAGGTTGAGCTGTATATACGTTCACGGATATTTATATGACGTCATTAAGACGCTTACTAATAGAATTATGAAGCATTATTGCTTGGAACACGATGTCTGAAATTTCATTTTCTTTTATTTGTTGTCTGAATTTCAGACAAAACCTTAATTTCATTTCCGTCTTAATTTTATAGAAGACATTTACAAAGGTAATCGTCTATCTGTTTCTCTTGTTATGTAGAATGAAGCTAATCTATACATTAAATTGTATAGACACATTAAATAATCAGTGTAAGTGTTATAAATATTTTGAGGTTCTTTTATCTTCCTTTTTAAGACAAAACTATTGCTGTTTAAATAACTCAAATGACTAAAATAAATCCCACAAATATTTAGCATCAATTAGTGATATATACTATTTATTATTAAATCGCTAATAGTGAAACAAATATTTACCATTTATTAGTGAAATATAATATTTATTATTAAAAAGTCACTATTAATTATATTTTATAACTCTATCTCCCAGCGGTAATCTTGACGACACTGTCCCCTACGGAAGGCAAGGAAGCGATTGCTAAAAACATGTTCGGTTCTAACTGGAGAACGAAGATGAAGAATGGTGAAGTGGACTATGCTATCTGTGTTCAATTACCCAAAGATCTTTTGAAAAACTGTTCTTTCGGCGGCAGAAAACTTTTTAAACACCGCGGACCTCTGGATCTAAAAAACTACGAGTGGAAAATTGTTAAAGTGTCATGAGACATGACATGACAGTCTTCAGTAAATCCCTTTACTTTTAGTCATTTCATAAAAATATCATGAAATTAAACTGATGACAATTCCAAAGAACGGAAGTCGATTTCTTCTTTTTTGAAGAACTATTAATAATTGTTTATATTTATTTCATTTTAAAGATTATTTAATTTCATTTTGTAAATAACGTTAGAGTGTTCACAGAGTTCTGTTTGTTTTCGCTATATTTTTTAATAAGATTGTTACGTAGAGGAATACAAAAGCTGTCATTTTTATTAAGTTAAATGAGTGGTAAAATTACCCATCACAGAGTGCATGCTTACTGCAATGGTAATTTTTGCAAGTATATATTTAAGACAAGTGGCATAATTCGTTATTGCTGTTTTTCAAAAGCGACGTGCACACACAAACACACTTGCACAAGCGTGATGATCACTCTTCGTCTGGGTGTGAGATTAATAATATTAAAAAATTAAATAACGACTTTCAACAATAATCAACAAAATAATTAAATAAGTAACTCAATAAATTCAAATAAAACTAAAACTAATTTTAACAGTTATTGAACAAATGAAAGTCGAATACCAGAAAAGAAAAGGCGGGAAAAAAATAAGTGATGACCAGGACATGAATATAAGTCGTGCGGATTTTCCTGTACGTGAATGTAAAATTGAATTAGGCATCACTGGTTCTCCATTGATACCCCCTCCCCCAAACAACACCATTTAAAACGTCACGGCAATGTGAAACAAGTATGACAGTATCTCGCTTATAAAACTGACGTCACATTCATACATATAAGTGTTATATGATGGGGAATTTTCCTATATATTTTATATAAATTTTCATGTTGTAATTTAAATTGAACTCTGTTTGTAATTTGAATGACGTGTGCATTGTGTAATGCTTGTTTCGGAAGTGAGGTCCTGAACGAATGAGTGGTGCATGGTTGCAGATTTACTGATCGGTGTTTAATGTTTGCGGCTAATTAGGTGAGCAAGTGTTTGTTGTTTAAATGGGCAATAAATGTAGCAAGGGATTAATTTGCTCTGTGTGTGTGTGTGTATTTTTGGATATATAATGGGATGTGTTGTTACTGGATCAGCAGAGGTGGTCAGAAGTTGTTACGAAAGTCATAATAGTACTAGCTCTAAGTAAGTGACTGGATCGAAGGCGTATCTAGCAGACACAAGTTGATTTCAAGGGGAGATAAAAGTGATAGAAACTGTTACTATTACCTCTTTCTTCAATGGTCTCTTGGGGTGAACGTTTCGAAACTGGGTCCCTCCCTACATTTGGTTGTACATGGAGCAGAAAACCCTGGCTGGATGAGGTAAAAGTGTCTTTGTATTGTGTGAATGGTTAGGTTTTATTATGATGTTATATGCTATGTTTTATTTTGAACATTTTAACATTTATTTTTTCAGAAGCCTATGATGCCAAACTTAGTATTTATTAATAGAGCAATTGACTGGACACTTAGACTCTGCAATTGCTTGTGTTTCAGGGTTTTTGGCTTCTGATTTCTGATTTTAGTTTTGGTTCTGATTTATGATGGTCTCATCTTGATCTTTGATTTCAAAGTGGGCTTTAGAATCTATTCCTGATGTGATGTCATGTCCTATTGAGAGTCTACCAGTGTGTGTACGTTACTCCAGCGCATCAGATAAGTTTTGATCGAAAGTGACTACAGTGTGGCTTGAACTTGCTCATATGGCATTGTGATGAAACTATTATATACTATATATTACTTATTTTTCTAAATTTTTGTTAACTTTTCTTTTATTTAAATTCTTGTTATTATTTTAACCTCCGTATTTGTTAGTGAAGTAATTTCTATCGCTTGTTATCGTAGTCCTAAGTGATAATCTAAGGATTACATCTTGTTCTCTGTTCTTCTATTTATAAATGTCACATATCTATTCATTATCATCGATTCTCAGCTGTAACTGAGTGGGGGCCGGAGCCAACTAGGCGGCTTACTAGTATATCGGCGTAACAGTTGCAGATATATAACCCATACTCTGCATTGGCACTTATAGATGTCTTGTATCATAACTAATTACTCATATTTGATATAATTCATTATTACAAAGTCACCCCAGAGTACAGCGGCGACAATAAGCATGAAAATAACTTGAGACGTTAAAAGTGTGTATTGTGTTATATTGTCATGTATGGTGTTATAGTGTCATGTATGGTGTTATAGTGTCATGTATGGTGTTATAGTGTCATGTATGGTGTTATAGTGTCATGTATGGTGTTATAGTGTCATGTATGGTGTTATAGTGTCATGTATGGTGTTATAGTGTCATGTATGGTGTTATAGTGTCATGTATGGTGTTATAGTGTCATGTATGGTGTTATAGTGTCATGTATGGTGTTATAGTGTCGTGTATTGTGTTATAGTGTCATGTATGGTGTTATAGTGTCATGTATGGTGTTATAGTGTCGTGTATTGTGTTATAGTGTCATGTATGGTGTTATAGTGTCATGTATGGTGTTATAGTGTCATGCTCTCATGGATGTAAATATCCGATTGTAAAGACGTGAGTACATGTAATAAATTAAGGAAGAATTTATTGATGAAAAATCTGATATGACTTTGTTGATGTATTAAGTCAGTTATATGTTACGCACACATTTCATTCGAAAAAAAAACCCGGATGTAATGTCACTGCAACAAAAGTATCTAGAAAGTTATCGTAAGAAGTAAAAATATTTTTTCTGTAATTGAATGTTGACACAAAATACTGAATTGCAAGGTACTATAGTACAAATTATTAATTCCAACTTTGACAACTGTATATTGGAATTGATTTGAAATAAAATGTTTAATATGCATTTGCAGTTTCTTATAGATTTCAATTAAAATGTGTAGTTGTATTTTCTTATTGGTTTCAAATAAAATGTGTAGTATTTTCTTATTGATTTCAAATAAAATATGTAGTTGTATTTTTTTTTATTGATTTCAAATAAAATGTATAGTGTGTAGTTGTATTTTCTTATTGATTTCAAATAAAATATGTAGTTGTATTTTCTTATTGATTTCAAATAAAATATGTAGTTGTATTTTCTTATTGATTTCAAATAAAATATGTAGTTGTATTTTCTTATTGATTTCAAATAAAATATGTAGTTGTATTTTCTTATTGATTTCAAATAAAATATGTAGTTGTATTTTCTTATTGATTTCAAATAAAATATGTAGTTGTATTTTCTTATTGATTTCAAATAAAATATGTAGTTGTATTTTCTTATTGATTTCAAATAAAATGTGTAGTGTGTAGTTGTATTTTCTTATTGATTTCAAATAAAATGTGTAAGATGAGAAAGTCTACTACAAGCACACGATGTTTGACGCATTTATTCACATTACCAGTTGATCCCATTCAAATGTTTTGCTAGAATACAGGCCACACAGAAGTTGAACAGTTAATTGAAATTTTTTTTCATTCCGGTAATCTAACCGTGGTCGAATGGAAGTGTGTCTGGAAATCTGACAGTTCCTGTTGTAGTAAACATGCTTAGGAGTATAAAGAGCCTTAACCAAAGTACACATCAATGAAAGTGTAGAGGTGGGGGAACCACTTCTGGTGGTGCTAGTATGAATGAGCCTGGGAAGTAGCCTTGACCCTTATATCAGGCTGGCCAGTCTTTAAACAGGGGAGACAACTGGATAACAGGTGTTTTTCTCAATGTGATGATACATCCTGGTGTGTAACACGAGGCTCGGTCCAAGTGTGAAGACAAGATAGAAAATTTTGTATGAATGAAGGGCTAAGATAGGCTTTATTAAAAAAAGAAAAGAGAGAGAGAGAATGAGACTGTGTGGAAAATCCACGAGCTACTAATGCAGATGACGTTTCTGATCCATTTGATTTCGCTGATCAGATCAGATCAGAGAAAATAGGTTTTGGCCACGAGCATAAAGTACTATTAGTTTGCAGGTAGCAGACTCTGATTACTGTTTATTAAATTGCAGGATCCATCTTTCTTTTTTCCATTCCATTGCTCTGTCAATCCATTGGGCTGTTGGTTTGTTGATATCTCAGCCTGTTGGTCTTGGTAGTCAGTTTTGATTGGTTGTTCATGTGGAGAAGCCAAGAAGTATACCTAGATTAGACTTGTGACGTGGTGCCATAATCCACACGTCATAATCACAATAGCACTGGTGACAGCCCTAAGAGACTCCACCAGTGGTTACCAAGAAGGATAAGTAGGGCCCACGTATTACCGCGGCAAGAAACCGTAAATTCCGCGGCACGAGTTTTTTTCAAATTCCGCGGCGCGTCAAATGAAGTACCAGAACTCCATAAGACTAATTCGTAACCCAAACAAAATAAATGCGATTTTTCTTATTTTTAATAATTAATTAATCATTATTCATAATCAAATAGGTATATCAAAGCGTTCACATCCGCACATTTTAATCCACAGATTTAGGCAAACGATGCTGAAACATATGTAGGCCTAATATTGTTCTCAACAAACTATCGAATAATGTTTCTAAAGTTATTATTTATTTATTGATAAAGAAAACGGCACTGTAAACTCGTAGGTTTTCTTATGACAGAGAATATCGCAATGGTGACAGCACCGATCCATATTTTGAGAACGAACGTTCCACATCAACTGAAGAGATCGGCAACGAAATGTAAACGTTAGCAAGAGCTGCTAAGCGAGGCAATCTGTCCTCTAAGGCACGCCCAAAAGCCATCATTGTTGGGCACTGATTGGGCATGATCAGCAAAATCCTTCGATAAGAGTGGTAGCTGTCGTATTCTGACAGATCTGAATAGTATTGTCGGCTGTTTGGTTCCCTCCAATTATTCTTCGAGTTTAGCAGCAGCATTGTGCTTTGCATCTTCACAGCTGCTGGTTGCAATTGGAAATCCGGATGATTTCAGGCAAGAGAGTAAGTCAGACACTTTTGTTGTAGACATCGACAGCCAAGAATGACTATGCCTCTAAGGAAGTCAGAGTGTTCATAACTGGCTGGCAGTGAACAAATATAAATTCAAGTTCAGCTCTCAGCTCGTTAAGTTTATCAGTACTTTGCAACAACGCCGACAACTTTAACTAGACTGTAGCTCCACTTTGTTCGATTTCATAGCAACGAACGAGATATAATAGTCTAGATACTCAGCGTGATACAGCACAGTCTCGAGCCAAGAGTTCCAACTTGAGATGACTGGAGTTGGCGGCATGACTGCATTTTCAACTTTCCATTTGTCGCAGACGATGAAGATCTCTAGCACGACGTCCTAGTGCTTTGGAGAATATGACCTTGACAGAAGCAGCCAGCATATCACAAAGTCGTAGTGTTTCACGAAACTCTTCTCCATCTAACGACAGGATGTGGGCCCAACTAACGACAGGATGTGGGCCCAACTAATGACAGGATGTAGGCCCAACTAACGACAGGATGTGGGCCCAACTAACGACAGGATGTGGGCCCAACTAATGACAGGATGTGGGCCCATGTGACACGAACAGCATTTGGCAGTATTCCTCGCAAACTGTCAAGAAAACAGTTTTTCATATAAGCTGCATTATCCGTAACAAACTTTGCAAACACTGTACAACAAATGTTGATGCACTTATAGTACCTATTAGATGCTATGTTGAACATAGAAGACTGAATGGTTAAATATTAAACATCACATTCGAAAGATGCTATTTATTTTTAAGAATATCACACTCAAAGAAATCTGCTCGTGGCAAATATTCACTTGAAAATAATGTCATTGGTGCTAATGGCCTAATGTTCCTGTTTTTGGACAATTATCACGTGATCAGATCATAAATCAGTGCTAATGAAATGTAAGGCATACAACTATGATAATAAAAAAATAAATACTGTAATCAAATGTAATTTTAAAATTAAAGTACTGTTTTACTACTTACCCCTAATCTGTGTGCTGTTAAACAACAGAGGATTAGATATTTACAAACAATCGCCTTTTACATTACGTGTTTATTATGTTTTTAGCAAAACTTTGCAGAACATTAATAGTAAACGAGTACATTTAGTAATCATTCTTCAAAAGTAACTCACAAATACATTTCTTTTAAATAATTAGTAACGGATTTTCTTCTGGTAAATGGATGGCAAATATCACACTGTACAACATTACATTGTTGTAAATATCACACTGTACGACATTATTATGTTGTAAATATCACTCTGTACGACATTACTATGTTGTAAATATCACCCTTTTCATTGTTAATTAAAGGGAACATTTATTTCTAACATTACACAATATCACGCGAGTTTAGAACACAGTTCAGTTGACAATAACTAATTAAAAATGCCTCAATGGTATATTTCCTATAGAAATGGTCGTCCAACATTCCAGTCGAACTGTGCGCAATCAGAGCTGATATCATTTTCTTTTCAATAATTTTATGGAAATCGAAAGTAGAATTAATCTAGATTGCGCGAGAAAGAAACTAGAAGTGGAGTGTATTTTACACAACGAGTTAGTTGCATGGAAAGAGAGCATTTCCAGAGAAACTACAGCAACATTGTCGCTAGAGTGCAGCCTGGGTTGAATTCATATCCTGGATAGGCATACTTCGTCACGAAGGAAACCTGTCAAAAACTGTAAGTGCTGTTAACCACTGTAATTACCCGAAATGCTTTAACCACTGTAATTACTCCAAGCGCTGTTAACTACTGTCATTACCTCAAGTGCTTCTAACCACTGTAATAACTCCAAGTGTAACTACTGAAGTACCTCAAGTGCTACTAACCAGTGTAATAACTCCAAGTGTAACTACTGAAGTACCTCAAGTGCTGTTTTCCACTTCCACTTTGGTTTATCGTCGTTGATGTGAGTACAAATGTTCCCGCCTTTCACTGCTTAATACATTTTGTGAGATGTTTATATCCTAGTAAAATCTTTACAAAATTAAGTTACCTAATGAAAGAAAAACACAGGTAATCCTTAGTTATGTGTTCCTTTAATTGCTTAGAAGTACATCACTTTATGCACGCAATGTATACTTATTTTCACTTTTATAATTAATTATGTACCTACTTATTGTAGGATTACATATCAAACAGAACTATAGGCCTATTTTCCTTTAGTGTTTTCTCTAGAATTCTTGCTTCTATAAGAAATTTGTTTATTTTGCATTATTTTTCTCTACTGTCTATAAAAAAAATTCTAACAGTTCGAGCACAATAGCATAATTTATAATGTGTCAATAAATTATTATTGACACTCTAGCATCAATCTCTCTCGCTCCCTCTTTCATTGTCCATCCATCCATCCATCCATCCACCTATCTTCGCCGTTATTACCCACACTTATTTAGAAAGTCATATTCTCTCACACACACGCGCGCACGCATGCACGCACGCAGACACACTTATATATACACACATACACACGCATATACATACACGTAAACTTTACATGCATCAAATCGCTGTACTCTATTTAATTGACCGCGCCCTTCTTGTAGAATTCAGTGAGCTGTCGTTGTCCCTGTTAGTAAATATATTGGACATAGGGCAGATTACTCGTTGTATAAGGTCACGCCCGCAGTGTTATGGTTATCACTCTTAATCTGATTCGGGGAAAAAAAACTTACGCAAACTCAGTGTCAGATCATATAGAAATTACGATTTGCTAGACTCTATATTTAGGCATGAGTCATTACTTTAGTGAAGGACGGGTATTGTGAGTATAACATCAGATAATATAATTAAAGCAGTGTGACGTGGTGTGTGGGTCGTTTGCATACGTCTGTTTACTTATGGTTTGGAGCGCCCAAACTATGCGGAAACATACACGGTCTCACTCACACTTTAAGTACAATCAACCTCAAAGTTACTGAACAAAGTAGATATAAAAATAAAGACGAGAATGGTTAATTAACGAGCCCATGAAAAGGCTAGGACAGGACCATGACAATGCAATCTCGTAATCTCTTTATAAATATTGTATGACCTTCCACATTTTGGAGGTTAGGACAGGACCACGATTATTCAATCTCATATTCTTTTTATAAAGATTGTATAGTCGTCTGCACTTATGAGGTTTGCACTGGATCACGATTATACTTCTTATATCTAAAACAAAATTATTGCTGTCAACACTCTGTGGCTTAAGACCAGGATAAACAACTGAAACTTAAAATGAGTATCTCTCTAGATAAGCAAATGTTTGTGATTTGTATTTATTATTTGTTATTAGTTCAAATGCCTCCAGTCTGGCATACTAATCCCCTGCAAGTGCCAATGCAAGTAGTGACTTATGTCATGATGGCCAGATATATTTAGATCAGGTCTGGCATGTCACCCCTACCAGATAAACTGTAATATAAAAATATAAAAAATACGCAATGTTACAATGAGACACTAAGCTATACTTATGATGCTGATTTACTAACATCTAACAAGCTATTATTAACTGAGAAGTTTAAGAGTGGAGAACTATTAAATTTAATTATAAGAATATTTTTAAAGGGAGATAACAATGCAGGATTAGGTGACATCATGATAGATTTTTTTCAATGATCGGATTTATATTTTTATCTTTATATTTTCAAACTTTTGGAATAATCTATTCTTTCCAGTCTTTGAACTGAATGTTTATAGACACAATGTTCTTTGGAAGACAAGGGCAGCAACTTTCACATCCAACAAATGACTCATCTTTCGTGTCGTCGTGTCATTACTAAAGTTCTGCCTGCACACACAGTGCACGTCAAAAGGCTGTTTTTCTTCGCCACAATCAGTTCTGCAGAAACCACACAAGCAGGCACCATTATACACTGGAACCCTAAAATACATAATGGTGACTGGCCCTAAATGTCTTCTCCAAACTGCTTTGGTTTGTCTTAATTACGTTCACCAATCTCCGAATAAAATTCGTTATTAATATACAACACAATTCAATATAAAGAATTACAATTTAAATCCCATTGTCATTCATTCACAGTCAATCATTTACCTTCCAAAATGGTCCTGAATCATGACTGTTCACCTGACCATTCAGGGACACCACTATAACCTTTTCCTTTTAGTTGTGATAACCTGACACACGGAAAACACACAGACATTTAATTAGATTCTCATGTACTCATTTCCTTGTAGTCTATACGCCCACGCAAAGAAACACAACCTCCATTCCTCTCAAACCCTTCTCAAAACTCTGGAAGTCTGAACTTCTGACTATTGACATGTTCACATTATTTATTTATACATTACACATTCAAATCATTAAGTTCAAATTCAGAATTGTAACCCCAATGAAATCTTGTTTCATGGCAATTTGTTGATGTGAACATTTTATGGCTTTAATTTATATTTAACTTCTGATTTAAACGGTTTCTCGGGTTAACTTATATAGGTGTTTATATAGGTGATTATATAGATGTTTATATAGGTGTTTATATAGGTGCTTATATAGGTGTTTATATAGGTGTTTATTGCTTGAAGAACCATTGTAGCGAATCGTTCAATAAAACGTAATTTTATCATATTTATCATACGTTTGCAGGTTAAATACAAATGTTTTGCATTAAAAGACCTTATACTGTGAAAGCTATTTATTTTTACTAATATTGCGGAAGTCTTATGACTCTATATATTTTTATAAATATATTTATTTTAAAATGAATTGATATACTTTAAATTGTGCCTTTTGTTACAGATATAGCATGGCCTCGTCTACGTCAGAAACAGAATACATCTATTTTTATCACTATACATGCTCAACTGACAAGGATGAGATCATAGAATGTGGCTACATCAGAGAAGGTTATTTCGACCATTTCGGCACAGGCATGTTTCATTCACTATATATATATATGATACTAAGCGCGGATTTATTTATTTATTTTCATTAGACTTCCTTTTGATTGTAGTGAGAAATGGTTTGTGCCTATGATCGGTGCAGGGGTTTAATGTTTTGTCCTTTTGATGGTAGTTGTGGTAAAGCCTTCACGTGTCCAGTCTACATGTATATATCGCTATGCAATTTGATTTGTGATGGTCAAAGGGCCGGCCCTTCGTATTCTATGCTAGCGACTACCAAGATCTTTAAAACAGGTACAGAGCCCTGGAAGTTAACCTCATTATCATTAAACTGTTTTAGACTCTAAGAGGCACTCAGACAACACCCTCACGCCCGTCAGCAACAATAGACAGTCACACACATGGTCCATACTCCTGCTTGACCATTCCTTCCTTACTCCGCTTCGAAGACATGTCTAAAATACCCAACAAAGGATGGAATGGAACACACATAGACACACTACACAAAGGCACACTACACATAGATACACTACACATAGACACACTACACAAAGCCATGTAGGAAAAAAAACAGACAACACCTTTGGCCTTAGTGCCAGGAGAAGGGACATATTATGTTAGGGCTAGGACAGTTTTCCAGGCAAGTAATGAAATAGTGCATAATGTATAAATGTATAATTTATTCTAGACAAAGGATATAGGTAGAGTAGGTGGAACATGCTGTTGATCTTTAAATTAGAGGTATGAAACATTAATGACTTTTTCCAATGGAAGTATGAACTTAAAGTTAGAGGTATGAAACATTAATGACTTTTTCCAATGGAAGTATGAGCTTCAACTGGTGTACATCTCATGTGCACTGTGCCTCGATTACATATATTTCGATATGGTGTGTTATCATTTACTGTTGCTGCCCTGATTTCAACTGCACAGTCACGGCGTTTATAATAAACAAACGATCGCTATCTAAGCGAAGCGCGCGCGCGCGCGTGTGTGTGTGTGTGTGTGTGTGTGTGTGTGTGTGTGTGTGTGTGTGTGTGTGTATGTTGGGTGTGTGTGTGTGTATGTTGGTGTGTTATTCTTCATCGTCAATCATTCATTAGTTCACCATCAAGACGTAGGTTCCTCTTTACAAGATATATTTTTTTTATCAGATCCTAAAATATTATTCTGCGTTGTATGCATACTCATGTATAATGTCATATATTGAACTCATTGGTTTATCGCTCTGTAATGTGTAATTTGAGCTGAGGAGACATTATTGCAATACATAACTTACTCGTTGATTTATCGCTCTGCAATGTGTAATTTGCGCTGAGGAGACATTATTGCAATACTTACTCATTGCTTGCTCACAGTAGCTAACTACAGATGGCGTTTCAATATGGAAATTTCTCTCATGATTCGTTTAACTTTCAATAATTACGTACTGCGATAATTTATCTAAAGAAAAGTTGTCTTTCCTGTTTCTAATTCAGGAGTGTACGGAACAACAATGTCACCTATTTTTGGCAAGACGGCCATTGCGAAAAACAACTGGCGGGGTGGCTGGCGAAACAGACTGGAATGCGGGCGAGCGGACTACGCCATACGTGTGCGTCTGCCTAAAAGCAAGGTGACGCAATGCATCGATGGCTGTAGAAACATTTACAAGTACGCCGGACAACTGACTCTCAGCGAGTACGAATGGACCGTTATGGAGGTATAATCATTGCTCGAGAAATCCCAAACAGGGCCTCCGGAAGTTCTCACTGTTGATATGGTATAATTTGTGTTACACTATGTGGAGAGATTTTGTTATTTCACACTGTTGATATGGTATAATTTGTGTTACACTGTGTGGAGAGATTTTGTTATGAAATACACTCGCCTACATGAGGAGTTTAACGCCGGCCTTGCTATCGAATCACTAGAACCTCACCACTGACACAAAATCAGCCGTAAATTATATTATTTTAAATTAAATAGTTAGACATAAATCAGCCTTAAATTATTTTAGTTAATAAATTTATTTATAAATAGTTAGGCACCAAAATTCACTATATAGAGGTTTGTTGGAATGTTCTCGTGATTTTTACATTTGTAAGTAAACATGTTCATCTTTGAAATTAATATTTAGTTAATTAGTTAGGCACTTGGTTGGTTGCTTGGTTAGTTAGTAACGATTGTTTACAACTGAAATATTATAATTTTCTGCCACTGATGACTTTTTTTTATTTTTAGAAAGATGGAAATTGCGCATATATGTGATACACCTTTTGTTATTATTTGATATGTCCTTGAAAGACTTTATTTATCAGGATTTGTGAAAAAGTGACAAATATTAGGCCATGAAAGAATACATTAAAATAAAATAACTACAGCGCATAATGAGTTCCACCAGCTATATAAAATAGGCCCGCTTCTTTGGAAAGAATTTTCTCATAACGTTCTTAACTATGATTTCTATTTATTGACGTAGTTCCAATGTTAGTTAAATATGATTTTTATTTATTGACGTAGTTCCAATGTAAGTTAAATATGATTTCTATTTATTGACGTATTTTTAATAGTGAATAAAATCAAAAATTTATTTACCTGACAAAATAAAGGGAATGAAGCTATTGTAAATATAAGTGAAATAAATAACAGTCACAAAAATAAAAATTTACATATATTAGATTACAAGGTTAACAGTAGTTAATATCTGACTATAAATAGAGAATATTTAAATAATAATAGCAGCGTTCTCTTAAGCTCAGAAGACAATAAAAGTTTGTTAAGATGAAAACTCTTACCGTAATTAAATTATTTAATTAATCAATATCTTTATATTAATACTTTATTATATTACTATTTTCACTAGTCATATTTTTGTGGCACTTGTTTTTACAAGCAATTCCTGTTGCCAGATTGAAGTAGAATGCTTACATTCAAAATTAGATCATCTGACTGAATATTGTAAATAAACACAAAAATAATACATATATTTTAACAGAAGAATATCGAAAAACCAAAAAAAACTATTTTTTCATTTAAAATATTGTATAATATTTATAATCAAAAGTATATGCAATCAAAGTAGTTTTTACTGTTAGAGGAAGAGTTTTGGGTACTATACATTAGTATAGTTGTTAAAATCGACCTGTGGAGTGCGTGAGTGAGTGAATGAGTGAGTGAGTGAGTGAGTGAGTGAGTGAGTTGGGAGTCTACGCGGACGTGTGAATGGGAAATAACCACTATGATTATAATTATCTGTGATATTACGAATTACTTTTTACTTAAAAGAAAATAATGGGAAAAAGAAAGGAGTATTTTATGTGACAATTAAACCATTTTTCTAATTCTTTATTTACAAATTTTATGAATTTTACTTTATAAAATTATTTTTATTGGTTTTGACTTTGTTATTTTTTTTAAAAATATTTTTCTATGTGTTATAATTATATGATAACAATTGCTTAGAAATAGTTCGGTATCAAAGTGTATTAAATTAGTTTATATATATATATGTGTGTGTGTGTGTGTGTGTGCGCGCGTGCGTGCGTGTGTGTGTGTGTGTGTGTGTGTGTGTGTGTGTGTGTGTGTGTGTGTGTATTTTAAATTGCAACCATTAAAGCAATTTCTATTTCTCTAAAAGTAAGCGGAGTGCATCCTAGTTAAGACAAAATCGTGTGTGTAAGTATAGTCATATATTTATTGCGAACATCGACAAATTCAATAAAGTGATTTATTTATTTGATTATATATTCTATATATATACATTTTATTCAAAGTGTGCATATAATATATATACATATAATGTTGTTATCTCATTTATGTTTACATCATCATGGCTGTGATATACATTTCCCGATTCTTAAAAAATATTTTAACCAAGTGTCATTGTTCCTTTTTATCATCTCGGTACAGATTGCAATAGTAAATACTTTATTGTTTTGATAAATATTTTGTTCTATAAATTTGTACAAATATTGAATTAAATCTCGTTTCTATTAAAAATAGCAAACATGTGTTTGTACATTGATGTATGGAAGAGTAATAAACGTTCATTTGCAAGAAATTACTATTCATTGTTCTACATGCATTGAAATATACATCCTGAAATATGTTTCTTCCTCCATCTCTCTCTCCTTCCCCTCTCCTGTCTCTTTCTTATCTATCCCGCTTTCTCATTTGTTCTCACTCTTTCTCCATTTCCGTCAACAATTTATTCACCTTTTTCTCTCTCATTTCTCACTCTCTTCTTTCTTCCTTTCTCACTTGCTGTCTTTCTCTGTCTCTTTCTTTCTTTGTCTTTGCCTGCAGCTCTTCCATGTAACTATTAAATGTTGGGATTAGTACAATTTTTATCTAGTAAACAAAATATTTTTTGTTCTTAAGTCTATTTATAAATTCTCAGAAGGAAAAGTGTCACTTTCTTTTATGGAGAGCAATGTTTCCACAGAGCGGTGTATCAGCTAGAAGAAGTTACTCTAGATTCTAGAAAAAGACAATTGTGGCGTTCAGGTTTCAAAATGGTGTGACTATCTAAAAAAACAAATAAATACATTTGAAATGAAATTCACTAATCCCGTTAATTCAATAGACAATGCCTTAGGAATACAGGAAGACAATGAAAAGTAAAAGTATAATTATTGCTGCAATTGCTAGAAGAAAACATCTCTCTCTTTCTCACTCACTCACACACACACATACACACACACACACACACACACACACACACACACACACACACACACACACACACACACACACACATTTCCCTTTTCTTTAAATACCATTGAAATGATACGTAATCCAGTGCATGTTCATCTGCGCCATTAAAACTGACACAGCTTCTGATCATATTTATGAATCACAATTACATTAGTTTCTGATCATATTTATGAGTCACTGTTATATTAATTGCTTTCCTGTCTTATATATCTTTATTACATTATTTTATGAGTCACTCACCCTACTAAAGTTTCACTAATCACATCCTGTGCCACCGACTCTCTCAAATGAACCTGTAACCTTTATAAATCACATTCCTGTGTCATTAAATCTCTCGACTGACCTGTACCTTTATAAATCACATTCCTGTGTCATTAACTCTCTCGACTGACCTGTTACCTTTATAAATCACATTCCTGTGTCATTAACATTGATCTGCTACCTTTGTAAATCACATTCATGCCTCACTAGCTTTCGCGACTGAAAAGAATGTCTAAGACAAGTAGTCTTTCCACTTTTAGACACAATCGTCTTATTTTTACATGATTACATTACATGCATCATGAGCAAATTAATTAACATTTGGTGATTATAATAAATATCAAATCATTTTAATAACTAAAAGATACTGTAACCGACAGGCTGTGATTCTGTTTTCTTAATGTAAGATATATATAGTGTTGGTGAGACTTACTTTTATAAGTAGTTCAGATCGAAGTCTGCCGTGTCACTATGTAATCCTGTTTACAGAGCAACGTGGGCTTGGAGCTATTGTTTTTATTCATGATCAACTGGTAATCAGTCAATCTATTCTTTAGTGTACGGGAACCAGCTACATGTCCCTGGAAGTCCAGGGTAATAATTAATTTAAAAATAACAGCACACTCTAAACCCTCATAATGCGAGACGTCGTACTCCATGGGGCATGTAAAGAAATCCTAATATTGATTTGTACTTTCACCCGCCAAAAGCACGCTGACTGTGGTTGTAAATTAGCATAAGAGGGAACGGTCTACACTGCTGTCAAGTCTGAAATAAACAAAAAAATATATATAATAATACGTCATATTTGTTAGGTGTACCCTAAAAAAATTAAATTGTAGGATTGTATGAGCAATGTTTATAGCGATGCGTGAAAAAAACGTAATTTGAAAGTTTTGCCACGTATTCAATAGTGACGTCATAAAATCGTCATACAAATTGCTGCTAATGAGTTCATAATAAAATGAAAACATATTGTATATATCAAAATAGATTAAACTTTGTTTCATTATAGTGCTAGCACTGTTTCAGACGTTACTCTATTTTGTTTCAGACTGTAGTGCTGTTACTGTATATTTAAATCAGCTCCAAAAGACAATTTGCAAACATACACATGCACCCGATTGAATTTACAGCAGCAATAAAATATAGCGCAGTGACAATTGCTATAATTTTTTTTCTATAATGTCAGACGCAAAGACTCGCTTTATAACCAATCCATTCCACGCTTTGTACCAGTAACGTAATCACAATGACTTTACGACTCAACTATAAATCGTTTGGGACCTCAGTTTCTCAAAAGTACCTATTCATTAGACTCAGCATTTTAAAACATGTGACGTAGCGACTCAGCTGTAAATCATATGGGTCTTCAGTATCTCTTAACTACATATTCCGTTTAAATGCTGCCAGATTAATCACCTTTGCATTGCGTCTTGACAAAACGCGCCACGAAATGATTAACTGAGAACCGGCCTTTGAGTGTGTATAAATTTTATCCGTGTGCTGCGTAACAAACAAAACAAACTGAAGGGTGGGCAAATTATTCAATTGTTATAACAATAAGTTATATATGAAAGTGGCAGATGTAGGTTATATTGCATCTATAAGTACTGACGAAATTTATATACACACAAATGTATATAATTACACAAATCGTTACTAATTATTAGTTAAAAATTAAAAATTGAAATGAATTATAGTAACACAAATAATGTGAATGACAGCTTTCCGGGAAATAATGTAACCTTGCAGGAGCATACTCCGAGCATAATTTGGCTCATAGGACATTCCAGTTTACTTGCAAATAAATCTTTCATTCAATCCAAAAGTGGAAAAGGAATCACAGACAATCTGGCAGTGTAGTATCAAACAAGCCAAACCACCCGAGTCTCGTTCAAGAATTGAGACTTATAGATACTAACAATGAAACAATTTTCTGTTTAGGCAAAGCTGTTAACATCTTTACAGAGCAAAGAATTTTTTAAAAATACATTAAGAATGCAAAATACAAAATACCCTGTTTTAAAGAGAACAGGTAAGTTACACCAGTACACGACACAAATAGTGTCCACATGCACTGCCGTTCTGAAATTGCGTTGTCATTGTGTCAGGAAACTGAAAAGTAGGACAAGGTCAGTGCATTAGTTTTCCGTCTGCGAAAACGAAAGTAAAAATGCAATAATCTAAAGAAAATGGGGATTCCGAAAGAAGGTAGGCTAGGCCTGCATTCAGTGAAACAAATAATACATTTATATCAGACTTCATTTTTAGTGAGCGAGGTAAGTTGTATAGAGCAACCACTAGTGTGATAACTAGTAGTGTGCCAATAGTGTGGGTCCGTACTTAATATACTAACACCTAGTGAATGATGCGGTTGGTGTGGTGTTACTTGTTTAGTATTGTAGGCGTAACCTCTACTGCTCATGTTGCCATCCTTTACTACTTCCAGCAATGGCTGTTGTGTTTGCTAAAGCATCGTGTATATTAGTACTGTATTAATAGGCATCATTGCTGATGACATATGATTACGCTTACTATTTACTTCCAGTGACTCAAGTGAATACTATAGTCTTCCCGTGACTCATGTGAATACTACATTCTTCCCGTGACTCATGTGAATACTACAGTCTTCCCGTGACTGTGTTGTAGTTATTATAAAAGTGCGTATATCAGTACTGTGAGCTAAGAGGTCTCTTCCAGTTGTTTTTAGGAATACCGAGCCTGCCAGTGAGTGATTATGTTTACCACTATGACATGCTTATATTAGTACTACAGTCAGAGAAATTCTCTGGACTTCTAGTGACTGTTCTTATTACTATAGCAAGACAGGTCTCGGTACTGAGGGCCTACGACTTCATTTCCTGTGATTGGTATAATCACGGTACTCTCGGAGACTAATGCAGTTTTTGTAAATTTCCAGGAACTGCTGTCGTCCCTGTAACAAGACGCCGTACTACACCAGTAGACCTCCACGACTTCAAACTTTACTGCAGCAGTTACGTTTTGTTTCAGCGCCTGTTCAGAGTTATCTTCCATTATTAAGACACGACGTGCCATGGAGGTAAGAATACATTACGCGTGTCTACTTACATTCGTTAGTGAAAGCGTAAGATGATTGCGGAAGTATCATTAATGAAAATGAAAAGAAGCTACTCTTTTTGTTAAGTATTGTGTTAATAGAACCTTCTCAGAAATTCATGAACACCTTCCAGCCAACGTTCTTGCCATGCTGTCGTGTGAATATTATGTTGTTTAAACTCTCCTATATGTCTTGAGTCATTAGTGCAGTTCCATATGTAATAACTGATTCGATTAACTGACTACTACATCACATTCTATCACTGCTCTATCTTGAGTCATTATTACAGTTCCATATATAATAACTGATTCGATTAACTGACTGCTACATCACATTCTATCACTGCTCTTTCTTGTCATTAGTACAGTTCTATATATGTGATAATATATTATCACAAATTATGTAATTTTAATAATCTTTTCATATATTTAATTTGGTTCTTCTTACACATGGGTTTTTTCCCAGTGTAGCAAAACCATTGAGACATTTCCGTTAGGAAAGGTCGCATCAAAAATCGGATGCTAACCATCCATATACGGTCATTTGTTTTCCGGTAAATGACGTAGCGCTATTGATAAAACCGTGTAAATGGGAGGGAAGCGTGAGACGCCACATTGCATTGCGCCCGACTTACATTGGTAGATATAGAGCCGTCCGTCCATCTATGACCGTGCCTATCAGAAACAACATAGTGGTAATATTTTGATTTCTCTGTACTGAGTTGAATTAATTCTATATATTTTGTATTATGAATGTATGTAGAATATATTCTTGTGAATTTTATTGCTGTTGATAATATATTTTCTACAAGGTAAGGGGCTCAGCTATGTTACATCTGTAGTAGTGGTGAAAACACCACGTGTATGTAATTGAACTACCATTGATTAATTGTTATCACGGGAGAGTCAAACCCGCCACGTTGTCATTAGCGAAACTGTATTACTAGCAATTTTGGGTTAATGGAGGAATATATATATTATAAAGATTTTATATATTTGAATTTTCATGTAATGTAAATTGTGAGTTAGTGAAGATTGTAAAGAATGATTAACACTGCTGGTATAAGGCCCATAAAAATCATTATTGTCACACAAGGCTGAAACGTAATTAACTATGCACTTGCAGCCGGTCTTGAAGTTTACCTCAAAATTCTAACCTGACAGCTCAACATATGGTGGGAGTCCAAGCCTTTACAGTTGGAGCCGAAACACCGATGAGCGAACGTATGTGCTGAACCGTATCCCCGCCTGTCAACGACGAGAGTTGCCTAAGGTCACGGAGGTCAGCGTGCGTCAGTGGACGACAACAGGACAACATGTGCTTAATATAAGTCCCGAAAAACTATAGAAACAGATTCTCCATGGTGTGAATAACGAAATGACATTCTGGGTCGCGCGTTATCATTCTGTAAACGCGAAAATCGATTTGTTAATTTTTCTTATTTTGATCTAAATTTACTGTTATTAAATTTTATTGTTTAACTTTCTTAACTGTTATCTCTCTATTATTACATAAGTGTATGTACGACCAAAAAGGGAACTGCTACTGGGGGCGAGTCATAAATAGAGGAATAAAGAACCATATTTATTAATCTATAAATAAAAGGAGGAGATAACATTGTAGCAGAGAGTCAACTAATTTATCCGACTAGGTGTCGTGAACAATCTAGTTAAGATTGTGGCATTGGAAGGGAGATAAATTATGCAAGTCCAGCCGTCGCTAAGGTTAGGGGTTATCCTATAAATTAATATTGATAATCAGTGCCTAAATTGGGAGGGGGTCGTAAAATGAAAACTGGACATGTGACAGGCGTATAGTCCAGGAGTATAGAATAATATTTAGCTTTTTTTTACGTTGGATAAAATTTCATGACGAACTTTATTTCCTACTAAGCCAATAAATTCATTTTGTACAATAAGTAAACAATAACTTACTGTACTTTTTTGTGATTTATTGAACATTGTAATGACTAATAAGTTCCTTATCGTGACTCTTCTGTTAATATTTAATAATGCTACGTCAGCAACATACGGCAGTAACTCATCGCCAGAAATAGAATCTACTGAACGGGAATTTCGTCATTGCAACGTGAAGCAATTTCTGTTATCTGTACTAGCTATCGATTATTATATGGGTCAAGTCGATAAGATCAGCAAGCAAAAGCTTTGAAAAGAGAAACATAAATCTTGCAATCGTTTCAGGCCATTGTAGAAATTTCATAGTCACAGCAAACAGTGAATTGCAGACAAGGTACTGCCTTTTTCCTTGCAACCATTTCAGGCCATTGTAGAAATTTCGTAGTCACAGCAAATAGTGAATTGCAGACAAGGTACTGCCTTTTTCCTTGCAACCATTTCAGGCCATTGTTAGAAATTTCGTAGTCACAGCAAACAGTGAATTGCAGACAAGGTATACAGTTAATATTCAATAACATTTACTTAATGGAAAATGTGGAAATAAAAACATTTAATAGCATTTATTTATTGGTGAAAGGTAGAATTAAAAACATTTAATAACATATTTAATGGTGAATGTGGAATTAAAAACATTTAATAACTCATATTTAATGGTGACATGTGGAACAAATGCTCACTAACATTCATTTACTGGTGGAAGATGGAATTGAAAATAAACAATAACATTTATTTAATGGTGAATGGAGGAATCACACAATTCAGTATCTTTCATTTAATAGTGAACAGTGGAATTACAAATGTTTAGTAATGTTTATTTAATGGTGAAAGGACAAATCACAAATGTTCAATAACGTATTTAATGAAGTGTGGTTTGGGGGGGGGGGCGGGGGGCGTGAACGGTGTAATTACAAATAACTGTACGAACAAACGTTTGTTTGCATTAGCATTGATAATATTGTGAAATGCATGCCTATGACACAAAAAATGTAAGCTCTACAGATTTCGGGTGCCTGCAGACCTTCTCTTTTTCAAATTGTTGTGAAGTCTGCACTCAGGTCTCGATTAGCCATACCTAGACAATCAAAATCAGTTTGTTTAATTTTATCCAAACAAACGAATGCTACTTCAGTTACTGGAGACCTAGTTCCTATTGAGACTGATGAAGACTTAACTATTTAGATTGATGAAAACTTAGTCACTATTTAGATTGATGAAGACTTAGTCACTATTTAGATTGATGAAGACTTAGTCACTATTTAGACTGATGAAGACTTAGTCACTATTTAGACTGATGAAGACTTAGTCACTATTTAGATTGATGAAGACTTAGTCACTATTTAGATTGATGAAGACTTAGTCACTATTTAGACTGATGAAAGTCACTATTTAGATTGATGAAGACTTAGTCACTATTTAGATTGATGAAGACTTAGTCACTATTTAGACTGATGAAGACAGAAGCTGTGAGGATCTCGTAAGCCTACCCTTCCTATGTGACGTAATCGACACAGACAAATTATCTTGATGAAGCTACTGATATCTACTGCAAAGACCTATTGTGAGTGACAAAAAAAAAACATTCACTATTTAGATTGAGAAAAACCTATTCATTACTCCGATTCATGATGATCAGCACACCTTAAATACTTTGGTTATAAATAAATTAATTAATTTTAACTAGTTTAGTGTGAGAATACGACATTGTGCTAACATCTATTTTCGCTTTGACACGTCTTTGTTTTATTTATAGAGAGAGAAAAATAATATGAAAACTGGTACATTATTGTCGAAAGCTAGCTAGATAAATAGATAGACAGATAGACAGACAGACGGACAGATGGACGGACGGACGGACAGACAGACAGAGAGATATATAGGAAGGTAGATAGGTATAGATGGATAGATAGATAGATAGATAGATAGATAGATAGATAGATAGATAGATAGATAGATAGATAGATAGATAGATAGATAGATAGATAGATAGATAGATAGATAGATAGATAGATAGGTAGGTAGGTAGACAGACAGACAGACAGACAGATAGATAGATAGATAGATAGATAGATAGATAGATAGATAGATAGATAGATAGATAGATAGATAGATAGATAGATAGATAGATAGATAGATAGATAGATAGATAGATATCATTAAAAAATTATCACCACTATTTCATTAAAAGTGAAATGAATAAGTAATAAATATTCATATCACTGCATTGTCCTCACAGGAAACATTTAGCACCACTGCAATGTCATCGCAGGAAACAGTTAGCACACCTGCACTGTTATCACAGGAAGTGGTAGGCGATTCGGCATTATCATTACACGAAATTGATAGCACCCCCTTATTGTCATCACAGGAAACTGTTAGCATTTTTGCAGTGTCATCGCAAGAAACCGTTGGAATCGTTACATTGTCGTCACAAGAACCTGTGGGTGTCACTACATTGTCATCACAAGAAACTGTAGAGATCACTACATTGTCATCACAGGAAACCGAGATCATTTCATTGTCACCACAAGAAACCGTAGGCACTTCTGAATTGACACCACAAGAAACTGTAGGTACGTCTGCATTGTCATTGCCGGCAGTTGTTAGTATCAATGCCTCTAACGTAAATTACGTCAAGTTCTACCATTATACCAGCCGCTTCGGTCTACAAATGATAAAACAAGACGGTTTCATCAAAGAGGGAAATTTTTCCCTTTACGGAAAGGGTTAGTTTCATTTTGCAAATATTATAATTAATCGATTCCTTACACTTTAATTTATTTTGCAGTTATTTCTGGTTCAAATGTCTTCTTTAACTCAATTCTTATAGAAAGAAAGAAAGAAAGAAAGATAGATAGATAGATAGATGAATGGATGGATGGATAGACTGACTGACGGACGGATGGATGGATGGGTGGATGGATGGATAGACATATAGATAGATAGGTAGATAGATGGATGGATGGATGGATAGATAGATAGATAGATAGATAGATAGATAGATAGATAGATAGATAGATAGATAGATAGATAGATAGATAGATAGATAGATAGATAGATAGATAGATAGATAGATAGAACAGGATATGTCGCATCTCTAAAGGCAAACCTGCTTTGAAATCATCGATTCATTTCTTTGAAAGCGTCTCTTTTCTTCTTACTCCCATCGGCACTCTGCGTCCGAAGTAGGAACCTAATATGCAATAGTTTGGAGTTTATACCAAGACAAACAACAGTTTTATTATCCAAGCAAAACTTCTTGTTGTAGTCCGTATCACGACCCACCTCAATGTTTAGTGCATACCATAAAATGGCATTTTTATATATTGTCCTTATCAAACATACATCATTAATAGTCCATACCAAGGCAGATAGCATTTTAGTCCGTACCAATACATAATTCGTTTTGTTGTAAATACCGAGAAGTAATTCACTTTTCTCTACTTCAAGTATGTACGCGTGTTTGTTTCAATTGTATTCTATTAAAGCATTACTTTTAGAAAATTCATCTTCTGTCTCCTTCAGGTGTCTACGTATGTTTCGTTGTAGCACGACCCCTAAAAAAAAACCCACACAAAAACGTTTTTTTTTCCTTCAGGTGTTTATGGGACAACATTGGGACCCCACTGCGGCAAAAAAGCCATTGCCAGGAACAATTGGCGAGCCGGTTGGCGTGAAAGACTTCGAGCGGGAAGAGCAAACATCGGCATCCTGATTCACCTTCCCAACGACAAAGTGACGAGGTGCTACGATGGCAGAAGAAATCTTTACAAATACGACGGAATACTCACATTGAACGATTACAAATGGGAGGCTATTGAGGTTACTAGACGATAGCGAGTCACCACTAGAGGTAGGTATGGAAACAGCAAATGATCTTAGACTATTGTTTACTTGTGAATATTGCTTCCTACATATTCTTTTCATTGCACTAACCTATCTATTGCTGTTCAGAGTATTAAGATGTGTTGCCCTCTGCTGATATACTGAGACAGAAATACATTCAAAGTCTTCTCAAACGAACAGCAATTAACAATGTAGGCAAACTTAGGCTGTAGAAATACTTAACACTTCTTTTATTCACGTAGATTATGTTGTTTTTTTTTAGTCTAATATGGTTGGCACTAGAACATTACTAAGATCCAAATGTTTTCTAGCTGGAAACTTTGTTCTGCCAAAGTCTTATATAATACATCATTAATGGAACATCGGGGTGTAAATATTTTCATGTTAGTCTCTGGCCATTAGTCTAGCTAATATATATATATATATGAGAGCATCCTTAAATAAATATTTTGTATTGGTATGAAGGGAGTGGAGATGTCAGAGCTCAAGCAAATCTCTCATTTAAAGGACGTTGATGAACACAAGAAAATCTGGTTTCGAAATTCGACATCGATCTTAGAACTTTGTATAGATCGTGCTGTGAAACCCAACTTTCAATGATTTGTTTCTATCTACATATCTATCTATCTATCTATCTATCTATCTATCTATCTATCTATCTATCTATCTATCTATCTATCTATCTATCTATCTATCATTGTATCTCTCTCTCTCTCTTTCTTTCTTTTTCTTTCTTTCTCTCTCTCTCTCTCTCTCTCTCTCTCTCTCTCTCTCTCTCTCTCTCTCTCTCTCTCTCTCTCTCTCTCTCTCTGTGTATATTTGTGCGGGCTGCATAAATTATTTTTATTTACTGCAGAAATTAATTTTATTTTCATAACTTTATTAGTTATTCTGGTTTTGATCTTAATTAATATTTGGAGAAGCAAGATAAGTAGTATGATTGTGCTTCATAGTCATTAGTTATGTCCATTATCTTGTCATTTTAGCTCGACATAAAGACATTGGCTATTTGTCAATCGTTAAAACACAGCTTTTAAAATTCACTTAGAATTTATGAAGTATGATTTATGTGCTAGGAATATATCAATTCATCAGAAAATTAGGAATCGTAAAATGATACATATCAGTAACAATATTTATATAATTTTATGAATCGATATTTTTTCTTTCCTGCACAGCTAAATACGGCACGATCTGCCATATTGAAATTCCAGAGTAAACTGCAGTTCTACGTGTTACTGTATAAAGCATTGCCGAGATGATGCCTGTATTCCTATACGAAAATGATTTTTCAGTAAATAATAGCATCTGAATCATTCTGGTACTTCTACGTGAGCACATGATGGACACGAAATATTCAGCAATTATGATTCTTTTTATATAGCAATGATTTTTCATTAAATAGCAACATCTGTACCATTCTGGTATTTCTACCTGAGCACTCAATGGACACGAGATATTTAATCGTTATGATTAATTTTATACAGCAGACGAAAGATTCAAAGACATTGTAAGCATTCAAAACACACAGATGTGACTACACTTATCAATATTATAGCCTTTGAAATTAAATATTTTGCATTCCTAATTTATTATGAAACATTATAACAAACTGTTTATATTATTTCATTACTTTTCCTCATTCTATTTAATCTTAACTTGTACTTAGCAAATTGCATTGTTACATACTCACCAAACATTTTATTCACCTAGCTGTATTAAAGTCTCAACAATTAAATGCAGATTTTACTTCAGGGACTCGTAAATATGCAGCCCAAAGTCTTAATTTATTACAACTAAAATACTTTGTTCGAATTATTAACATTTGAAAGATTTGTGTTTATCTAATAAAGAAATGTGTAGATACGGTAGCAGCAATATTGATCATTTTTTATTTTTATTTATGCTGTTTTGTTTTGATTATTGAATTTCTTTATCTGTCTGTTTTCATGTTTTTATTAGTTTGTGTTCTGATGTACATGTATAAATTTAACTGAAATTTTAATTCATGTTTAGTTAATTTTTCCACTGTGCTTTCATTTTTATAGTGAACGAGACTTTTTCTTATTTGTGCCTATTATATTGATATTGAACAATTTTTAACTTATTACTTTTTTTCAAGCAATAGCTTGTTTTTCAGAACTTTTATACCTTCTGGTGATATTTTGCTGTAATTGGAATTAATGTTTTAAGCATTTATTTTTGCTATAAGACAGTTTAATTTTAATTAATTTATTCATTAGAAATTTAATAATATGCTTATATCTTTCTTTCTGATAATTTTGAGATCGTAAATTGTGATTGATTGATGGATGGATGGAGTGTAGGGGGCGCTTCCGGCTTCCGCCGCTTTCGCGCTGGGTGAGGGGGGTGTGGGGGAAAAGGGAGGGGATGGTTTAACCCACTGGCTATGTCAAAGTAGTTCTCATGTATGTTTCCAAATGTCCGCAGAGTTGTTTGGTGGCTTACTCGTTACCTCATGCCTGGCCGGTCAAGGCTGTCTGTCGTTCTGAGCTCTTGTTGTTCGGGTGTATCCCTTTTTTTTTTTTTTTTTTTAAATTTTTTATTTTATTTTATTTATTTTTTTTTTTTTTAAGAAACAACAAAGAATCCAACACCCTCTTTGTTTATCTTCTCTCTTTTTTTTTTTTTCCCTTTTATATTATTTAGCAGTTCTGTTCATTATTATTTTTTCCCTTTTATTTTTTCCTTTCTCCTGTTTAATCATTTATCATTTGGCTTATTATTTGTTCAATTTTACTTGTTTATTTACCTGGTTATAATAATTTAATTAGTTGTTTTGATATATCCATTATTATTTCCTTATTTACTTTGTACTTTTGTTGTATAAATTTAGGTGGTCCTCCCAATCATTACTTTAGTCGACCAATGGTGGGGCGGTAGGGGGCATCACTGGGGAAGCAGACGGAATGTAAAAAAGGACAGACCTCCTGGGTGCAATGGGGTTGGGATGAAATAATAAACATATATGTTACTACCTGCACTTTCCAGACGATACTTCAACAACACACACACACACACACACACGCGCAAAAAAAAAAAAAAAAAAAAAAAAAAAGTTCCTTTAACACATAGGTCCCATCCGAGGAAAAAACATAGGTTTATAATCCGACACTAGCTCCCAACTCATACCCTGTGGGTGACTGAGTGGAGGCAGATTACCGGCACCGCTTTGGGGGGTTATAGGTCTTGGGAATAAATCAAAAATCAAGGTTTGGGGGGTAAATTTCACACTGAAACCAGAGCACCCCTTTAGGCTTCGTTGCGAGCTGTGTGTCTGAGGTATCCAGTGTGAGATTGATGATTGATTGATTTTCCTAGATATTTATTTTATATAGTGGCCGAAATTGTGATACTTAAAATTTTATATTTTGAAATTTGCATTATTAATAAACAAAATTAAATAGACGCCCTCTTCAATAAATTTCTTGAGGAAAAATGTGAGATTTTATGAACCTGCTTGAGTGATTTTGTCATGGACACTAAGATATATTTATTAACTCACTTTGTTTTGCCATTAATACTAAGATCTACCTATTAACTCCCTTTGTTTTTGTCATGGACACTAAGATATACCTTATTAACTCCATTTGTTTTGTCATGGTCACTAAAATATACCTTATTAACTCCCTTTGGTTCTTTTCTTTCCTCTATTCTCCTTCCTACTCAAACTTTTATTTCTTTAATTCTTTTCTTTATTTTCCTTCTCGTCTTTATTTCTTTCTGTACTTCTATTCTCGAAACATCACTTGTCTTCTGTTTCCTTTTGTTCTCAGTTCTTCTCTTCTTTTCCCGTGTCATCTCTAATTTCTTTCTACCTTTCTCCTTTTGTCTCTTTTCTTATCTTTTCTGCTCTTCTCGACATATTTCGTCCGTTTTCTTCTCTTACCTTCTCGTCTCTACTCATATTTCTCTCTTTCCTTCCATCCTTCCATCTCTTATTTCTACCATGTTTTTCCTGTCCTTAGATCTTTGTAAAATTCTTTCACTTTAAGACTTTAATTATCCATATTTGACTGATCATAAGTGACACTTTGGTATTTTGGAAAACAAAATCAAAATGTGTAAATTATCCATGCTTGACTGATCTTGACACTTTAGTATTTTGGAAAACAAAATCAAAATGTGTAAATTATCCTTGCTTGACTGATCTTAAGTGACACTTTAGTATGTTGGAAAACAAAATCAAAATGTGTAAATTATTCATGCTTGACTGATCATAAGTAGCACTTTCTTAGTTTGGAAAACAAAATTAAACTGTGTAAATTATCCATGCTTGACTGATGATACGTAACACTTTAGTATTTTGGAAAACAAAATCAAAGTGTGTAAATTATCCATGCAAGAGTGATATGAAAGTGTTGACACTTTAGAACATCATAACATTTAGTTGTGCGAAGCAAGTCTTACAAGTCAGAATCATCCAACAGACTGAATCACATGAACAGTTATAAGAATTATTTTCAGTTTGAGATTGACACCTTCTGCTGCTTAAACATTATGGCAGTTAAATGGATTTAGTGGGTAGGGATGATTGGTGAAATTCTGACATAGCTCGAAAGTAGAAAGCTTAAATTGAATAACCACGTTTTGCGTATATTTGAAATTATGATTTAAGAATGTCTGAGAAATGGCTTTTTGCATTAAACAACGTGACCTTACGGCTCACACGGCAACCTAAAGACAGCAATGAAATTAATGTCATAGAAAAAGGTAAACCTTCAGTAATTAAATTAAGCAGCTACATTTCTTGATCATTATGAACTTAATCGCCTACAGGCAAGTAAACATACAGCAATTCAGTTCCTATCACACTTGCTTGAACATTGTGAAATTAATAACACATGAAATTAAACATAACAATAAATAAAACTGCATGAAGACGACAAGTGAGAGTGTTATGCTTCCTGCAACCCACGTGATCTGAGTCGTGAAACGGTCAGAACGAACAAACAAGACGGTCGTAGCAAAATGCGTTTTGCTAGAAAATAATTACGGGGTGGGGTTATGGATTGCCATTTAGACTGAATTTTGCATTTGCTTTGTTTTCTTTATTTTTAATTTGTATGAAACATTCTTTTAAAGTAACTTGTTAAAAATAAAATACGTGACTTTAAGTCAGACTTATTAAGTCAGACCTCTGTAGTGAATGAGCTCGCTAAACATGTTCTAGAAATGTGCTTTCGAACAAATTGGTGTCCATCAGATGTTAAGTGTACCTAATGGAACACAAGAAATCATACTGCAGGCGCTCAACACGTATAAATCATGACCCAAGCGTACATAATTATTACCTTTAAGTCGTTAACTAGACAGCAAGATAATTCACTAATCTTACCTGTAAGTCATTAACTAGACAGCAGGCAACTCATCTTACCTTTATGTCACTAACTAAATAGAAGGCCAATTTTCTTATTTAAGAGTTACAATCTGTTAAGTTTATATCGTAATTTTAAAATGTTCTACTTTTGATACTCAAACAACTTCATAAAACAATTACATTTGAAATTAAACTTACATTAAATTGTGAAAAAAAATCTTTTGCTTGCTCGTCTTAGAGAGATGTCATCAGACAAACTGTCAAATATTTCTGTATTATTTGCCTACTTGTACTCTTACATGAATTTGTATTAATACTAACTCCCAGTACATAAATCTCTACATGTACTCTTACATGAATTTGTATTAATACTAACTCCCAGTACATAAATCTCTACATGTACTATTACATGAATTTCTTGTATTAATACTAACTCACAGTACATAAATCTCTACATGTACTATTACATGAATTTCTTGTATTAATACTAACTCCCAGTACATAAATCTCTACATGTACTATTACATGAATTTCTTGTATTAATACTAACTCACAGTACATTAATCTCTACATGTACTATTACATGAATTTCTTGTATTAATACTAACTCCCAGTACATAAATCTCTACATGTACTATTACATGAATTTCTTGTATTAATACTAACTCACAGTACATTAATCTCTACATGTACTATTACATGAATTTCTTGTATTAATACTAACTCACAGTACATTAAATCTCTACATGTACTATTACATGAATTTCTTGTATTAATACTAACTCACAGTACATAAATCTCTACATGTACTATTACATGAATTTCTTGTATTAATACTAACTCACAGTACATTAATCTCTACATGTACTATTACATGAATTTCTTGTATTAATACTAACTCCCAGTACATTAATCTCTACATGTACTATTACATGAATTTCTTGTATTAATACTAACTCACAGTACATTAATCTCTACATGTACTATTACATGAATTTCTTGTATTAATACTAACTCCCAGTACATAAATCTCTACATGTACTAACTCACAGTACATTAATCTCTACATACAAAAGCAAAGACACGATCTACGTTATCTCAGAAAATGGGAGGGCAGAGGTTTTCATCTTCATGCTCTGCCCGAGGTGGGCTTCCTAACTTAGTGTACGTATAATTAATCGTTTAACTGCAGAAATAAAATATAAATGCACTAATTTAATAATAACCAATTACATCATAAACCGTGTAAATCACTACTTATTCACTCCACTTGCCCACCCTTTCCACTCCCCACCCTTAATTATTGCTCCGCATTCTGCACGTAAATCTGAAATATGTCTTTCAAAACTTAAAATGTTTTAATTTTATTCATTTATGAGCCAAAGACTATTGTTGTTGTATTCATCAGTTTCGTTGATTATAAATGTTAAGTTTTTCTCTTTTTCCAGTATTTGATGTACGTCAGCTTTTACTTATGAGTGGAGCAATCAGATTTCACATACCGTTATCTCCCTTTGTTTATCTAAATCAGTACGACTGATAAATTAATACACAACAGTTATTTTGTAATCAATGATTAATGCAGAGTAAAGCAAACGAGCACTAATAATTCAATAATTAACACAGCTTTATGCAAATAAACACTAAAAATAAAGTCAACAAAAATCAATGATCAGTACATAATTATGCAAATGAACACTAAAAATACAGATTCCGTTGCAAATTGAGCAAATCACCACCCACCCTATTACCAACTGTGACCGTACGGTGAAGTCAACTGATACCTTATTTACACTTCACCAATTTGATTTGTTAGTATTGCGTGAGAGAATGTTGAATTTAAAAAAAAAACATGCATTATTCTACAATATGATGTCTTGGGAATTTCCGCACTTTATAATGGAGTTGTCTTTCAATGTTGATGACATCGCGATATGTAGATTGGCGGCATATGATATGAACATGAATCAGCAAACGGGTGAGGCAACCTGAGCCTGAGTCAAACTGTTTAATTTCCGATATTTACAGGTACAGGGAGAAATGAGAAAACCACAACAAAACAGCAAATAGTAAAATAAAATATGAAATTGCAAATTTATGGTCCATAATGTATGAGATTTACATTCAGTCATTACATAGACACGATAATCAGCAAGCGTGTTTGAAAGTTTCCTTTGAATCATTGTTCTCTTTTTAACAGCAAAACATTCTCCAGCAGACTCCGAAGCGCATATAACAATCAACCTAACAGGGACAGATTTAAGAAACAGTGCAGTTAATTAGAAAACTAGCATCATGCGTAACATCTGTTGGAAGGATCTAGAATTTTCGTTGTAAATGCATTATCAGTCAATATTGACGACAGTTATCCTGCGTTTGGCAGTGGGATTTCCCATTTCAAATTCCCCTTGACGGTATCTTAAGTGCAGGTGTACTTAATAAATATTAAATGCATGTCAAATCAAGGGATCCGATTCACCGCTGTGTGTCGGTTATCAGTAATATTGATATGTAATCGGACCACCCTATCTATTTTTAAAATCGGGTATTCGGGGAACCTTACAGTCTTTCTTCCGTTTGCCTGGAACGTGCGTTCTTAATAGTTGTAAAATGTCCGTGTGTCTACCCGTGCACGAACAAATGAATATGCAACTTGAATTCTGTTGAAAGGTTAATACATTCAATAGGTCTACTCACTCTTCCCAACCAGCCCCAAAGTTATAACCCATACTCTCTTCAAGTTCATCGAAACTTGTTTCTCAAAGAATATTCCATAATTACAGATTATTAACTTTGCACATCCACGAGTCAAGAAAGTAGCCATTGTGATTACAATTCTCAATATTTATAATTTCTATTTCCTTTTCTTTCGTGCTTTGACTTCTATGCGAGTTTCCGCAAGGAAACGTTAAGGGAGATAACACGTTAAGGGAGAAAGCAAATTCATATGTTAGTACAGTCCCTTAATGTCCTGCGTATGTGGAAACAGGTTTGATAGTGAGGTCTAACAGAGCAGTTCCTATATCAGTTGAATTATTCATTAAGTAAAACAACTTTAAAAAGATAGACTCCATTTCACCACACCCTCGTACCCTAGCTGTTCTCTTAACCTTCGCAATTCGTTGACAAAGCCAGCTTACGCCATTGCCTATTACGTCTGCTAATTTATTCACTATCGTGACGTGTCTGTATTCTTGCAGTTTGGGCACTGGAAATTTCCGCAGTTCGTAAAGGTATTTTATTTCTAACGGGGATGACGTCAGACTGGGCCGACACCTGCTATATAAAATGTCCAAAAGAGCACCAGCAGCTCTGTCAGATTTCAGAATTGAGATCGCTGAGATTTCTAAGGCGAAGGGATTATTCACATTTTGCGATTGTATCTTAAATTTAAACATCGAAACTTACGGTAAGTGTTTTAAAATGTGAGATTCATCTGGATATATCAGTAATAGTTGTTGCTATTCATATGACATTTTCAAAAACATCTTTACCTAAAATATAGGCCCTAAATTAAGGTCTTAGTGATTTACGACAATTCATAATCTGTGCAATAGTCCTTATTAACTAGATTATTATGTAATTACACTCACACATATATTTATTTCCCTTATTTAAGTCTGTTTTAGTTGATAATATTCCGCTTGTCGGATGAGAACAGAATAAAAGGTGTTTTACAAACGTTTTGTCTTTTGTGTTACAGGTTTATGTCATGAACGTCTTAGCCATGGACAAAACCATCACGTTCTACCACTACACTGACCCAGGAAGTGCTCTGAGAATTTTATCTTCTGGAGTCATCAAGGAGAGCAGAGGTCGATTTGCCCACTATGGCTCAGGTATGAAAATAACTCAGGCATTTTCCTTGCGAACCAATGTACACATAAGTGCATATAATATATAGTGCTGTCATTAGAATTGCAGAAGTTATTGTTCAGTTTAGTTTGGATTGAAATAGTCGTTAGCAGTGAAGAGGTTATTGTAAAGAATAAATTTGGGTTGACCAGTCGTTTGCAGTGTAGAGGTTTATTGTTCAGATTAATTTGGTTAGACTATTCGTTAGCAGTGTAGTGGTTATTGTTCAGATTAATTTGGGATAACTAGTCGTTAGCTGTAACTTGGGTTGATTAGTCGTTAGGAAGTGTAGAGGTCATTGTTCAGATTAGTATGGGTTGACTAATAGTTAGCAGTAAAAAGGTCATTGTTCAGATTAGTATGGGTTGACTAATAGTTAGCAGTAAAAAGGTCATTTTTCAGATTAGTATGGGTTGACTAATAGTTAGCAGTAGAAAGGTTATTGTTCAGATTAACTTGAGGTAACAGGTTAGCAGTGAATAGGATATTGTTCAGATTAATTTGGGTTGACTAGTAGTTAGCAGTAAATTGGGTTGACTAGTCGTAAGCAGTACACTCGTTTCAGCTTTCACTACAAGTGTGACGTCGTTGTAGAACTATTTTCTAATTCGAAAGAGTATATAATGAAAACGAACAATTAAAAACACAAGAGAACTAAATAATTTGTTATTTAAATTACAATACTTCTTTCTCCACGAATGATCCCTCAACTCAGAGATATTCTGATACATTTGTATTTTACAGAAATTGCTTCTAATGTATCATTTTAAGACCTGAACAAGCACCATTATATTTAATGTGCCATTTTAAGTCCTTAGGAAGCACAATTATATCTAATGTACCATTTTAAGACCTTAAGAAACACCATTATATATAATGTGTCATTTTAAGACCTTAAGAAACAAAATTATCTCCAATGCGCCAATTTAAGACCAAAACAAACTCAGTTACTTTTAATGAATTGATTGAATGTGCGGAACGCTTCCGGCTTCCGCCGCTTTCGCGTTACTTTTAATGTTGTTAATGTGGGGAACGCTTCCGGCTTCCGCCGCTTTCGCGTACTTTTAATGTGCCATTCTGTAATCTTAACTAACAAAACGTTGTTTTACTATAAACAGGTGTCTACGGGACAACAATTTCTCCGAGTGCCGGCAAGCACTTCATTGCAGCGAACAACTGGAGAGGTGGCGCCACTGGACGAGTAAGAAGTGGCCGAGCGGACTACGCCATTCGTGTGACGATGCCAAGGAGCGCCGTGCGGACCTGTCACGATGGCAACAGAGACATTATCCTGTTCCCTGGACAACTCAACCTGAACAATTATCAGTGGGCTGTTGTTCCAGTCTCTTGAACGAACTGTTGGCGCAATTGAGACAAAGCCTTTGTCCATAAAACGATATCGTGAAGAAGAATACCAAAGAATAGAGTAATGTGTCGATGTCAATCTGAAGAAACTGTTGCTTGAAGTATTGGATGACGTACTACATGACGTATAGCATGACGTATAGCGTGACGTATTGCAAGTGCTTCGTATTGCTTGGAGCCTTGTGTATGAAGGGATTATTACATGAGTGCGTGATTCCTGAGTTATAACTATTCTTCATGTTAAGAATGTTTACAAGACGAGTGCATTATATATGTTTGTTTGATTTCTGTGAGTCTTACCTTTGGCAGCAGATATTTTGTGAAAGTTCTCGATGTGTTCAAGAAGGGTTTGTTATGAGGTTATGAGGTGTGATATTCTATGAGATGTAACTTCAGCATATCATTAACTAAAAGAACTGAACTAAATGATGTTTTGCACTTTACAATCACAAATTAAGCGAAGACTAAGAATGCCTGGAGAAGGGCGTGTCTGCAGTGAAGAATAGAGTATAGTATGACATTGTAAATCAAATTTTGAATTTAGCAAATGTAAATGCAGCACAACGAGTTAACGTTAATACAGTTCTCTCTCAGTGCGTATGCGTTTTCTGAGTGAATTAAGAGTTAACATGAATACAGTGTTCTCTCAGTGCGTATGTACTTTCTGAGTGAATTAAGAGTTAACATGAATACAGTGTTCTCTCAGTGCGTATGCACTTTCTGAGTGAATTAAGCACCTTAAGCACCTACTGAGTAAGAGGAGGCCTACGTACTGACACATTATGTGTTACTCATGACTGTAAACCATTAAAGGTGGTTGCTGATCTTTAAGTAACAATGATACTATGATATTTTATTTTGTGATACACATTTTTTCTTTACAATTTTTAAAGATCCAAAATAAGTTTTGTTGTTGTGAGCATGGATTTAAATGAGCCACAGTAATCAACATTCCTTTTTGCTGACTGTGTTGAGTAGCTATGTGCGAAAATAACTTTGTAAAGATCTTGCGTTGAGCATGGAATGTATCAAACATTTACCCATTAATTAAGACATATTTATTATTAATGATGTTAATCTGTATTAGTAGCATATACTTATTTAAATCTATTTTTGACATTCCATCATTGTTCTAAACCAATTATTATTAATTATGGCGTAGTTTGATATATATTAATTATTATTATTATTGTAGCATTTCTTTGTTTAACCAGAACAGTGTAGGGCACATTTCAAATAAGGCCATGATTAAAGACAAATAGAATGAAAATATTTCAAAAGCAAAAATGTTTCCTATTATTTAAGTAGATTAATTATGTTTTAGGACAGGCATTTACATAAAGAGTGTTTTAAAGGATCGCAAATGAAGTTATCTGCAATTTATACTAAAATTGAATCAAATAAAGTGTGAAAATGAATTCTGATTGTCTATAAACAGTATTTATATGTTATGCAGTGTAACCATTATCCGTTTTAATGTTTCTAATTTATTCATTAAATATTTGAAGTTTTGTACGTACTCCATTGCTTTTTATTTCTACCTGTGTTTGCCTAAGTGGTTCTTGTTTAACCAGAGTGGGCAATACATTATTTTTTTTAATTTTTGAATAATTGTAGTACATTACGTCGTTAGTGACGGAAAGTATTTTAAGTCTAATTATTAAATACGTCTCAACAGAGTTTGCCATTGTTAATTGATTCTTTGTACTAAATACAAATACACAATTCAAAATTACAATTATTTATCTTGCAAGCATATGTTGAACAGATAAATAACTTTAACATTATTTAGTAAATTCCTACTAACAAATTTCGTCAATTTCATATTTCGTGTTAGTAGGAGTCTTGGTAGTGAAAGACAACTCTTGAAAATGAAAAGCAATCTAATCTTTAGCGTCTAGTGCCTTATAGTATACAGAGTTTACTTTAAATATTTCTTGTTCCATTTTGTCCACAATCACTCGCATTGCAATTTCTGTTTAAAATAAATAAAAAATTATCATATGCAGTGGCATTGTGATATGCTATAGATGAAATCGAAAATGTTTTAAATAAATGTGATTTCACAAATGAGTTCACAATTTGTCTGCGATGTGTTAATAAATGATCGCCGTGATGCTGCCTCGGGAAAGGTTGTGTTGATATGTAAGTGTGTGAACAGTACTGGAATGGCTGTATTGTGTTGATATGTAAGTGTGTGAACAGTACTGGAATGGCTGTATTGTGTTGATATGTAAGTGTGTGAACAGTACTGGAATGGCTGTATTGTGTTGATATGTAAGTGTGTGAACAGTACTGGAAGGCTGTATTGTGTTGATATGTAAGTGTGTGAACAGTACTGGAATGGCTGTATTGTGTTGATATTAAGTGCGTGTACAGTACTGGAATGGCTGTATTGTGTTGATATTAAGTGCGTGTACAGTACTGGAATGGTTGTATTGTGTTGATATTAAGTGCGTGTACAGTACTGGAATGACTGAATTGTGTTGATATGTGTGTGAACAGTACTGGAATGGCTGTATTGTGTTGATATGTAAGTGTGTGTACAGTACTGGAATGGCTGTATTGTGTTGATATTAAGTGCGTGTACAGTACTGGAATGGTTGTATTGTGTTGATATTAAGTGCGTGTACAGTACTGGAATGACTGAATTGTGTTGATATGTAAGTGTGTGTACAATATATATCCCATAATATGTACTAGTCTCACATGCACACAACTTCAATCAAGGCCAACAAATGCAGTCAATGGAGATTTTCCAACTACATACAAATTAGAAACATACCCCAACCCATGAAAATCGATAATACTCTCTAAACCAGTCTACTTCCCTTGAACTTAGCTTAGTAATGTTTACTAACTCTGGCAAGCACTTCATTGCAACGAATAACTGGAGAGGTGGCGCCACTGGACGAGTAAGAAGTGGCCGAGCGGACTACGCCATTCGTGTGACATGATCTCACGGTTTCCGGTTCCGCCAGCATCTCCATATTTGTAATTCTGGACGCCTTCAGTCAAGGTTAAATTTCATTTCAGCTGACTTGAAATTGATTGCAGCTGAAGTTTGTTTCATCACCACCACTGTAAGGCTGATTCCAGGATGTACAGTTAATATTTGTACGTTGAGAGTAGACTACCAAAGTTGTCGTCGTCGCCAAGGAAAAGTGTTTGTAGTAAGTGAGATGGAAAGATTTTCCTATAGTCACTACAAAATTAAACACCAATTATATATGCGACTGTGAAAATATCACAAGTTTTGTTTGCAAAGGTAAAGTAATAAATGCCTGTTTTCAGCTCCAAGGTCAAACTGAAACCGGTTTGTCACGTGTCCGCTCTCTGCACATAATACACGCACGGTACACAAAGCGATTCTTAATACGGGTATGGTGGGGTGGGGAGAGAAATGGCATTGTCCGTCAGGTGAAATAAATGTCAGGTACAATGTCTGACCAATCACTGCGATCGGCCTTTGAAAGATATCCCCTCACTCTAGCTGCGTGTTATGATAGTGTATTTTGTTAAATAATTTATTTTTTTCTTTTAATTTTGTTTTACTTTCACCACTATCTGTCATCTAAAGAAATACCCAGTTTACCATCTCCCACCTGAAATCCTGAGGTCTGAAGTGAGGACAGAGTACATTTTCGAGTAGTATATGGTATTACATAATTCAGTAAATATATTGTAAAATAATAATAATGCTATATATAGCACACCCTTGCAATAGATGTGAATGGGGAGAGAAACAAGATCGATTCTGTTTGAAACAGCACTGCAGGCAATACAGATAACAGATGTTGACCAAGACAAATAATTAATACTTTACGGTGTTTTGGAAATTCCCTCTATTGTTTCTAAGTCTGTGCGTGTGTGCGTGCCTTTCAGTCACTCATCAAAGTCGTGGTCTAGTGATACGCTACTGATGACGTGGGATTTTTTCTTTTTCTTTCATTTCCCGTTTAAGTTTTCAATAAAAATTCTGCTGAGTCGACATTTCAGTACACAATACTCGAGCTGTCGAAAATCCACAGCTCTCTTACTGGACACGTGCTTAGCATCAGCCATAGCACGAAAGTCTTACACTTTAAAAAAAAAAATCAGGCATTTCTATTCCTCGAGTCTACTGCACAATACATTCTTAGTTAAATAAATATCTCTCATATTATAAATATAACGTACTGAATATTTTTTTTTACCACAATAGTATACGATATATAAAATCTTTCTAATTTGATCTTCACACACTCACGCATCAAAACAATGAAATGACTGCATTCACACAAATGCATAAATCTAGTTTCACATAATATATATTATGAATGAAACATCAAACGAATTTCTCAATCTCACGCTTCGATCATTTCAAAACGAAAACAGTTATCGACTATGAATGCGGTGATCGGTGCAATGGAGTCAAGGACAAATTATACTTGACCTCCTAACCCGTAATTAGTCTGCATTGTTATGTTCAGCTTTTTGTGGACAGTGTCCTATTCATAAATGATATTTTTGGATCCCTGTTTCACGAGAGTATGTAATCACCACGCTCGGGTGCATGCGATGTAGTCACAGTCGGAAGGGAGCTCACTCCCATTACGTAATATTTCGAACAATAGCCGATAGTGGGTCATATCCAAGCCCTACACTTGACTGACAGATTTCCCGCCAGAAATTCATGATGCACTTTTATATACCGTGTGCCGCCGTCCGGGCTGCATTCACGAGGAAGGGCCTGATTCGCTTATCATCTAGGCATCGCATTGTTTCGTGATTCGTCCAGAACCCGTTGTGGTAAGGAGAGGTACCGTGGTGCTAGGCAAGGTAATAACACATCGATTTCTTGAAATATTGCTTTTTATTTTATTAAGATATCATTGTGTGAATTTGCGTATCTACCATTGTTGGAATTGTATTGTATTGCTATTTCTCCAGACATGTCGCTTGATGATAGTGTGGCTAGATTAGAAATATTTGCGCTTCTATTTGATTGTTGAATTGTGGAACGATAAATTTATAAAGGTTGAGGAACGCTAAATTTATTCTTTTGTAAAGCTAAAATAATTGAACTGTAATTGCAGAACGCTTGTGTGCGTTCGTGTAAATTTTGTGTAACAATTTAATTCACTTGCCTGTAATGTTTGTCATAATTGTAACACGCATGTGCGTCGTTTTAAATTGCATTAATTCTTTGCATATTTACTTTCATTGCTCTCACATTATAAATATAACGTATTGAATAATTCCTTTACCACAATAGTATACGATATATACAATCTTTCTAATTTGATCTTCACACACACTCACGCATCACAACAATGAAATGACTGCATTCACACAAATGCATAAATCTAGTTTCACATGCATCATTCACATAATATATACTAGGGATGAAACATCAAACGTATTTTCTCAGTCTCATGCTTCGAAATGTAGGTGAATTTTCTGCCTGCATTCAAATTCTCTAACCTATCATTTCATAACGAAAACAATTATCGACTGTCACGGGGGTGTGAGGGGGGTAGTCAGAAAATTTATTTTTCTCCCTTGATTGTCTCCCCTTGCCCCAAACGGCGTCGCAGGGTTCATCTGCGGGTTAGGGTGAAAGGTCAAATTAGAGGTACGGAAAGCAGTTCGCTTTCCACTTAATGCCAGGACGCTTGTTTATTGTTTCTAGGTACAGTGCTAGCCGTTTGCTAAGTTTGTTTTTAACATTTTATAAAAAAATACATTTGATAAATTATTAGTGTTAGATGTGTAATAATTACGTTTATAATATGTGGAAAATGTATTTAGTTTTTATTAGTATTTTTATTACAAACTTGTTTTGATAATTATATTTACAAACTTTATTAGGGACTATATTTTAGAGTTTTGCACCTCTTTAGCGTAATGCACCTTTCTTAGCGTAGGGATACACACGAGTCTTGCTTGTGAAAACTGTGTATGTATAAAAGAATAGAGAAGTACTACTTCTAACAAAATGTATGTGACAATAATTGTTGACCAACAAAAATGTTTCCACCAACACAGATTAACATGTTCACTTTCCATTAATCAATATATAATTTACGAAAAGATAATAAAACAGTTAATATGTAAAAGGTGTAAACTGTAGTGTGTATTATACTGCAAGCTAAAAGAAACATGCATTGCACTGTAATTAGGAGACATTTTTCTTTTACTTGTCACAGCCTTTACCGAAGTCTAGTTTTCTTGAAGATATTTCGTCGAACTGATATTGTGGATGACGATAGTTGGATCTTGCCATGTACTTTTACCACTACACCAACAAAACCAGGCTTAACGCCATTTTAAACTCTGGCTTCATCATGGAGAGTTCAGACGGCGGATATTACGCCCATTTTGGGAGAGGTAAAACCATTTGATTTCTTTATCGTTATTTCCTCTTTATTTAATGGCCTCTTTTGAGAGTTAAAACATTTCTTTATCGTTATTTCCTCTTTATTTAATGGCCTCTTTTGAGAGGTAAAACCATTTCTTTATCGTTATTTCCTATTTACTTGATAGCCTTTTCTGAGAAATGTCAGAACATTCCTTTATCATAATTTCCTGTTTATTTAATGTCCTTTTTCATAAAGTTCTTGTGAGAATTTTTTTTTATCAGCTTTTCCTGTTTATTTAATGGCCTTTTGGGGAGAGACAAGAACATTTCTTTATCGTCATTTTCTGTTTAATAGCCACTTTGGGAGTGTAAAATATTTCCTTATCATCATTTCCTGTTTATCTAAAGGTCTCTTTTTGGGGATAATGTATAAGAACACTTCTTTATCGTCATTACGCGAAAGCGGCGGAAGCCGGAAGCGCCCCCTACACTCAATCAAGTCATTTCCTGTTTATTTAATGGTCTATTTGAGAGATGTAAGGACAGTTCTTTATTCCCATTTCCTGTTTATTTAATGGTCTATTTAGGAGATGTAAGACAGTTCTTTATCGTCATTTCCTGTTTATTTAATGGCCACTTCGGGGATAGGAAACAACAGTCCTTTTCCTGTTTCTTTAATGGCTACTTTGGGAGAAATTAGAACATTTCTTTATTGTCATGTTGTGTTTATTTAATGGCCATCTTTGGGAGAAGTAAGAGCAGTTCTTTACAAAAGGTAAAGGAAAATTCAAACTTCAGTCAGCTTATTCTATTACATTAGTCTGTACTCTAGGATGCTGGACGTCAGAAGAGCCAGGATTTCCTTGCACAATTCGTTAGATCACTTCAGTTCACGACCAAAGGCATGGTAACATTTGCTGTGAATTAACACTTTACAAACTATTTTGGAACTCTACGCAATTTGGTGATGTTTGTTACGTAATATATTTAGATTTGCTTTTTTTAGATCTAGGGCAGTTTAATTAATATAGAATATGAAACTTAGAGTTAATAAATATTAGGACTATTTTAAATTAATATTATAGAAGCTTAGAATTTGGTAGATTAGGGTTAATGATTTGTTCACTATCATTGCATCGATTATAGTCACTATATTGTTTGCGCTATTGTCACTGCATTTAATATAGTCACTATATTGCTTGACACTATTTTTTTGCATTGACTATAATCATTACATTGCTTGACATTATTGTTCCTGCTGTGACTACAGCCACTATATGTCTTGACACTATTGTAACTGATATGAGTAAATTCACTATATTCTTCGATATTCTTCTCATTGCATTGACTGTGGTCACTCTATTGTTAGACTCTATTGTCACTGTGATAACAATACTGGCATCTTGTGAGAATTCGTTTCATAGGGTCGCTAGCAAATAGTCTGGCACTAATATATTTGGTATTGTCAAATTTCCACGTATTCTTTACAGTTTGCTTTCCAAGATAATTCGACGAAATGTGTACACATTGGCTGAAATAAACGAATATTTCACTATTTATCTATTTATTCTTATTATTTGTTATTTCAGAACAATTTCCAAACTGCAGTAATGTTTACGAATTTTCTTGTATTTACCTTTTATAAAATAAATAGAAATGAAGCGATTTAATAACGTGATCAAAGGCGTCATTAATAATAATATTATTTCTACCTGTTCCCATTACTGGAAAGTAATGAAAGTCTTAAATAATGCTTTCTTACGACCTTTGGATGATATGTAATAAGCAGTTATTGGGAATGACAACACTATAAGCAGTCAATGGGAATGACAGCACTATAAGCAGTTAATGGGGATGATAAGACTAATAAAGTTTATTGGGATGGTTATACTGTAAACAAATAATGGTGATACTTACACTGTAAACACTTAATGAGGATGCTTACACTATAAACAGTAAATGTGGTCGCTAACAAAATAAACAGTACTGGGCATGATAATAGTATAAGCAATTATTTGAGATTTTCATGATTTTTGTTTTGTCAGATTTGGTGTTGAGTGTTTGAACTTGTGCAGCTGTTATGAGTGCTTCTGTTTCTGCTTTCAATCCTGCCTCTTTGAACCATTTGTACGTTGATTGCTTCGTTGACATTTCGTCGGCTTGTCGTACATACTGGCCATGGTGAGGTTTTGGGCTCCAGGTATGTGCTAGTGTATGCTTCGTTGTTTTCTTTCATGTTTCTTTGTCTGTTTCTGGGGTTTGGAATAGTCCGTTCATCTTTACTGCTTCTATCAGTGGATCATCTTTGTTGTTCCAGATGTGGTCCACAAGAAAATTGAGTTCTCCTTCAATGACTTGTTTGATTTTCTTGAGACCTCGGCCTCCCATTTTTCGAGTGACGTAGAGCCTGTCACCGTCTCTTTGAGGTGTAAGGCTTTATGTATTTTGAGTAGTTTTCTTGTTTTTAAGTCCAGTTCATCTATTTTGTTTGCTGTCCAATTTGTGATACCTCCAGTGTAGCTTACTACAGGTAGTGCGTATGTGTTAAGGGCTTGTATTTTGTTCGCCCCATTTAGCTTGGACTTCATGACTTGTCTAACCCGTTTTTCATACTCTCTCTTAACTTTGGACTTCACTCTGCATATTTTCTTGATGCTGTAGTATCCCAAGGTATTTATATCCCTATTCCATTGAAACATTGTTGATTTCTTTGATGTGGGGTCCCACTGGGGCACACCAGTTTCGATAACGTCTGATGACGAAATGATCAACGCAAGTCCAGTGGTGACGTTAAACTGCTATCGATCCCCTCCCCCCCCCCCAATACTAATATTCACACTTATAACACTCCATTATGTGAATCTTCATCAAGCACACCAAATTACATTTCACTCCATTTACAAACACGATCTCTATGTCGACCTCACTTGTCGCCATCTATTCAGAGATCCGCCAGATGACCCTGAAATATCAGCGTCTAGTGCATGTCTTGTTAATATGGGAGAAATCTGATCCATGTTTGAATCATTTTTTTCCTTTTCCATCTCTTAAATCTGATGGGTAAAACTTTTATAACAATTACATGAAATGTTATTGATATTGCTGAGCATTATTGTTATTGTTTTTGTTGTTAATAAAAATAATAATAATGTTGTTGTTGCAGCTACTGCTAATGTGCTTAATGAATATGTTATATATAGAACAAAAATAAATCAAATATTATTCAGATAACTGTTTTGGCGTGTTGGGGACTTTCGCCATGTATCAGCTGACTGCTTTCAGTAACTATTTGTTTTAAAAACGACTATAATTTTCAGGTGTGTATGGAACCAGCATGGGACCAAAACATGGCAAAATTGCCATTGCCATAAACAACTGGCAAGACGGATGGCTGAAGAGGAAGAAAAGTGGGCGAGTGGACTACGCCATTAGTGTCAATATCCCTAAACGCAGGTTGAAAAATGTGTCTACAGATGACAGACAATTGTATGTTCACAGAGGTCGAATATTCCTGGAGAATTATCAATACAAAGTGTTCACAGTATATCATGATTAACTAGATGAGCTTCATTTAACATTTTCCATGATCATGACAATTATAAAGTATAATTTATTAATCAATTTACACTTTTATGTAACGTATTTATTATTCCATCTTAACTGTGTTCCTGATAGTACTCCTGCCACCACCAATTTATTTTCTGTCGCGGTATTGACATGTTTGGGTGATTTATTTTCTGTCGAAGTATTGACATGTTTGGGTGATTTATTTTCTGTCGAAGTTTTGACATGTATTGGTGATTTATTTGTTTCATGTCTTTTATTTTTAGTCCATTTATTTATATCATGTTCTTCATTTCCATGTTTCATATTTGTGTCATCTGTGTCAGAAATAGGTAGAGAAATAAATAGGCCGACTGATCCCCACCAAGAAAAATTTGCCCGGGGGTGGAGGGGGAGCAGGCTTCGACATTGAGTGGTCCACATAATGTGTTCATTTTCCCCAAATCCGGCGTGGTTGTGGACGTGGCATATATTTACTTATACGCAATTAAAAATTTATTAAAATATTATAAAGTGTTATTTTATATCTAGTCTACGCTAATGCAAACTTTGCTGTTTATGTAAATTTAGTATGTAAGTGTAAGAAAGTGTTTAATAGACCATGTTAAAAGATTGAAGAACTAAAGAATTTTATTCAAAATACCTCCATTTCAGGTTTGGGGTAATGGTGCTGTTTCAGTTTTGATAAACAACATCCATATCAGGGCTTTTTTTAGGTCAGAGATGCTGTCCTGTGGATCCAACTGATTTCTATACTTTGTTTTTAAATTTATAAGATTAGCAAATCCTTGTTCACAAACAGGTTGTACAAGGGTCAGTAATTTTGCTTATATATGTGAAATTTAAATGCATTTGCAGCTTTTTAAATTTAATAAAAAGATGTGAAAGATGTCTTGTTCTGAAATTGTATGCGTGCTTCACTGTTGGAGCAAAGTTCAAGAAACCCCTCTGCCAATCCTTCAGGTTCTTCAGGCACATCAGCAAGATGACAGTTGAAGGGATTTACAACCCAACTGACAGTATGTGAAGCAAGCTCTGGAAAGTAATCAGAGAACCGTTTTATTAGTTTGGTCAGATGCCTAGTAACTGATCCTTGATATCACAAAGACAGAGATCTTAACAATCTTCAAAAACGCTGCTAGCTTTGGAAAAGCGTCTATCTTGTTTGGTTCCAAATTCTGGTTCCAGTACTCAAGCTTTGATCCAAATGCTAAAAACTTTTCTCTTGCTAAAAGGATACTGATTTTTTTTACTTGCAATTCATTGTTCAATGTATTCACATACTCAAAGATGTCAGCTAAATATTCGAGATGTGCATGCCAAGTCCAAGCACTTTAAACTTAAATTTAAATTCAATTAATCAGACAATAAGTAAATAGTTACAAATGGAGCGATAGTTAAAAATAAACATACTTTCATTTCGAGCGAGGAGTTGTCTTCTCCTGAATTCTGTATACCAGTGGCGCTGACTGGTTTGTTTGTAGTGGAGAAAAGGAAGGGACGAGAGTTGACCTTCGGATTTGTCCTCATCAACCAACAGCAGCCTTCAGAGTAAGTGTAGAATTTCCTTTACCCATCTGACCCCATCTTTATACATAGCTCAGTGTGATCTATATTTATATATAAATCAGGGGACCCATCTTTAGCTCAGGGGAACTTATTTTCATATATGTGGCTAACTGGGACTCATCTTTAAATATAGCTCTGTGGGACTTATCAGTGTATATTGCTCAGTAGGGGCTATGTCAGAGTACATTTACCTGTCCCTATTTAAAACTTACTTTTATATATTTTATTAAATGTCAACGTAACATGATGATATTTTGGTAAGTACCAGAGTTAAAATAACAACTCCGGTAAAGAATATGTTAGAACTTGCTGATGTAAACGAAACCAGTTTAGAGTGGATGTGTAATATCTGCTATCCAATAGATTATGGTTTTAAAATAATAGCCCGAAACATACCTATTGAAGAAAGTTCTGTATTTTAATCATCTATAATATAACTCTATACAAAGTCAATAAAGGAAAGGGAGATAAGCAATGTATTTGCATGAAAATTAGAAACTACTCGCAACGCTGCCGAGTTCATTGAAAATAACAGCAATGAACATTCGAGCTGATGAAAGCAAATATTCTAATTTTACAACTGCTGTTAAGTTTAGTCGCTTGATCATCTCTTTCGGCACACGAGTTTTAGAGAGCGCAGATGGTGACAACTGTCTTGAAAAATGAAAGTGAAAGTAACCGCATTCCAAGAAAAACGCGAAACGCGCAACCTTGGTGTTTCTTAGAAATACGAGCGTGCTTCAGAATTTTTAACCGACTTATCGCTCCAGTGACAGGGAAAAGACACGAGCCTTATCTAAGCTAAAGGTAAATATTTCTTAGTTTTATTTCGTCTCAGTTTAGCGTGCAGTAGTTTGAAGAGTAGGCGAGGTTTGTGTGTGTAGCATAATCTATTTGTGGAATGCGTGTGTACAGCGTTTGTGTGTGTGTCATAATCTATTTGTGGAATGCGCGTGTACAACGTTTGTGTGTGTGGCATAATCTATCTGTGGAATGCGCGTGTACGGCGTTTGTGTGTGTGGCATAATCTATTTGTGGAATGCGCGTGTACAACGTTTGTGTGTAGCAACAAAATTAGGTCAACACACTAAGCGCTAGCATGGCGCGGTACCGTTGTCAGTGCTTGTTAATGAGTAGTGCTGTGTCTGCGAGCAGCTGTTCTCTGTGATGAAAATTAACAAAACATCACACAGTAATAGTCTCACTGATGAACACCTGCAGTCCATCCTGAGAATTTCTATAACACAGAACCTTACTCCAAACATAAACGAACATGTTGCCAACAAAAGATGCCAAACATCCAGCTCTGACAAAATTGGCATAATAGAATATTGGTATGCCTTGATTTGTTATTATTTTAACTTTTGTCTGTTTTAATTCATATTATTGTTTAACAAAGGTTTAGTTTTCCACTGCTCAATGTTCGGCCCGAAACCTTAAATGTGATTTGAGTTTTGGCCCCCTTTGCGATTGAGTTTGACACCCCTGCTTTAACAAGTTTATTTCGCACTGCTGTCAGTCCATAAGGAAGACAACTCTTGGCGACAGTGTAGCAAAACTGGCAGACTCAACACCACACATCATATGACCAGTTTCAGCATAAGCACCCCAAGCCCACAATACAGAATGAAAAAAGACCCCGAAACATACGTAATTGTAGATTCTAAATAAGTTTGCAAATTATTATATTAATAAATACTTAATGGGGTTTATTTTTAAAAAATAGGTGTTAGGCATTTATAATAATATAACGTTTCCTAATAAATCTTAGCCATTCATACAATATATAGATTCTTTTACTTTTTCTGGCTAAGGGCAGTCTTTTGGTTCCTTTCAGAACCCATACATAAAAGAGAAACTTGTTACAGTGTATAACGCCTCACCTTTCAGAACCCATACATAAAAGAGAAACTTGTTACAGTGTATAACGCCTCACCCGAAGAGTTCGTTTGCAAAGTGCAAAATCTCAGGGGCTGCACCCTAGTTTTTTTCAGTCTAGAAACCATGCCCATTTCTACCTCGACTGACTTTTTTAATCAATCAAATTTACGAATACTAATTTGAACTAATTTGTATTTATGATTCTGTCATATTTTCTACAACCACTTTCTGTCACCTATCTGTAAACAAGTTCACAGTTGCATTAGCCTAAAAGTTATATATAAGGTCTTGATAAAAACAGGAGATAAAAACTTGCTAACAAGTCGCATTATTTCTCTTTGACTTTTGATAGAATTGGCTATTTACATCTCAAATATAAGTTTGTAGAATCGTGTTCTCTTGTTGTTTTTTTTTTTTTTTTTGCTGCGTTCTATGGACTTAGGTTGAGTCTTATAAGTTTTGGTTTATGAAATGGCTTTTGTGATTCTGTTTTGTAACCCAGTCCGCGCATTCCAGTCCTCTTAAATAGTTACGTGTTGTCCTCTTTGAATTAAAGGTGCCTCGGTCCTCTTAGCCTAGCCATGTATTGTCCAGTCCTCTTAACCTGTGAGTCCCAGGCCTCTTGTAGTTTTATGAACAAAAAAGATGAAACATACATCATCGTTAGCAAATACAAGCTGTGTTGCTTTTTTCTACAGTTGCAAGTGATCTATCTCCCACCAACTTCATAATGGGAAACATGGTAAGCAGTACTTACGAATATTTCTTCGGCCCATCTCTTGACACCTCGACCGGAAGCTCGTCAGAAACACCGACAAGGCACTCGACGGGAGACTCGTCAAGATTTTCAAATGAAAGCACAGGATATACTTCTACCCGAAGATCATCGAATTACACGACCAGTTATCCTTCAAGCATCTACAGAGAGACGACTACATACCAGACTAACCCTTCCAACATCTACAGAGAGACGACTACATACCAGACTAACCCCACAAGGTACTCGCTGGACAGCAGATCAAGTCGCTCGGAGGAACGCAAGGTCGTTTTCTACCACTATACTGACAGTTGGGGTGTCATTGCAATAAAAAACTCGGGGTACATTAAGGAGAGCACTGAGGATTCTGAATACGCGCATTTTGGAAGAGGTACATTGCTCATGTAGAAGTCCAGTGTGTGTGTGTGTGTGTGTGTGTGTGTGTGTGTGTGTGTGTGATGTGTGTGTGTGGTGTGTGTGTGTGTGTGATGTGTGCGCGTGTGTCTATGATGTATTATATGTGTGTGTGTGTGTGTGTGTGTGTGTGTGTGTGAGAGAGGTGTGTGTAATTATGTATATAGCAATTTGGAAAGACACGCAGTGGTCATGAGGCAGTACCTAGAAGTTTTTTTTTCAAAGAACAATAAATTGAGATTTTCTTAAATTAGTAGCCCATATATAGGCGTTGTACAGTTCGGGCGCAGTTCGGGCTAAAGACTCGAACTGTCACTTCCCTTGTGGGGCTTGAGCTAGTACCTGGATCCCACTCAACCCCAAGTTTTCCAAACTACATGAATTCTTGCACATTTACCATACTCAGTATTTCACATGATGTTATAAATAATAACCAAATCAGTTTTTATCTTTTCAAAAATTTGAGGCCAGTCTCGTACTTTAGCCTAGAAAATGGCAGTTACCTAGAAATCGCAATGACTTACAAAATATCTAATGCCAGTAAATCGCGATGACTTTAAAAAATATATTTATCTATTGCCTGGAAAAAGAAGTAACCTAGAAAACAGTCGTGATATAAAGATGTAATATGTATTGACGGACTGTGATAAAAGTGTGTAATATGTTAGTCCTATTATAAACCAAAAGTTATGCGTGAGACTGGTGCGTCACGTGCGCTGAGTAGCGCGTCATAATGTGAGAAAAACAACAGCTCGACGTCAGTAACTTCAAGTGAGCCACTGTTTACATTCACCGACTCTCTTACGTCCTCTTGTTGTAACTGAAAAATATCGGCATTGCTTCTTATAATTAATCACCCGCATTAAATGTGTCTTGTTTAGCAGGCCGTGCACCCAAGTAATACAATGCATGCGTACATCGCTTTTGAATGGTTTTTGCTGTGTCAAGTACATTAAATGTGTCTTGTTTAGCAGGCCGTGCACCCAAGTAATACAATGCATGCGTACATCGCTTTTGAATGGTTTTTGCTGTGTCCAGTACATTTCAGGTCATAACTACATCGTGCAAATAAAGATTGTGAATAGTTTTTGCTGTCAAGTACACTTCAGGTCATAACTACATCGTGCAAATAAAAGCTGTTGAAACGACGTTGTTGCTGGTTTGTGGTGGAGGTGGTAGTAATGGCGGTTGGAGTGGTCTCATGTAAATTTAAATCTAATTTTTGTGCATGCGGTCCATTTTTAAATTAGGGAGCACGGGCAAGATTTGGAATACTTCTGCCATTTGACATGATAACAGTTGAGAACTTTTATTTTCTCAAATAAATTCTCTGTTCGGTGTTGCAGGTGTGTATGGAACTAGCATGGCGCCCAGTGCCGGCAAGATGGCCATTGCTAAGAACAACTGGACCAGAGGTGGACACGCCAATAAGAAAAGAGGAAGAGTGGATTACGCCATTCGTCTGGAAATCCCCCAAAGCAAGGTCAAGACTTGTCCCAACCGTTACAGAGATCTTTTGCTCCACAAGGGAAAGATTTATCTAAGTGACTATGATTGGAGTGTTGTTAGTGTACCAGACAACAGCTTCGACGATTTCTATTGGTCTTAGCCAAATTAGGATTCTGGAAGAGAGGTCATGTAGGTCTATGAAACGAGAACTAAGTAGGGTTATGGAAATAGGGCCATTTATATTTTATCTGCCTGTCATCTTATTTAGAACTATTTATTGTGTCAAGGCCGAGTATTTGAATGCATGGATGTGTCGTTTGGTTATCTGGCTGTTTTTGAATGGTACAAAGGTGTGAATGTAACTTGTGTTAGTGTAGCTGTAGGTGTGTTAGTGCAACTGTGCTATTGTAGATGTAGCTGTGTTAGTGCTACATTTTTAGCGCAACTATGTTAGTGTAGAATGTAGATGTTGCTGTCTTGGTGCAACTGTGTTAGTGCAACATTTTTAGCGCAACTCTGTTAGTGCACCTGTGTTAGTGTAACTGTGTTAGTTCGTAGACCTGTATTCATAAATGTTCAGACCGTGAATGTCAGCAAGTCAAAGACTGTGAGAGGGAATGATCCCACGAACTATTTTTAATTATAATATCTATTCGCGTGTTGAAAACGGGCATAAATGCTGGGTATTGTTCGCATAAACGCAGTAGGCCGAAAAGAGTGACGTAGCCGGCAGATCTTAAGAGTTAGACAAAGGTTTTTGGAATACATGAAACGTAGCCAGAAGATCTTAAGAGTTAGACAAAGGTTTTTGGAATACATGAAACGTAGCCGGCAGAGTTAGACAAAGGTTTTTGGAATACATGAAACTTCAAACTTTGCTTAGGTGATAATCAGCTCAGGTGGAAGTAAACACGCAGCCTTCACACGAGTGACATCAAGGTCAAATTCCGTTAGGTGTTTCTTTGAAATGTGAACTATTGCGAAACACTGGCGTTTCCAGTATGTACCCTTGTCGAGTCAATAAGAGAGTGGTGGATGGCTTGATTAACAAAGGGTGGAGGGAGTGGAACAAAAAAAAATTGATATAAACGATAGAGTGTTAGATCTTCAATAAGGCACATTTGTGCTTTAAAAAATATTTTAAAACAAAATCTTGCTTGCATTTAGTCTCAAATAAATTCTACAATTATTAACAATATCAACTGTGCCTATATAGATTTACGAATCATGACAGGACAAAAATGAAATACTTTAATGGGAAAATGTCACAGATGCTTGGCATATGGATTAGACTAATTGTTTTCTCATATATAGTCATAAACAGTGGTGTACCTAAAGTATTTGGCACCCGAAACATGTATTTTGGGCACGCGGGGCGGATCCTATTTTTTGGCACACAAAAATGATTTTTAATTTTAAACACAGAAAAGTATGTTACGTTTGGTTATCACCCAGAGTTAGATACACCAACCTTAATACGCCACTGGACAAATCTGTGTCAAATGACCATGGCTGTCAAAGGGGGCATGCACCCCGTGAGTGGTGTTTCGATATTTGAGATAAGCGCGTCATATAGGCTTGTGTATCTAAATCTGTACTTGAATCTACGTGTCAATGTGTGTGTGTGTATATGTACGTGTGTGTGCTTGTATAAATCGTATGTCCATATATTATCGTAAATCTGTGTATTGTGATCACTTCTTACATGGAACTATTTGTATAAGTAATACAGATAAAAATAGCACTTTACGGTTTTGAAAAAGAAAGAGTTGACGGAACTATAAACAGAGCTTTTGCACACACATATATATGCTAAATATGTGTGTATTCATGCATTGCAAGCGTGTTAACATTTAGTTGATCGTTTCCAGTTAACTAAACTGTCTGTGAAATATCATCTCTCTGTATGAGAGAGTTTAGAACAAGTGGAAAATGTCGAATGATTGAAAAATGCAAAGATAAACCCACTTTCGAGGTGATGAATGAGTCAGTAAAGACGGTGTGACCGTTTGTTCATCAGGAAGTCGGAAGTGTAGCAACTGTCTATTTAGCCCTAGTGAAAAATGTAGCTTTGCCGGCCATTGCTTTATAATTCGTCAAATTCGTGGTACGCTTGCAAATCATTTAATTAAGTAAACTTGCAACTCTTGTCGTCATCGAGAAATATTGATGGGGGGATGGTTAGCCATTTCTCTTCAAATTGGAATGAGAAGAATCGAAACAGCAGCATGCTGAAAAGTGAATTGTTTGGACGTTGTGACGTAGATGATGTTTAATTTTACGGCCAGAAGACGTATGTGTTGATGATGAAGAAGAGGAAAATTCAGGGCTCGATTGCAACGTCAATTACTGAACATATGGTGATGGTTGATCTGACAAACATACATTTCATCAGTTGAAGATACAAGTACAATAGCTCTTATGGTTGCACCAAATATATCCGCATGAATATTCAGAGATTTTACTAAAGCGTTCAATACCCAATACTTCATTTCAATCCGGCATCACATCCATGTCTCTGATTCAAAATAATTTTTAAATGACCATATTGTTACGTTTCCAGTATTTATTTAAAGACCCTGCTTAGAATAATTAAAAGACTTTAAATATAATTAATTCTTCCTCTCATATTCTACGCAGACTGGTTGCTCAATTTATTATCTGACTAATTAAAAGTGCGTCTTGTAGTTCAGACGACAAATTTACAGACTAATAAACTGCGAACTTTTAGCTAGATTTGAAAACAGTTAAATCCCTCTAAATTAATATGCACTCGTCATCAATCTTTCTGCTCATCCGCCCCCATTCAAATCTAAGAATTAATCTAATTGGTCTATTGTGCATAGAAATCAACTACTAAGAGGTATTAACAAAGAAAATAAGATTTAATAAAGTTTAACAAATTAACAATAAATCGAATGCAACGCGAATAGTCTTCACTCTGTCTTTACGCGCCTATGCCTGATTTTTGTCAATCTAAATTGCCAGAAAAGTGTTCCTTTGAGATCTGTACACTTGATCTTGCACTTAGCTCTATTCTTGTATCCTTGGTCTCAACACTCAGTCATGCTGATTCGTTCCCTCAGTCCCCCTTTAACGACACACGTGGTGCATAAGGAATGATGTCCCTTTGTTAGTGGCTAGGAACTGGAATTTTTGCAGCATGGCCCTCAGAGTGGATTTCGACACGCTTACACCAATAAGCTAATGCAGGTGAGGCATGGTGAAACATGAACCATGAGCCGACCTGTGGATGCAACGTGTTTGGATATAATTCTCAACCTAACAGGTCCTACCTAGGCATGGCTCAATTAAATGCGCTGAACAAAGAGTTTCGACCTCGCGTCGCTTACAATTAGATTTTAGAAAAAATATAATCGTCTCACACGTGTTCCATTTAACAGTCATGACGTATGAAGCAATAAAATAGATACAACGTTAAATTAATGTTCATACAAGGGGTAATTCAAGCCGACAGAGCGCTTCACAATTTACAATTTAAATTACACGCAATAATTGAATTACATGAAGAATTCATATCGAGCGCAGCATTCTGGCTCTTAGTGAATTAAAACAATATAAATTAAAGTACAGAAATGGAAAAATGGTTACAATAAATTTATATTCCGTAACATATAGGTTTTCAGCTATTTCTCTGAACCATGCTCAAGTGTATATGGAAATCATATAATACATAGCACAAATACATACTTAAACAATACATAGGCAAATACTATTAAATAAAATGATACCTTTGAGAGAAGTCGAAGGGTACCTTGATTCTCTATGGCGCCGGCTGCCTCTCACGACCCGAGTAAGCTGATGGAATTAGCTAAAATGTGCTCGAAGTGAGGGAGCGGAAGCGTGTGGGTACATATATAGAAAGGTATATTGCGTATCACGTGACTGTTCGCAAAGCATGTGGTTGGTTCGAGAACTGGACAATGGTCCTAAAGTTACATAACATCTTGACCTGTTCTAGAAGCACCTAGAAAAAGGAAGCTTTGAACAAAGGGCCAAGGGTTTCAAATATTCGAATTTGAAGTAAACAAGGCAAGTGGGTCACGAAGTCGGACAATTTTATCAGACTGTGACACCCCCTTGCTTTTGAGGCGTTTATCTTACCAAAGATAAAATGCCTCCTACAAATTATGTATGATAAAATGTAGAAGTCCACAATGAAGAAAAATTTACACAAAAAAAAAATTTCGACATTCCTAGAAATAAAGTGTGCAACTATATTTCATATTTACAGGAAGGAATCCGTAGGGTTCAGTTAATTGATTAAACAACATTCTATCAGTACCGGCACTTGATGGCATCAAGCACGACTCATGTAATCTGCGCCAACATTCAAAGACCCTTTGATGTAATGAATATTTGCGTCATACTGTGTCAGAAACAAAGACCAACGCATTAAACGGCTGTTCGTAAATTGCGCCTGTCCGAGAAAGGCCAACGGCTGGTGATCGCACTCAATGACAAAGGTTTTTCCGTACAAATAGTTTTCGAACTTTTTTATGGCCCAAACTATTGCAAGACATTCCTTTTCACTGGTGGAATATTTCTGTTCAGTAGTTGTGAGTTTACGGCTTGCATATGCAACTGGGTGTTTGGTGTCATTGTGTTCTTGTAATAACACTGCTCCTAATCCTGTGTTGCTAGCATCAGTCCTTAACAAGAATGGTTTTGTCAGATCTGGCAGTTTAACAACTAAATCTGAAGTCAGTCTAGATTTCAGTGTGTCAAAAGCGTTTTGGCATGCATCAGTCCACACTACTTTTGTAGGCATATTCTTACGTGTCAAGTCAGTCAGAGGACATGCAATGGCACTAAAATCTGGTACGAATTTTCTGTAGTAGTTAGCAAGACCAAGAAAACTTCTAACTTGTGTTTTTGTTAGCGGTTGTGAAGTGTCCTTAAGTTGTGCTATCTTAGCTTCACTTGGCGACATAGTTCCATGACTCAACTTGTGTCCCAAGAAGTCTAAGGAGAATTGTGCTATTTCACACTTCGTAGGGCGGGCAGTGAGGTTGGCTTGTTTTAATCTGGCTAGCACATCTCGTAAGAGTGTTAAGTGCTCCTCCCATGTCTGGGTGCCTAGAATTAAATCATCCATGAAGTTCTCAACTCCACGTCCGTACAGTGGTTCTAACAATGACCGCATCATTTTAGAAAAAATGCTTGGAGCGTTTGAAACTCCGAAAGGCATAACTTTCCATGTGTAGTTTCCTACTGGTGTAGTGAAAGCTAGTATGTGTCGATCAGTGTCCTTGACCTTGATTTGCCAAAAACCGCGTGACAAATCTATTTTGGTATAGTAATGAGCGTTAGCTAGCTTAGTGAAGATGAGATCCGGATCAGGAAGAGGTTCGGCGCAAAACTCTGTCACTTGATTGAGTTTGCGGTAGTCTACGCAAAAACGGAACGAGTTATCACGTTTTTTAATCAACACGATGGGTGATCCGTAGGCACTGTCAGTCTTCTCTATGACCCCTAGATCTAGCATAGTCTTAATCTCACGTCTAACGTCATCTATCTTAGCGTGTGGCAACGGATACGGCTTCAAACGTATCGGTTTGTTGTCAGTCAGCTTCAGTGAAAATTCTATTAAGTCTGTCAACCCTGGTTTGTCTGTCAGAGTAGATGAGAACTCATTAAGCAATTCATTCACTTCTTTTTTCTGTCTTTCTGTCAAGGCTTCATTTACCCTAACGTCTTTGACAGTTTCGTCCGTCTGTAGAGGACAGTTTGGTAAAGTACCAGTGACGCAATCAGTATCCCCCTCGTCTTCTGTAACTATCGTCGCTACGACAAAATCAGCTTGAGTGGTTTGATCCTCACGGCTTATGTACTTTTTGAGTAGGTTAACATGAAAGATTTTCTCTCTCTTTCCTGTCTGCACCTTATAGTTCAGTCCCCCTAGCTTGGCGGTAACTACAAAGGGCCCCTTCCATTTCATCTGAAGTTTGTTATGTGCTTCAGGAAGCAACAGTAACACTTTGTCATTAACTTCAAATTCTCTAGGTTTGGTGTGCTTATTGTAATATTCTGCCTGTCTAGACTGAGCTATCGTCAAGTTTTCCCGTGCTATCTTGCCTATAGTTTCAAGACGGTTTCTTAAGTCAGTGACGTATGTATAAGTTGTCTTAACTTCGTCATCTGTCTTTTCATCAGTCCAAAGTGCCTTCAAAATCATCATCGGTCCGCGTACAGTACGTCCGTAAAGTAGCTCAAATGGTGAAAACCCGGTGGAAGATTGTGGCACCTCCCTATATGCAAATAGTAGGGCAGGGATGTATCTGTCCCAGTCTTTCGGTTTATCTGTGGCGAGCTTTTTAAGTGCTGTTTTTAATGTCCCATTGTATTTTTCAATCAGACCATTTGCCTGGGGGTGGTATGGTGTGCAAGTAAGATGTTTGATGGAAAGTAAACGATTTACTTCCTTCATTACGTTGCCTATGAATTGACTCCCCTGATCTGTCAAAATTTCAGTAGGAATTCCAACACGACTCCATAGACCGAAAAGGGCTTCGGCGACAGTTTCAGTATCAATATTTTTCAATGGTACTGCGTCGGCGAATCTTGTTGCGTAATCAATAGTGGTCAGCACGTATCGATTACCTCTCGTTGATGTGGGTATTATAGGCCCAATCAAATCCAATGCTACGCGCTTGTAGGGTTCACTGATCAGTTCAGGCTCTCCTAACGGTGCGGGTCTGATTGAATTTTTAGACTGTGTTCTCTGGCATGTGTCGCAACTTAACACGAATCTACGGATATCGGCAGTGATGTCCGGCCAATAAAACTCACTTGTAATACGACTAGTTGTTTTTTGTACACCCATGTGTGCACCAAAAAGACTCTCATGACCTAATCGTAATACGTCATTTCGTTTGGTTTGTGGAACGACTAATTGCTTCCGAAATTCGTCTCCCACTTTCGAATAGCGGTACAATAAACCCTTTTTCAGAATAATGCACGCTTTCTTATTCGAATCGTCAGTGTTGACGTCACTAACAAGTACAGCTTGTCTGCGTAACTTGTCTAGTGTTTCGTCCTCAGCTTGTAATATTTTAATCTCGCTAACTGTTGCTTTATCTACGGCTGGTGCGGCAGACATCGGTGCAGTTACAGATTTGTCTTTACTACTCGCTGCTCTGGTTACAGCGTTAACCAGTGGTGGTTCAGTTGAAGTTTGTTTTTTGCACGGCAAAACATACTTGCAACCAAGGATCACGTCATGCGGTGAGTTTTCCATAACTGCCGCTTTGACTGTTCCTTCTACAAAGTCTGAAACAATCGAGATCTCAGCTACTGGTAAAATGTCTTGCTCGCCGTTTGCAAAGGTGACAGAGATTGTCTCCCCTGTGTAGTCGGTACGGTTAACTAATGATGCATTTACTATAGCGTCCAGCTCACACCCTGTATCAAGCAAAGCGATTGTATCGTGACCGTTTGCCTGTACTGGTGTTCGATTCGATTTTTCCGTTTTAGGTGTATGACTTTCTACTGCGTAAACCTTAGCTGTTTTCTTTTCAGGACATGTTCGTGAAAAATGGCCACTATCACCACAAGTGTAACATGCAAGATTCTTTTTATCTTTCTGTTTGTCGGACTTGTTTTTAGTGTCGGGTTTAGATGTTTTATCATCACGCTCATTAGGTGCCTTCCCGTCATTTTTCTTATCCTTTCGAGTCTGCGGTTCGTTCGGTCGAGACTTGTTGTTCGCGTGTGCGTTCGAGAATTGAGAATGTGCGTCATCAAAGCGATCGGCGGCGTTGCCTATCTCCTCTAGCGTAGATTTTTCCCTTATTGCTAAGTGAATCAGTAGATCTGATTTGTATGACCCGAGAATATGGTCTTTTACCATTTCATCCCTAAGACCTGCGTACGTCTGTGGAGTTTCGGCTAGATCTATCCATCTTTGGAACAAGTCAGCTACGCGTCGTATGTACTGTGCGTGCGTCTCTGAACTGGCTTTAGTGGCCTGTTTAAACTTACGTCGGTATGTATCTGCTGTGAGTTTGTAACGTTTCAATAATGCTGCCTTGACTGTGTCGTAATTATCTGACTCAGAATCGCTAAGCTTATTGAACTCGTTTTTCGCACTGCCCTGCAATAACCCCGATAAATTTATCGCCCAATGTTCCGCTGGAATGTTCGTTGCTCTGGCTAACTTTTCAAACGTTTTTAAATACGCGTCTATTTGATCTTTGTTCTCATCAAATGGGACCATATTTATCTTTGGAATGATATTTTCAATTCTACTGTGATTATTTCCATCGCTAGAATGCGAATCACCACTGCTTCTGCGATCACGGTTTGGATTGGTAACTTCTAGTTTCTTTACTTCCCATTCTAACCGTTTTATTTCCGCGTCTGCCGCGATGCGTTTGGCTTCTGTATCCGCTGCGATGCGTTTTGCTTCTGTGTCCGCTGCGATGCGTTTAGCCTCGGTTTCAGCTAGTCTTTCAGCCTCTAACTTCTTAGCTTCGCGGGCAGCTAACCGTTCTTCCCTTTCTATCTCTTGTCTCTCCTTTTCCGCTTTCTCTAGCTCAGTTTTAATGTAGCTAGTCAGTTCGTCACCCTGATATCCTATCATGATACCGGTTTCTTTCAGGTCTTCGAGAACCTGTTTGCGATCCATTTTACTGTCTTAGCGCGCTGGCTACAATAAGAATGTATCTCGTGAATTGTGTGTTTTAACCGTCGGCGATAACTCCGCTTATCCCGAAAATAACTTTTAGGCTACAACCTTACAAAAATTATTTAATTTACTCAGAACACCTTCCGAAATAAATTACGCGTTAACTCTTTACACGTTTCACCTGCTTGTCACAGTGTCCGCTGTTCCAAGACTTTCGTAATGTCACGGCTCCTACCATACAACATTACACATTATATCTAGCACCCTAAATATAATAGTCCGAAGTCTGTTACTACCGATAACTCTCCTAGCTGGCGGTATAACCTTCGACTCCTCACAATGAAGTACTCAGTAACACAATACTAAATAAATCATTCAATAGCTAACATGACATATTTAACTACGCTTAAATATATCAACATTAACTAACATGCACGCTACTCTGCAAAAGAATACATGCACATGTCACAACAAAAGCAAAGAAAATCAGTGATACAAAAATCAAAAGAACAATTGGCAATTCTGTTCGTTCGTTCGTTTCTAGGTTATGATGCGCCCTATGTATAAAAATGTTACAATTTACAATTTAATACATATCAATCCCGCGACGACCCACACTTGTTACGTTTCCAGTATTTATTTAAAGACCCTGCTTAGAATAATTAAAAGACTTTAAATATAATTAATTCTTCCTCTCATATTCTACGCAGACTGGTTGCTCAATTTATTATCTGACTAATTAAAAGTGCGTCTTGTAGTTCAGACGACAAATTTACAGACTAATAAACTGCGAACTTTTAGCTAGATTTGAAAACAGTTAAATCCCTCTAAATTAATATGCACTCGTCATCAATCTTTCTGCTCATCCGCCCCCATTCAAATCTAAGAATTAATCTAATTGGTCTATTGTGCATAGAAATCAACTACTAAGAGGTATTAACAAAGAAAATAAGATTTAATAAAGTTTAACAAATTAACAATAAATCGAATGCAACGCGAATAGTCTTCACTCTGTCTTTACGCGCCTATGCCTGATTTTTGTCAATCTAAATTGCCAGAAAAGTGTTCCTTTGAGATCTGTACACTTGATCTTGCACTTAGCTCTATTCTTGTATCCTTGGTCTCAACACTCAGTCATGCTGATTCGTTCCCTCAGTCCCCCTTTAACGACACACGTGGTGCATAAGGAATGATGTCCCTTTGTTAGTGGCTAGGAACTGGAATTTTTGCAGCATGGCCCTCAGAGTGGATTTCGACACGCTTACACCAATAAGCTAATGCAGGTGAGGCATGGTGAAACATGAACCATGAGCCGACCTGTGGATGCAACGTGTTTGGATATAATTCTCAACCTAACAGGTCCTACCTAGGCATGGCTCAATTAAATGCGCTGAACAAAGAGTTTCGACCTCGCGTCGCTTACAATTAGATTTTAGAAAAAATATAATCGTCTCACACGTGTTCCATTTAACAGTCATGACGTATGAAGCAATAAAATAGATACAACGTTAAATTAATGTTCATACAAGGGGTAATTCAAGCCGACAGAGCGCTTCACAATTTACAATTTAAATTACACGCAATAATTGAATTACATGAAGAATTCATATCGAGCGCAGCATTCTGGCTCTTAGTGAATTAAAACAATATAAATTAAAGTACAGAAATGGAAAAATGGTTACAATAAATTTATATTCCGTAACATATAGGTTTTCAGCTATTTCTCTGAACCATGCTCAAGTGTATATGGAAATCATATAATACATAGCACAAATACATACTTAAACAATACATAGGCAAATACTATTAAATAAAATGATACCTTTGAGAGAAGTCGAAGGGTACCTTGATTCTCTATGGCGCCGGCTGCCTCTCACGACCCGAGTAAGCTGATGGAATTAGCTAAAATGTGCTCGAAGTGAGGGAGCGGAAGCGTGTGGGTACATATATAGAAAGGTATATTGCGTATCACGTGACTGTTCGCAAAGCATGTGGTTGGTTCGAGAACTGGACAATGGTCCTAAAGTTACATAACATCTTGACCTGTTCTAGAAGCACCTAGAAAAAGGAAGCTTTGAACAAAGGGCCAAGGGTTTCAAATATTCGAATTTGAAGTAAACAAGGCAAGTGGGTCACGAAGTCGGACAATTTTATCAGACTGTGACACATATGTATGCAAATATATTTTGAATAACTTCATGGACAAAATAGTTAATTTTGTGACTGCAACTGTTACGTCACACTCTGATGACGTCAGATTACAGAGTATGACTAATCTAATCATTTATGTCATTCTACTGTTAGAGTTCACAGACTTCTAGACTAACTCATCTGGTCGGATGTCACTATTTCTTCATTAAAATGATCGTACTGTCGTGAGTTCTTAAACATGCAACTGTAATCTCGCGTGAGTACTTTCACTAAGGAGCTCAGCACTATCTCATTCTGATTTAGAACTCCCGCATACTAATGTTCTAGGTGTTTACTAGAACAGGAAATGAAAGTAGAAGGATTGATGTCATGATGGACAGACCATAGCGGTAGCAATCTACTTATCAGAGTGGTGGGTACGATCCGGGTATTATAAAGTCCTGAAGATTAACATTGATTCTATTGCATGGAAAGATATCACCGCCGTTCCAAGTGCCTGCTACTTTATGTTGCATGCAATGTTTGGTATTGGCAACATATTGCAGATTGAGTGTACTTGTCTGCTACAAGTTTTGGAATAGTTTATGTTGCATGCAACGTTTGGTTTTGGCAACATATTGCAGATTGAGTGTACTTGTCTGCTACAAGTTTTGGAATAGTTTATGTTGCATGCAACGTTTGATATGGGCTATGTACATTTTAAGATTGTGTACACTAGACTATTATAAGTATCATATTATGTTGCATGGCCTTTCGCACTTCTGTCAGGCCTGTTCGTTTTACATTCACTGTCATATAATTTTCAGTGTCACGTTGGATTTTTAGTCAGTCATATTTCAGTGTCCTTTTGAGTCATGCTATAGTCAGTGTAAATTTTCAGTGTGAAAGCGGTTTATGTTATATTCCCTACTATATTTCAGTGTCAAATGGCTTATTTTATATTCCCTATTATATTTTAGTATCAGCATGATTACATTGTCAAAGATCAGTAACGCATAAGATTTTTGACGTGCAGTGACTGATATCATTGCCAGGTTAGTGTTGTTGCATCCGTTACACATTATAAAAGTCAAATTTAAAATAATTGTGTTAACATGCATTGTCGAGATCAATAAAATATTAAATTTGTGACGTGCAGTGCCTGGTATCATTGTCAGGTTATTGTTATTGCATATGTTACATTATATTAGTTTCAAATTAGTTTTGCTGCGCACGATGTCAGGTATCAGGATTGTATTTATTATCAGTCTGTTAGAGATCCTATCAGATATTAGTACTAGATTATTGGGGGGGGGGGGGAGATGTGTTAACGCACAGTTCGTATAATTGTTTGCCTATTAGTAATAGTAACTGTTGAACAACTTTGCATTAGTTTATATCTCCGTGACGTCACTATAATATAATGATGAGTAAAGACTGCAAGAAAAAGTAAGGCAAGTAATCTATAATTAAATTCATTTTCACGTGTACCAGATTTGACCTTGAACAGATTATCGCTCTACAATCTGGATGTGCACCAGTACCATCTAACATAAACATGTATTTTGCGTCTTGAAACAATCTGTAAAATTAATTCCAGTGTGATGACCCTATACCTCTATAAAGCTATCATAGGATTCCAGCGAAAAATCATCACCTCCTACACGTCCTTGGAAGTGTGGCGTCTAGGTCAGTGTTCTTGTCATCTTGCATACAAAAATCCCCAACAAAGCACCGCATTATTATTAAGATGACAGATATTTTATCTGCACCTTTCATATCACAGCTAATTATGAGTTAGATATATTGAAATTTAATCTATGTTTTAAAATTTTATGATTGTGAAATTTTCTCTTGACCGTATAAAGTAAACAAATGTAATTTCTTAGTTAGTAGTTTATATTGTTATAAAGGAAACCTGGTAAGGTTCCCTGTGGGATGTTTTGTCACCCGTATTTACAAAGCGTACACGAAAGAGGAAAATGTAGTATAAGATACACATTTATACCTGTGTCTATGTTACCTGCTCTCGTCTTTCATATCCACTTAATCACTTAGCATGCGGCTACTTCACACACGACGAAGTTTTCCACTTGCGGAATATTGTGTGACATTAAAGTTGTAATGGCTGACCTGTGTCTATGTATATATCTGCTTGTACCATGTCTTCATCTGTACCCATAATGGCTGACCTGTGTCTATGTATATATCTGCTTGTACCATGTCTTCATCTGTACCCATAATGGCTGACCTGTGTCTATGTATTTATCTGCTTGTACCATGTCTTCATCTGTACCCATAATGGCTGACCTGTGTCTATGTATATATCTGCTTGTACCATGTCTTCATCTGTACCCATAATGGCTGACCTGTGTCTATGTATGTAAAAGTATCACGTTGTACCTATGTCTGTGTATGTGTATGTATTTTTGTTTCCTTATAAATTTATGCATATCATTTATATGATAATGATTATTATTATATAATCTAGTGGACACTGAGCAACACTGATACTAATTCTAATATCACTATTATTGATGATGATGATGATGATGATGATGATGATGATCATGACGACGACTTTATGACGACTTAAGAAAATAGAAATGTAAGCGTTATTTAAAAACTACTCTGAACGGAAGAAGGTTATGCTTGCTAAAACAGCGAAACTTTGTATTTATCTTATCTTCAATAAATTCTAATAATTATAACATTAAATATATATTATTATATTTTCTAACTTATATTCCTGGCGTGAGCGTCACTTTTTTCCACTGAGTGTCAGTGGAGTCAAATTCCACGGCAGGCTAAGTTAAGCTTAGTGGCTTGTTTAATTTCAACCAGTGAGATATTTTGTTCGACTATAACATTTTCATATCGTTACTCTTAGATGTAACAGAAACGCGTTTCCTGTAAATGCGGTCATTTCCGGGTTGAGTGGGTCGGAGGTAATTCAACTCTTGAACAATTGTTTTCAGTTATTGGAGCTCGAGAGAGAGGTAGATGTAGTTCTGCAGGTATTTAACTGTCTTTTAGAAATGGCTGCATGTCGGTGTGACGGTTTGTATCAAGTTTTTCTAGAGTATGCGTCACGCTGTAAGCACAACTGCCGCTGTATTCATGTTTTTTTCTGTGAACAAAGGAGGTTTCGCTCTATTACATTTTTTGTTATTTAATGCTTCAACACACTAGTGATTAGGGAAACCGTTTGTAGAAAAGACACGAAACGAAAATAGAAAGACTGGTGTCATGACTTTAACTTCCAGTTGTCATGCAGGCAAATATGTCGTAAAACTTCAGCCATTAAATGTATAGTTTATTTACTAATAGTTAGAGTCAACAGTCAACAGTCAACAGTCAACAGTCAACAGTCACAAAACAATCGAGCGGATTTCTCCAGTTCAAAGGTAAGAACACATTTATCAACGCCCCATGCACTCGCGATCGGCAGAGAACACTGATTGTGTCAATAACTGTTCATTTGCCAGTGTGGCCAGGACAATGGCAGTCTCATGGTTGATCGTTTGCCCCTGAATGCTTAGGGTAGAATTGTACTGTGTAGTCACGTGTCATAATGCGGTATACTGCGTTCAAAGTTTTGTCACTCACAGTATCAATTTAGTGTGTAATGCGTGCAGTGGTCGTTTAATATCATATTAGTTTATGTTGCAAGGATCACCAGCTATCGTTTTTATGTACGTTGCATGGCCTAATAAGTTTCAGTGCCATTTTGAATGTTATTGCATGACCTGTCACATTTCAGAATCATTTTGAATGTTATTGCATGACCTGTCACATTTCAGAATCATTTTGAATGTTATTGCACGGTCTGTCACATTTCAGTGCCATTTTGAATGTTATTGTACGGTCTGTCACATTTCAGTGCCATTTTGAATGTTATTGCACGGTCTGTCACATTTCAATGCCATTTTGAATGTTATTGTACGGTCTGTCACATTTCAATGCCATTTTGAATGTTATTGTACGGTCTGTCACATTTCAGTGCCATTTTGAATGTTATTGCATGACGTCACATTTCTGTGTCATTTGGGGTTATGTTGCATGGTCTGTCGCGTTTCAATGTCAAATTTTATTTTATCATTTGTGTTTCAGTTGTCAAGTGAACTCTACTGTTTCTCCTCACTGTATCATATCAGATTTCAGTATCAAATTTATGACTAGTCGTGTTCACTGTCATTATATAGCACAATCTAATATAGCATTAAATTTATGACTAGCTGTGTTCATTGTCAGATTAGTTTCGCTATATAGCAGAGTCTAATTTTAAATTTATGACTAGCTGTTTTCATTGCAAGTTTAGTTTATGTATCACTGTCCAATGTCCTTTTCAAATTTATTAAAAGTTTCGTTCATTGTCAAATTAGTTTTATTATATAGCACTGTCCAATGTCAGTGTCAAATTTATTATTAGTTTAGGAGATGTTGTCAGATGAGTTTGATATAAAGCATCAGATTTTGTTTTTTAAATTTATTATTAATTCTGTTCGGTGACATATTAGTTATGCTATAAAGCACTGACCAGTTATAATCATATTTATTATTGATTTTTATTAGTTTCAGATGTTTAATTAAAATTCAATGTCGTATTAATAGTATTTTCATATTAACTTATTTATTTTAGTTTCTCAACGATACACTAGTGATTAATTATTATCTAAATGCCATGTTATTGATCAGTATTAAGTACTGTTAGTTAAATGCCACGTCAGTGATCAGTGTTAAATATTTTTAGTTAAATTCACTCGGCTGAAGTACATCAGTAATAGAACACTTGTTCTGTTAGATACAGGTAACACATTTGTTCTATGTGCTCTGTTAGATACAGGTAACACATTTGTTCTATGTGCTCTGTTAGATACAGGTAACACATTTGTTCTATGTGCTCTGTTAGATACAGGTAACACATTTGTTCTATGTGCTCTGTTAGATACAGGTAACACATTTGTTCTATGTGCTCTGTTAGATACAAGTAACACACTTGTTCTACGAGCTCTGTTAGATACAGGTAACACATTTGTTCTATGTGCTCTGTTAGATACAGGTAACACATTTGTTCTATGTGCTCTGTTAGATACAGGTAACACATTTGTTCTATGTGCTCTGTTAGATACAGGTAACACATTTGTTCTATGTGCTCTGTTAGATACAGGTAACACATTTGTTCTATGTGCTCTGTTAGATACAGGTAACACATTTGTTCTATGTGCTCTGTTAGATACAAGTAACACACTTGTTCTACGAGCTCTGTTAGATACAAGTAACACACTTGTTCTACGAGCTCTGTTAGATACAAGTAACACACTTGTTCTACGAGCTCTGTTAGATACAAGTAACACACTTGTTCTACGAGCTCTGTTAGATACAAGTAACACACTTGTTCTACGAGCTCTGTTAGATACAAGTAACACACTTGTTCTACGAGCTCTGTTAGATACAGGTAACACACTGTCGCAATATACTCTAGGCTGACGTTGCACTAATGAATTATATCAAATGTTAGCAATTAGTTAATGATATAAAACATCTACAAGTACCGATGCAGAATATGGACCACTGGTTATAATTATATGCATATCTGCAACTGTTACACTGATATGCTGGTGCGCCGCCGTCATTTTCTGTTCACGGCCCCCACTCAGTAATTTGTATCGAGGAATAGATTTTATAAAATGGATACACAATAGATATATAGACGGACAGAGAAAAAGAGGTAATAATTAGACTATCGCTACATTTTACATAACAAACTAAAGGAATTACATAACACTAACAGATACGCGAGACTGAAACAACAAATAAATTTTAATAAAAGAAAAGTTTAACAATATTTGAAAAGAATGAGCAAAATACATTCTGTCCTTTTTTCTCATCATTTGCAAATAAAACTAACAGTCTGATAGTTCATAAATATAAAGCCGTGCTGAGTTCACTGTTCAAAACAACTTGGCTTCAGTCTTTCACATAACTGGTGACTGTCAGGAAAAACGTCAACATGCTGGCAGGGGTTCAATAGGACACGTGATGAATAACATAAAAGTATTCACCCAAAGCCCACATAATAGATTTAAGAATAAAGATAGAAAGTGAAACCCAGCAATAAGCCAGGGATCTTCTGTTCCTTGTACAAACCCATTATAGGGAAGGACTCAGTACAGTTTTAACACTCACCCGAAGAGTCGTTTGCAGAATAAAGAATTGAATTTCCACCCTGGTTTTCTTAGACTTGAAACCACGCCCATCTATAGCTAAATTCACTCTTTGACCCACTAAAATTTAAGAATCTACCTAGAGCTAATTAATATTTATGACTTTCTCCCATCTTCCACATCCACATTCTGTCAGCACACATGTCATCTATCCCAAAACAAGTTCACAATTAAATCAGCCTAAAATTTGCATAACACAAAACCAGGTCAAAACCAAGACTACAGATAACGTTTAAAGCTAACTGCACTACTGCTTCAGTGCCAGGAAGCAAGCATTCTCACGAACAATAACAACAGTCCTACCCCTGGCTACAACTCTACATGCACTCACTCACAACTTATCTCCCCTTCCACCCCTGTCCACCCCGGACTTTCACTTCGGAAATAAACTTTATACAGCATTTCCAAATCATACAAATAACATCTCATTTAAGTATAACAGATCAAAAAATGAAAATCTGTATTAAAAATATGTTGGAGTATATCCCATTTTATGACACATACTACAAATGGTATATGTACATTCTGAATCTGTATTAGTCAGAATTGTTATTGGCATGTTGCAAACACTGCATTGATCATAGATTACTTTACTTGCACTTCATGATATCATAGTCTATAATACTGGCACTGATTGTGCCATTACTTATTGACACTTTCTGATGTTATAATTTGTGTTACAGGCACTTCATGACACCATAGTCCATGTTATTGGTTCTTCATTGCATCATAGCTTATATTGGTGGCACATTGTAACGTTATGGTTGTGTTACATGCACAACGTGACATTATAATTTATGTAGTGGCACTCTACGATGTTAAAGTTATATTGTCCTGGCATTACATTGCTTCCTAGTTTATATTATTGGCACGTTGTTGCAGGAATATTAGTGACTATTAAGTACTGAATGTTGCAGGAATATCAGTAACTATTAAGACCTGTATGTTGCAGAAATATCAGTAACTATTAAGTACTGAATGTTGCAGGAATATCAGTAACCATTAAGTACAGAATGTTGCAGGAATATCACTAACTATTAAGTACTGAATGTTGCACGAATATCAGTAACTATTAAGTACTGAATGTTGCAGGAATATCAGTAACTATTAAGTAATGTACATATCAGTAACTGTTAGGGACTGCAAGTTCACTAATATCAAGTTACTCTTGGGTACAGCATGTTACAGAATATCAATAACTCTAATGGGTGTAATAGCATCAGCAATGAAAAAATGTAATTAGTGCTGATTCGTCTCAACTCCAGTTTTGTGTTCAACTAGTTCAGATCTGTCAGAGTAATTCGAGATACTAACCAGTGTGTGTGTGTGTGCGTGTGTGTGTGTGTGAGAGAGAGAGAGAGAGAGAGAGAGAGAGCGTGCGTGCGTGCGTGCGTGTTAAAATCAATATTGGAGTTATGTTTAACAAACACCCAAAATTCAACTTTTAAAATGTAAATTCTGATTTGTATACATTAATTGGTCACTGTTTGTTTTTTGTTGTTGTTCTTTTCTTAATTTTCCTTAATTGTTTTCTCTCGCTGTATTTCTTTCTCAATTTATTTATTTATTTATTTATTCATTTATTTTTGGTTGTAGTGATTAAGTCGTTCGTTCCTGCAGTTCGCGCACCATGGGGAACACAATTAAAATAATTCGAGAAGCGCTGGAATCGGTTTTTGGAGAGAAGCCTACTGAAACCGCAGAAGTAATCCCGACTATAATAATTCAAGATGTGCCAGTCAGGTTTTCCACTCTCGAGCGAACATCTCCAGTTCAGTCAAACTCAACAGGGTACTCGGCAGGATACTCGACAGCTTCTTCAACAAATACCTCACAGGGATATCGAGCTGGGCATACGACAGCTCCTTCAACAAATACCTCACAAGGATATCGAGCTGGGCATACGACAGCTCCTTCAACAAATACCTCACAGGGAATTCGAGCTGGACATACGACAGCTACTTCAACAAATACCTCACAGGGATATCGAGCTGGGCATACGACAGCTCCTTCAACAAATACCTCACAGGGAATTCGAGCTGGACATACGACAGCTACTTCAACAAATACCTCACAGGGAAATCGAGCTGGGCATACGACAGCTCCTTCAACAAATACCTCACAGGGATATCGAGCTGGGTATACGGCAACTAACCACTCGAATGGCATCTCGTCTGACTACTCGACTCAATCGCCAACGAACTACTGGGCAGGAAACTCTACCACTAACGCGGTGGTGACAGCGAATGACTATGACAGCGATGATGAAGATACGGACGGCACTTTCGATGACAGCGAGGAAGAATTCGAGGAGGAAAACCTGGTTGAATTTTATCACTATACAGACTATGCTGGCATTCGCGCCATCCAGTCTTCTGGCTATATTAAGGAGAGTACGGAGGACACCATGTACGCTCAACACGGAAAAGGTATGTTATTTTTTTTTATTTTCTGTATTGGTGTTTGTGAGTTTTTGGAGAAGAGGTATGTTATTATTTATTTTATTTTCTGTCTATGTTGGTGTTTGCGAGTTTTGGAAAAGACTGATAAGATTTGTCAACGTGTCATTTGAGCAAAAAAGTAAAGAACTAAATCACTGGTACCATGAACTGTAACGTTCATTCATAGCCCCTTAAATTACATACCTGGAGAATTTAACATACAGTAAAATTCAACAATTATGACAGTCACAAGCAAAACTTTAAAAGTTCTATATGTGTTCAATATATAGAATGAAAGATAGTTTTTTTGGGGGGTGATAAAGGAACAGCTCCCATTCTAATAGAATAGAATTAAAACTTTCGTCACGAGACAAAAAATACTAAACTTGAAATCACAGCCACTTTATTTTCTTAAATTTATTAACTCTAAGAGACTTATGTATTTAAGGTCAAAATAAATAACAGAACTAAACTATTCCTACAGGAGTTTGCTCTCTTAATTTCTTAGTGAAACCCTTTGGAATAGTGTCAATTTGTTATTTCAAGTTGTTATTAATAGTGTCAATTTGCTATTGAGAGTTGTCATTAATAATGTCAGTTTGGTATTGTAAGATTGTCATTCTTAGTGTCAATTTCTTATTGCGAGTTGTCATTAAAAGTAACAATTTCATATTTGTGAGTTGTCATTCATAGTGTCAATTTCTTATTGCGAGTTGTCCTTGATAGTGTCAATTTCATATTGTAAGTTATCTTTCATAGTGTCAATTTCTTATTGCCAGCTGTCATTAAGAATGTCAATTTCTTATTGCGAGTTGTCATTAATAGTGTCAATTTCATATTGTAAGTTGTCTTTTATAGTGTCAATTTCTTATTACGAGTTGTCATTAAAAGTAACAATTTCATACTGTGAGTTGTCATTCATAATGTCAATTTCTTATTGCAAGTTGTCATTGTTTGTGTCAGTTATGCATTACTATTTGTTTGTCATTATTAGTATCAATTTGTTATTGCGAGATTGTCATTGATGGTGTCAGTTACTCACTAATGGGGGTTTGTCATTAATAGTGTCAATTTACTATTTGCGAATTCTCATTCACAGCATCAGTTTGTTATTGCGGGTTGTCATTGACAGCGTCAATTTGGTATTGCGAGTTGTCATTGATAGTGTCAGTTTGTTATTATAATATTGCAATTGATAATGTCAATTTGTCATTGCGAGTTGTCTTTGATAGTTTTTGTGATGCTAACGCCATCTAATTAAAGGTTACGATTATAATTAAATAATCACCCATACCCAATTACAAGTGATGAGAATCTTAATTTATGTTATTAATAATTCTCCATAAGACACCACTCATCTCTCTTATTTGGTGGATATGAGGGTGTTGTAAACATTTTCTCTCCTCCACAACATTAAAGACAAACATTTACCATCACACAATATTTCCATAGGTGGAAAACGTCTTACTAAAGGAGAAGACAAATCCGTATTTAATCCATATTTAGTGAGTCCCCATCCATCCACTGCCTTCTCCAACAATAGGTTATCAATGTGAGTAAGAAGATCAATAAGTTTATTAAATCAACAATCAAATACACATAACAAATACAATGAGAAAGATTATTCTATATGACTACCAGAGTCTAACATCAAAGTGTTCATATTTATGCGTTGCAGGAGTCTACGGAACAAACATGGCACCGTGCGAAGGGAAGCTCGCCATTTCTATAAATAATTGGAACAATGGTGGGTACGCAAGGATGAAAAGGGGCAGAGCGGATTACGCTGTTTGTTTGCTGATTCCAGAGAGTAAAGTCAAAGACTGCTCAACTCGCAGGAGAGACCTACTCCTGCACAAGGGGCGGGTTTTCCTTAGTGATTATGAATACGAAATTGTTTGCGTAGAGCACGAGTGAATAGGTAGCTCTTCAAAAGGTAACACAAAAATTACAATTATCTGATGTGAATCAGACATTACCTTAGTGACCACAGTAAACTATTCGGGAATGCAATTCAGAGTACTATAACTGAAAGAAGCAATAGATTAAATATTGATGTTTGGAATTCGGGTATCTACTCTTTAGGCGATAGCATAGACAAGAATTAAGAAGAAGAATTAAGTACTTTAGACATGACTGACAAGGAAATGTCTTACGATTAAATTAATTGGGAATTAAGAATTTTATTAAGAATTATCGTTCGGAACAATCTTTGATTGGTACAATTACTTTCTATTGATGCAGGAGCCAGAGATATTTGTATATTTTCAAATTATGTCTGTATATTGCGCGAGAGAGGCACGTTCGAATTATTCCCTATCCAATTCATGCTTTGACATTTTAGACACATTTTAAATAATGGGATGCACTGTCCACGCTATATTATTACCGGTTTCATGATTCCCTATCCAATTCATGCTTTGACATTTTAGACACATTTTAAATAATGTGATGTACTGTCCACGCTATATTATTACCGGTTTCATAATTCTGATCTTCCTCAGATTACCTGTGGCTTACTTCAATCGTGTATCACTCACACCATCAGTGCCTCCGATTATTATCATATCTACCTACCTCCAATGTTCGTGATCTGTTCCACAAAACTGACAAGCATGGGAGAGAGTGTGTATGTATGTGTGTTGACATGTCTGTGCGAGAGTGTGTATATGTATGTGCATGCATATATATTATATATATATATATATATATTACTCTAGTAACATCTCCTTACCATTTCATCTTTTTTTTTTTGACAGTGGTGAGGGGGTTCACGTCTGATGGTATTACACACATCGTTTGTGACGTGAACTTTGTAAGTGATGCCAAGTATGGTTCTGTAGTATCTCATTTAAAGTGCTTGTATTCTGCGCTGTATTTCTGCTGTGAGGGTCCATCCTTCACATGCATACAAAAAGACTGAGAACACTAGCGTTTTCAGAAACCTTAGTTTTATTATTAGACAGATATTTTGTCTCTCCAAATGGATCTTAGCTTTGACATGGCTACCATCTCGAGTACCCTAGCTTTGTAAATAACTTTGTCGCATCTAAACTTCCCCAAAGGCTGTCTCTGTAAAAGAGCATAGGAAATCAGGAATTATTTTCTGTTGAATATACATTTTAATGACTGCACATAGTGCCCGGTAGGTAATTATAGTGTCTGATAGATATTTATAGTAGCTGATCGATATTTAGAATGCCTGTTAGATATTTATAGCACCTAATAGATATTTAGAATGTCTGATAGATATTTATAGTACCTTATAGATATTTAGACTATGTATAATGTCAGATAGATATTTATAGTGTCTGATAGATATTTATAGTGTCTGATAGATATATATAGTGTCTGATAGATATTTATAGTGTCTGATAGATATTTATAGTGTCTAATAGATATTTATAGTACCTTATAAATATTTATAGTGTCTGATAGATATTTATAGTACCTTATAGATATGTATAGTGTAAATGCAGCACAACGAGTAGATGTGAATACAGTGTTCTCTCACTGCGTATGCACTTTCTGAGTGAATTAAGAGTTAACGTTGAATACAGTGTTCTCTCACTGCGTATGCACTTTCTGAGTGAATTAAGCACCTTCTCCTGAGAAAGAGTAGGCCTGTAGTGACACATTATATTACTCATGACTGTAAACCAGTAAAGGTGGATGGATGCCGGTCTTCTAGTAACAATGATGCTGTGATAAATTTGTTTGTGAAGAACTTTTTTCTTTACAAGTGTTAAAGCTGCAAACACGGTTTTGTTGTGAGCATGGATATAAACGCAGCCCAAGCATTCAAATTTTTTTTTTTTTGCAGACTGCCTTACGTAACTATGTGTGAAAATGAATTTGTAACGTTCTTTTGTTAAGCTTGCAATGCACACAGCATTTATCTATCAATTGTGAAATATTTATTTTTAATGATATTGATCTGTATTAGTAGCAAATGCTTACTTATATTTGTATTTTTGACACTCAATCATTGTTAGAAATCACTTATTATTAATTATGGAGTAGTTTGATATATCTATATATTTTATTAAAGCATTTCTTTCTGTAACCAGGAAGTTGTATTGTACTTTTAAAATAAGGCCAGGATTAAAGACATATAGTAATTGGAAAACATTTCAAAAGCAAAATTGTTTACTATTATTTAATTAGACTAATTATGTTTTCGGGCATGCATTCATATAAAGACTGTTTTAAATTGTCATAAGTGAAACTAACTGCAATTTATACTAAAATGTAAACAAATAAAGTGTGAAAATGATTCTGTCTATAAACAGTATTTATATTTTATGTAATATGACTAATATCCGTTTTAAGGTGTCTAATTTATCATTAAATATTTGACGTTCTGTACGTACTCAATTGCTTTTTATTACTACGTGTTTGCCTGTGTGTTCCTTGTTTAACCAGAGTGAGCGATACATATTTTTTTAATTTTAGAATAACTATAAGTCGTTACTGACGGAAAGTATTTAAAGTCTACTTATTAAATACGTCTCAGTACAGTTTGCCATTGTTAATTAATTCTTTGTACTAAATACAAATACACAATTCCAAATTAAAGCAATTTATCCTGCAAACATCTATTGAACAGACAAATAACTTTTACATTCCTCAGTAAAATGCCTACTAACAAATTTCGTCAATTTCAGATTTAGTGTTAGTAGGAGCCTTGGTAATGAAAGACAACTCTTGAAAATGAAAAGCAGTCATCCGCGTCCAGTGGCATAGAGTATACAAAGCTATTTCATGTTCCATATAGTCCACATTTACTCGCATTGCAATTTGTTTTGTTGATTTTTATATAAATTATAATACACCGTGGCCCTTTGATATGCAATCGATGATATTGAAAATGTTTTAATTAAATATGATTTCACAAATGAGTTCACAATTGTCTGCGACATATTATTGAATGATTGCAATGACAACCTAGGGAATGGCTGTGTTGTGTTGATATGTGTATGTATAGTACTGGAATGGCTGTGTTGTGTTGATATGTAAGTGTGTGTACAGTAAGGGAATGGTTGTGTTAGTTTAATATGTAAATGTGTGTACAATATATATCGCAAGATATGCACGAGTCACATGTGAACGCTCTACTAAAAGCTACATGAATCAATGGCAACAAAAGAGTAAATGGAGATTTTCAACTGCATACAAAATCTAATCCTTTTCACTACCCAAGAAATTCAATACTACTTTCTTTACCACTTCCGTCTTGAGAAGAAACTGACTTGTTTTACTACTCCTGTTCTTTAATCAAATGCATAATGACAGACATAATAATTTTTATAACGTCTGACATATTATCTACTCACTTTCTAATATTTTTCCCCAGGCTGCATACTTTTAAATAGGGTGAGAGAACTCTGCAAGGATACCTACCAAAAGGACAGACAGTACAGGCAAGAGAGACAAAGGACAACCATGTAGACTGAAGAGAATCGGGAGAGACCTTGGCCTTAGGCCGTGGGCCAAATCGGACTTAGATTTAGAGTGAGAGGTACAAGGCACTTAGATATTTCTTTCATGACTGTTCTCAGTTTTGCAGTTAGACATCACTTACTTTCATTAAGTGATGGTCTCAAAAGGGGAGGGGGGATGTCAGTCACCCGTCATCATGTTAATAAACATTTAAAAATAAATAACAAAAAGGAATAAAGCCTAGATACACAAGGTGTACAGTAAGCCTAGTACAAAAACACGTTTAATGTAGTTAACCAAGTCGCCCCAAGATAATAACGGGATGTTTGCTAGAATACAAGACCTAGTGGAGGTCACTAGAGGTGGACCGTTAGATTTAATGTATCTTTATCCCTGTAACCTGAACCGGACCAGTGACTATGATAATGGGAGAATCGCATCTGAAGAATAGCAAGGCACAGGTCAGACAATCGCTCGTGAATAACCAGTGGGAAGGAAAGAGAGTAGTTACTGGCCTAAGAAAGTTAGGAGCAATGCTAGGGCAACACGAACGGGTTGGAGATAAGAGTTTCGTTTGTCATCATAGAATAGCATAGGCATAGAAATGGATAGTTTCAAAGAAACACATTACAGGATAGGAAAAACTTTAAGCCCTATATACAGGAATCGAATGGGCCCATGTTACTCTGCTTACCACAACTTTGCTCCCTTAAGAAGAGGCGAGTCCCAGAAATTTGGTCTGGTCTTTTGGAAGAAAATATTGTCTGAGTAAAAGTCTGGTTAGACTCAATTGAGTACTAATATTCTAAGGAAGAATTCATTTTACTCCAACCAGATTACCTTTGATTCTTGGGCTTTGAATAACGTGGAAGGTATGTGTGACTGATTTTTAAATCTTGGTTTAAGCTTTATGTAAAAATAATAGAATATTTTGTTGATATTTTTATTATCATTAATTCACATCTTTCCTTTCAGTTTAGTGTCAAAGCGCTCAGAGAAAATTGATAGCCATTGATACTTGAATATTTTAAATTGTAGTCAGCAGTTTCTTGCGTTATTGAATTTCAAATCAGATGCCTATATACCCGATTCAGTCAAAGTACAAGTATTGACTTCAAGACCGTGCGGACTGTGTGCTGTGTGAAACAGGTCGAAGGATGGAGCTAACATTGGACAGCTGCACTACTGCTGTGAAGAATTTTGTGTTGGCGCTGTGTCAGCATCATATTGTGTCGAATCCTCACTTGGGACCATCAGTTGAGTATCAAACATTGAAAAGACTGTGCAAAATAAACTCTATAGTGATATTGCAATTCTGTCGCAGAGAAATTTTAGAAAGAGCTGATACATCAAAAAACTTTCAATCTAGATAAAAACTTAAGGAGGACTGTTGATTCTCTGAATCACTTTAGGGGATTACTCTTGTAACCTGTCGTTACATTCATTTTAATAATTGTTCTTTTTTTCATTTTCTTTGTTATATAAAGTTTCTTGTTAAATTTTCGTTAGTGTTGTGTTAATTTCATTATCATTTTCATCTAGTATAATTTCTATAAGTGTCATCATCATGTCTGTCAAACGTCTGTTTTTGCCTTATCTGTCTGTCCTATCTGTCTGTCTTATCTGTGAGGAAATCGTTTCCTCGGCGGGGTGGGGGCTTGTATGAGCTACCGGAAGTGACGATCTCAACTGTTGTCCTGTCACATATATTCGTATTTATGGGGGTACCAACATTATGATAGTATATTTTGTTAAATTATTTTTTTTCTCTTTTAGTTTAGTTTTTATTTCCACCATTGTCTGTCATCAAATAAAATGCCCACTTTTCCATCACCTACCCAACATCCAGAGATCTGAATTAAGGATAGAGTACATTTTGCGTAGTATATGGTACATTATAGAGTAGTATATGGTACTACATAATTCAATAAATATATTGTAAAATAATAATAATAATATATAGCGTACCCTTGCAATAGATGTGAAAGGGGAGAGAAACAAGATCTATTCTGTTTGAAACAGCACTGCATGCAATACAGATATCAAATGTTGACCAAGACAAATAATACTTTACCTTGTTTTGGAAATTCCCTCTATTATTTCTAAGTCTGTGCGTGTGTGCGTGCCTTTCAACACCAAAGTTGTGGTCTAGTAATACGCTACTGATGACGTGGTATTTGGTGATTCGGTGAGGGGAGTTGTCTGAATTGCTAGATAATTTTTTTTTATCGCACAGACACTCAATCGGCATTCGTACTTGGGAAGGTGGGAATAATATATTGAGCTTTCTAGTTTTTGAAGACCTAACTGTAATCTTTTCCTTTGGGGAAATAGATTAAATCTGGTTTTGACTGTTTGACCTGCATTAACAGACTCATCGAAACAGGTGCTAAATTGAAACTGTTTTGCTCTTGTATGTGACAGTAATTGTTGACCAACAAAAATGTTTCCACCAATACGGATTAACACGTTCACTTTCCATTAATCAATATATAATTTACGAAAAGATAATAAAACAGTATAAAAATAAACTGTATAAATTATAGTGTGTATTAAACTGCGAATTAAAAGAAACTCGTGCTTTGCATTGTAATTAGGAGACATGCTTTAATTTTACTTGTCACAGCCTTAACTGAAGATATTTCGCCGAACTGATATTGTGGATGACGATAGCTGGTTCTTGCCATGTACTTTTACCACTACACCAACAAATCCGGGCTTAACGCCATTTTAAACTCTGGCGTCATCATGGAGAGTTCAGACGGCGGATATTACGCCCACTTTGGGAAAGGTAAAACCATTTTTTAATCGTTATTTCATCTTTGTTTAATGGACTTCTGGGGAGAGGTGAAACCATTTCTTTATCTTTATTTCCTCTTTGTTTAAGGGCTTTCTGGGGAGAGGTAAAACATTTCTTTATCGTCATTTCCTGTTTTTTTAATGGCCTTTTGGGGGAAGGTAAAAACATTTCTTTATCGGTTATTTTCTGTTTAATGGTCACTTTGGGAAAGGTAAAATATTTCTTTCTTTCTTTCTTTCTTTCTTTCTTTTTTTCTTTCTTTCTCTTTTTCTTTCTTTCTTTTCCTGTTAGGCCTATATTATTCCCTGCTTATCTAGACCAATCGTATGCACATATATTATCGGAGACCAGTTGGCAATTTTCTCAGAACTGATGCCAAAATCCTGTTAGTTTCTTGATACTCTCAGCTTGACTATTGTAGTTTCAGCTTTCCTTTGTGTTATATATTTTTAAGAAATTTTTAAGAAATTTCACAACAGGTTTCAAGTGATTTAATTAAGATAATTGTTAGGGATCTAAACATTGATTATATCACTTCGTGTTTATCACTCCACTGACTTGCTAAAGTAGAATCAAATAGAAAATTATTCTTGGGAGTACACTATTTCTGACGCCAGGCCGAAATATATTTAATATTATGACCTTAAGTAGACATACACTCGTGCTGGAACTTGCATTTCTCCTCTAACAGGTTAAGTCTCAGAAAAAAGTCTCACTGCACACTTCCCCTGCTCACCAAAGATATAATATGATAATCAAAACTCCATACTTATATTGAACTATATGCTTCTGGTTGATTGCTTATGATTAATATGTTGAAATAAAGCAGTTAGTGACTTTTTAAAAGGCTGTACGAGAAGGACAGGGCATAGCTAAGGGAGTATATACATACAAGTACTTTCTTAGCGGTCTCGTTAGAAACGAATCATTTATTAAGATCCTGTCTGACAGTGTATAGAAAATGCAGTAGTGCATAAAAGCAAATTGTGTAGTCTTAAATGGTTAACTCATGTTTCAAGAACATTCGGCAAAGATCGTATAATCATGTCCTCCCCTTTCAACTCAGGCGTGAGTTGTTTATCTTGAGGTGTTTGTATTATTTTGGACATACGAAACTTTTAATGCGTTAAAAAATATTTTAAAATGTGCAAAAACTAGATTTTGAATAATGAGTATCACAATGACATTTTGACACTGATCTGACAGTCAGGCTGTATTTTATTTGTAGCCATTTTTTCTTTATAATTTATTCTTAATGCAAACTTCTTAACTTAAATGTCAGTGGTGAAAATAATTTAGAATTGAAGAAATAATTGTTAAATTAAGTCTCCGAGACCTTGGTTTACAACAGACAGTCAGACAGAAGTCGTGAAAAAGGGCTGAATCATAATATAAAATGTGACAAGTATTAATGACTTAACAATTATTTCTTCAATCTTACCAAGAGTCTGGGAGATCCAACGTTTTACGGAGGATGTGGTGACTTCCGTGGAGTGCTGCTTTTGAGAGTGGAGCGAGTCGTAACTCCCTGGAATCCATAGACTCGCTCCACCTAAGATGTTATGTTCCCCAAGGCTCCTATCACTATAGGTATCACCTCCACCTTTACGTTCCACAGTCTCTGAATTTCTAGTATGAGGTGTTGGTTGTTTTTTTTCTCTTTCTTTTGTTTGTATGTTTCTATCACTTGGAACAGCGACATCTATGATTGCTTTATTGAGAACTACAATGTCTGGTCTTCGTGGAGGAATCACTCGATCTGTTCTCATCTCGCAAGTCCTATAGTATTTTGACTTCTGTTTCTGTGACTACTTTTGGTTGGTCATCTTTGCTCTTTTGGGGGGTTTTACGCCATAGATACTTATGTGTTTTCCTACATCGTTGTGTCGTTTGGTGTATTATATTCCAGTCAGAATCTGACATCCAGATAGTATGCGTTCTGTTGTTTCATCCATGTTTTCGCAGAGTCTGATGTAGAATCATTTGAGATTTTTCCGTTTTGTGTTTTGTGCGACTTCTTCATCATGTGCAGCTGTTATGAGTGCTTCTGTTTCTGAGTTCAAACCTGCTTCTTTCACCCATTTGTATGTTGATTGTTTTGTTGATGTTTCATCAGCTTGTAGCACAAACTGGCCTTGGATAGATTTTTAGCTCCAGGTATTTGCTAATGCTTGTTTCGTTGTCCTTTTCCATGTTTCTTTGTCTCTTTCTGGGGGTTGGAATAGTCCACTCATCTTTACTGCTTCTATCAGTGATTCATCTTTGTTGTTTATTCCAGATGTAGTCCACAAGACCAATAACTTTTCCTTCAATGACATCTTTTATTTTCTTAAGACCTCTGCCTCCTATTTTCCGAGATACACAGAGCCTGTCTACATCTGCTTTGGGGTGTAAGGCTTCATGTATTCTGGGTAGATTTCTTGTTTTTCTCTCTAGTCTATGCATTGTATTTGTTGTCCAATGTATGATACCTCCAGTGTAGCTGACTACAGGTATTGCAATGCATTAAGGTCATGTACTTTGTTAGTCCCATTTAGCTTGGACCTCAGGACTTGTCTGACCCATTTTTCATACTCTCTCTCTCTTAACTTTAAACTTTACTTCTCTCTGAATATTTTCTTGATGTTGTAGTATCCCCAGGTATTTATATCTCTTTTCCACTGAAACGCAGTTGATTTTTCATATGTTGTTTTGATCCTGCCTTTCTGGACGATAATCCATCCACATTTCTCACGTAGATATCCTCACTGCAGATCTTGACAGTATTGATCACCGTTCAATTTTACTGTAAAGCTTTAGATCGTCCATATACAGTAGATGGCTGATAACCTGTCCAGCTTTCATTTTGTTTTCTAATCTGGTTTTCAGGATGACATGGCCGAGAGGATTTAGGGCAATGCAGAAAAGGTTCGTTCAAGCAGAACCGCAATTGCAGTAATATTTAGTACTTCCCCATACCATACATTTTCTCGAAGTAGTCAGCATACTTTGCCACCATGCTTCAAAGGAATGTAGTGTATTCCTCTACACTTACACACACTGATTCCCACCCCTGCCATGGTTGGTCATAGCAGTTTACAGTCAGTGAACCAGAGATTCAAATACAAGTAGAAAATGGAAAAGGTTGCTTGCCCTGAAAAATATAAACAAGGAGCAATGCTAAGTTTCTAGCTATCACTTTATAACTCCATTCTTTCTTACATTATATTCTTAACTTAAAATTCCCTGCAACTGTATTTATTAGCCCGATACATGCACACAGCAAAATAATTACAGCATAATAGTTTATAGTTTAATAGGTCAAGTGTTTAGAATACTATATGAACAGTTTATTTCAAATATTTATAAAAAAAAATAATTTTCTACTCACATAAGGTATCTTATTAAATCACAAGTATAACATATCAATACCAAAATGCACGAAACATTTCCAAGTCCATTATCTCACAACAAGCCAACTAACTCACCATCAAACTAATTTGGCTGCCTTTCAAGACCGGACTTCTTTGATATTTCAAATTCAGATGATCAGGCAATAGATATCTCTACAGCAGGTAAACTTTTACATACCAGCCCATTGGCTGGTCTCATTCTCATAAATCATTACCATTTGATAATAAAAACTACTCACCCAGTTGAGATGGTTTGCATTAAATCATCTATTTTTAGCATATTCTCAACTTGGGTGTTTACTTCAACTCAGACACTTTCAAAAATACTGTCATAAGGAGTGCCCAAGGTCAAACTAATCTGACTTTTTAACAATGTATATAATTAAGAGGACATTACTTGTATATTTTCCCTTTTAGTCAAACTCCTCCGAGGTTTTGTTAGTGTTCCAGAAACCCATTTTCCACTAGAACACCCAGAAACATCAGTGTCTAGTGTAGGCCTTGTTAACGTGGGCGAAATATGATCCTTGCTTGAATCGTGATGGATAAAACTTGCTTAACAATAACATGAAATGTTGATGTTGCCCTGCATCATCATCATCGTCGTCGTTGTTGTTGTTGCTGCTGCTGCTAATGTGCTTAATGACTATGTTATATATAGATCAAAAATAAATCAAATATTATTTAGATAACTGTTTTGGAGTTGGGGGCTTTCGTCATGTATCAGCTGACTGTTTTCTGTAACTATTACTTTGAAGAACTACTTTAATTTTCAGGTGTGTATGGAACCAACATGGGGCCAAAACATGGCAAAATTGCCATTGCCATAAACAACTGGCAAGACGGATGGCTGAAGAGGAAGAAAAGTGGGCGAGTGGACTACGCCATTAGTGTCAACATCCCTAGACGCAGGTTGAAAAACGTGTCTACAGATGACAGAGACCTGTATGTTCACAGAGGTCGAATATTCCTGGAGAATTATCAATACAGAGTGTTCACGGTATATTATGATTAACTGGATGAGCTTCATATCACATTTTCCATGATCATGACAATTATAAAGTATAATTTATATGTGAATTTACAGTCTTGTGAAACATATTTATTATTCCATCCTGATTGTATTTCTAACAGTATTACTCCCACCACCAATCTGTTTTCTGTCTATGTATTGATATGTTTTCTGACAGTATTACTCCCACCACCAATCTGTTTTCTGTCTATGTATTGATATGTTTTGATGATTTATTTGCTTTCTGTTAAAGTATTGATATTTTGGGGTGCTTTATTTGTTTTCTTTCAAAATATTGACATGTTTTGGTGATGTATTTATTTTCTGTCAGAGTACTGATATTTTTGGTGATTTATTTGTTTCCGTCAAATTATTGATATGTTTTGCTGATTTATTTGTTTTGTCTAATATATATAAATATTAATATTGTGTGGTGATTAATTTATTTTCTATCAATGTATTGATACGTTTTAGTGATTAATTTGTTTTCTGTCAAAGTATTGATATTTATTGATGAGATTTATTTTATTTAAGTCCATTTATTTATATCATGCTTCTTCATTTTCTTGTTTCATATTTGTTTCTTTTACCTAATTATTTGTCTCATGTTCTTTTCTTTTGCTGAATCATTTATTTGTATGATTTATTTCTTTTAGTCCTTTGATTGGTTCATGTTACGTTTGGTTAACCGTTTATATATTTCACCATATTAGCTCTTATGTAACTTATAGTATCAGCCTTGTGTCCAGCAGTTATTCTATTTATAGTCATATTGAATAAATCATTCGTACGTGTACATTGGTGAGAGAAATCATTTACCTTTGACCTTTGCATACAATTTTGTGGAGAGCATCTCATAGTCTGAGAACGTATGTTTTGTTTAAAGGACAATTGAATAAACCTATCAAGATATCGGGAGGTAACTTGACCAGGAACCATTAGGTACCCTGTCGTAGTGTGTTATCCTGTATCAGAAATATGTAGAGAATTACATGGCCGACTGAATCCCCCCCCAAAAAATTGGAGGGAGGAGGGGTGTCTTCGACATTGAGCGATCCACATGAGGTGGTCGGTTTCTCCGAATCCGGCGTGGTTGTGGGCGTGGCATATACTTATACGCAATTGAGAATAAATAAATATAAAAGATTGTAAATTATTTTATATCTTGTCTACGCTAATGCAGACTTTGTTGCTTATGTAAACTTTGTATAAATGTGTATGAAAGTGTAAGAGAGTGTTTAATAGAACATGTTGGCTTTCATTAAAAAGATTGAAGAACAAAAGAATTTCATTCAAAACACCTCCACTTCAGATTTGGGGGAAATGGCGCTGTTTCAGTTTTGATAAAAAAAACACAAAAAAAACCCCACATCCATATCAGGATTTTTTATGTCGGAGAACTTAGATGTTGTCTTGTGGATCCAACCGATTTCTATACTTTGTTTTCAAGATCATAAGGGTAACAAATCCTTGTTTCACAAATATAAGTTGCGCAAAAGGCAGCAGCATTTTTTGTTGCTTCTAGATGTGCAATTTTAAAAGCATTTGCAACTTTTTAAAGGAAGAAAAATGAGAACTCTGTCTTGTTCTGAAATTGTATGCGTGCTTCACTTTTGGAGCGAAATCCAAGAAATGTCTCCGCCTGTCCTTCAGGCTCTTTAGGCATATCATCAAGATGACAGTTGAAGGAATTTACAACCCAACTGACAGTATGTGAATCAAGCGCTGGAAAGTAATCAGAGAACTGTTTTTTTTTTTTTTTTGCTAGATGCCTTATTACTTATTTTTGATGTCACAAAGACTTAAATCTTCACAAACTTTCAAAAATTCTGCTAGCTTTCAAAAGGAGGCTATCTCGTTACTGTGATTGATTACTCGAAAATCTAAGTGAACCCTTGCCCAAATTAGTCTTGAGGGATCTACAGTTTCGGAACATTCTACAACGTGCTTAGCAAAGCACGAGGAAGATTGGCTATTAAGCACGAGGAAGATTGGCTATTAAGCACGAGGAAGATTGGCTAGCACGAGGAAGATTGGCTATTAAGCACGAGGAAGATTGGCTAGCACGAGGAAGATTGGCTATTAAGCACGAGGAAGATTGGCTAGCACGAGGAAGATTGGCTATTAAGCACGAGGAAGATTGGCTAGCACGAGGAAGATTGATATTCTATTAGGAACAATAAACTTGTGACAGTGTTGCGAAAGCACACAGAGGAGTTTTGCGGCTTACGTCATTGGACAGATTATCATAACACAATATAACTAATTTTCTCTGTGATAAGAATAGCCCGGTGATTTATTTTTTTATACTAATCTGTCTTCTGAATCATGTGTTAGGATATAATTGAATAAGTACTGGAATTACTCGAATGTTGTTTCTTGGAATAGCCTTCTCATTGCATTTGTACATATGTATATTTGATTGAACTGTCAGTATTGGAGGCAGAACAATATCAAACTTACACTTTGCCGATGACATCAATGGCCTTGCAGCTAATGAGGAGCTTGCTCAGTTGGTGGAAAAAGTGGACAGGACAGCTACTGCTTTGGGTATGGAAATCAGCGCAGAGAAGACCAAATTGATGATCAACAACGCCAATGGCATCGGCACTGACATCATGATTGGTGATCAGAAACTGGAAACAGTTAATAAATTGTTGTCTGCCTTCCATCAGAACTTTGGCACTGGAAGCAGTCTCTTCACCTGCGGGATAGGTTGAAATACGATCCCCAGATCCCCAGATCCCTGGTTTCCTCTTCTACCTGTCAGTATGAATGGTTTCATAGTAATCACCAAACATGAGGGGACAGTCCAGTTCAGCGAACATTCACTGTGTAATAATATGTCCAAAAATGTTCTGGCACATTGACGTGACGAGGAAAAAACAAGGGGGAAAAACACATTCACTCTCCCCTTGACCACATTGTGCACTCCTATACGAATTTTTTGGTGTCTCTCTTCGAGTTACAATATTTCTCTCCCTTTTCATCACAGTTAATCAAGTTTGTATTTTCAGTATTTAGAGCATTCACCGTAGAGAGTTCACGCACTTCACACTTATTATACACTTCCCTGTAATAGCAAAACGAAAACAAATCTTGTTTCTTGACCTTCTTAACCTTACCACAGCGCGCTATCAGGTTCGTTTATCATGCTAATAGATTATTCTATAAATGTATATACATTAATAAATGTTATAGATATCCGTTTAGATAAATATCTCACACTCAATAGTGAATAGACTGCACTCACACAATGCATAAGTCAACTGCATTCATACAACGCATAAATCTTTTAACTTCGCATGCATTAATACATAATACATTTACAGCTTAAATTTCAACATAGATTTCAGTCCGGGAGCTAAGAAAGCACAGGTGAACTTCTGTTCTGTAATTAAACTTAATCAAACAATTTACTTCCAAATCAAGTTACTGGTAGTAAGCACAAAATACTGGTCCTAAACACCGATAGCTATGGCTGGACGACCTTGACAGAAGCAAATATATATATTTTTTTAAATTGGCATGGATTATCTCCCTTCCCTCGCGACAAAGAAAAACTAAAATTTAGTTTAATAAATTAATTAGAGTGTCCTGTTGTTCATGCAGATTTTTTTTAAGGTAATTCAGTTGGGCATTGGCAGTTTTGTAACACAAATATGCTGAGTAAGATTAAGTTACATCTGCCTAGTAAAATTTAAATATAATTCAAACTGAGTTAGATATTTGAAATACCGAGTAGACGTCAATATAAGAGAAAGAAAAATTGTATAAAACTGAAGTCATTGAGTACAAGAAAAGAAAAATATCTGAATCAAATTTAGAACATAACTATATACAAAGTCAATAAAGGAAAGGGAATAAAAGCAATGTATTTGCATGAAAATGAGAAACTATTAAAGAAAGTTATATATTCTAATCTTCTAGAATATAACTATATACAAAGTCAATAAAGGAAAGGGAGATAAGCAATGTATTTGCATGAAAATGAGAAACTACTCGCAACACTGCCGAATTCATTGAAAATAACAACAATGAACATTCGAGCTGATAAAAGTTCTACAACAGCTGTAAGCTTACTCGCTTGATCATCTCCAAATCACTTTCAGCACACAAGTTTTAGAGAGTGTGCGGATACTGCCCACCATCTTGAGAAATGAAAGTGAAAGTAATCGCGTTCCAAGAAAAACACGAAACGAGCAAACCTGGGATTCCACAGAAATTCGAGCGCGTGTTCTAGATTTTGTTCAACCTGGTTACCGCTCCTTAGTAACAAGGGAAAGACGCCACCGACTCCAGCCTTATCTAAGCTAAAGGTAAATATTCATCAGAAATATTCATCAGTCTTATCTCATCTCTGTTTGGCGAGTGGGTGAGGTGAGATAATACCCAGAATCACAAATCGCATAATATTCAGAACTGCTTCCGTCTTTCTCTGATCAATGCTAAAAAGACGACAAATTTGACAAAATGCATGACAGTCTTTTCTTCGATCGTCTTTGCTTTCTTCTAAAGACATAAATTGCATGTATCTAACTCTGTGTCTGCTATTCCATTAATCTGACTGAACTGTATCTAATTCTGACCCGTGTCTGCTATTCCATTAATCTGATTGAACTGTATACTAAATGTGACCCGTGTCAGATATTCCATGAAACTGCACATTGAAATGTATTACTAATCCACACTAGTTGTTAACTATTCCATTAATCTGTTGACTGGAATGAATTACAAAATGTGACTCTTGTCAGCAATTCCATTAATCTGCAGATTGGAATATATACTATTTCTGACCCGTATTAATTATTGACACTGATCTGTTGAATTATGTATTAGGATATAAGACTGTATCCTATAGTTATTGAAATTATATGAATTTGGTTTTAGGGAAATATTAATGTCAAGCAGTCCTTTTCATTGTATTTGTTATATGTATATTTGATTGTTGATTTAATAAATTTATTGACCTTTTTACACATATTGATAACCTTATGTTCGAGAAGAAAGTCGGTGGATGGGAGCTCACTAAATATAGATTTAACTTCTCCTTTAGTAAGAAGTTTTCCGCCTACGGAAATATTGGGTAAATGTTTATAATTAATGATGTGGAAGAGAGAAAACGTTTACAGCGCCCGCATATCACCAAGTGAGAGAGACGAGTGGTGTCTGCTAGAGAATTATTAAGAATATAATTAAGATTCTCATCACTTGTAATTAGTTATGGATGATTAATTAATTAATTAATTAATTAATTAATAATAACCATTAATTAGTTGGCGTCCGTGTCACAGATAGTATTGGCATCTCAAAAGGAATATTGCTGAATCTTTTTTTTTTGCTGGGTTCTATGGACTAAGGTCAAGTCTTATGAGTTGTGGTATATAATGGTGGCTTTTCTGATGCGCTTACTCCTGTCATCTTAAACCAGCCCGTGTGTCCAAGTCCTTTTACGTAGTCCTGTTTTATCCTTTTAGATTTAACGTGTGCCTCAATCCTCTCAGACAGGTCATGTATTTTCCAGCCCTCTTAGCTTGTGTGCCCTGGGCCTCAGCCTAGCCCTAAGAACTTTATTAAGGTGTAATTGTAAAAACAAAAAGATGATATATAAATCACTGTTAGCAAATATAAGCTAAATTGCTGGGGATTTTTTTACAGTTGCAAGTGATCCATATCCCTCTACCTTAACAATGGGAAACATGGTAAGCAGTACTTACGAATATTTTTTTGGAACTCTTCGTCACACCTCGACCGGAAAATCATCAGAAACATCGACAAGGCACTCAACGGGAGACTCGTCAGAAACATCGACATGGCACTCAACGGGAGACTCGTCAGAAACGTCGACAAGGCACTCAACGGGAGACTCGTCAGAAACATCGACAAGGCACTCAACGGGAGACTCGTCAGAAACGTCGACAAGGCACTCAACGGGAGACTCGTCAGAAACGTCGACAAGGCACTCGACGGGAGACTCGTCAAGATTTTCAAATGACAGCACAGGAGATACTTCTACCCGAAGATCGTCGAATTACACGACCAGTTATCCTTCAAGCATCTACAGAGAGACGACTACATACCCGACTAATCCTTTCAACATCTACAGAGAGACGACTACATACCAGACTAATCCTTCCAACAGCTCCAGAAGAGAGACGACTAATTCCAGAAGGTGCCCTTCCAGCAGATTCGGAACGCCCGAGTACTGGGAGAAATATTTCCCCAAGGTCGTTTTCTACCACTACACTGACAGTTGGGGTGTCCGTGCAATCGAAAACTCCGGGTACATTAGAGAGAGCACTGAGGATTCTCTATACGCACATTTTGGCAGAGGTACATTAATCGTGTGTATGTATGTGTTTATAATATGTGTGTGTGATGTGTGTGGTGTGTGTGTGTATTATGGTGTGTGCGCATGTGTGTGAGTGTGTGTGGGTTGGGTGTGAGTGTGTGTGTGAGAGTGTGTAAATATATATGTTTGCAATTTTGAGAGACACGCAGTGGTCATGACGCAATACCTAGAAGTTTGGTTTTTTTTAGAGCAATAAATTGAGATTTACTTAAATTAGTAGCTCATGTCTTTATTTTAATCCTTAGGCGTTGTACAGTCGAGGTGCAGTTAAGACTCGAACTGTCACGGCCGTTGTAGGGCTTAAGTCATTACCTGGATCCCACTCAACCACAAGTTTTCCAAAATACATGAATTCTTGCACATTTACCATACTCAGTATTTCACGTGATGTTACAAATAATAGCCAAATCAGTTTTTATCTTTTCAAAAATTTGAGGCCTGTCTCAGTGGTCGTACTTTATCCTAGAAAATGGCAGTTACCTAGAAATCGCAACGGCTTACATCTGATGCCTGTAAATCGCGATTTAAATATATATATATATATATCTTGCCGGGATATCGCAGTGACCTGGAAAATAGTCGTGATCAGAGATATAAAGATATAATAAGTATTATAAACTGTGATAAAAGTGTGTAATATGTTAGTCCTATTATAAACCAAAAGTTATGCGCGAGACTGGTGCGTCACGTGCGTTGAGTAGCGCGTCATAATGTGAGAAAAACAACAGCTCGACGTCAGTAACTTCAAGTGAGCCACTGTTTACATTCACCGACTCTCTTACGTCCTCTTGTTGTAACTGAAAAATATCGGCATTGCTTCTTATAATTAATCACCCGCATTAAATGTAGGGCTCCGATCGATCAGTCAATCTCGCGAGAATCGTGGTGACTCATGACCACGAGAATCGATCAGTAAAACTGACGGCGATCGGAGCCCTAGTTAAATGTGTCTTGTAATGTGTCTTGTAATGTGTCTTGTTTAGCGGGCCGTGTATCCAAGTCATACAGTGCATGCGTACATCGCTTTTGAATGGTGTTTGCTGTGTCCAGTACATTTCAGGTCATAACTACATCGTGCAAATAAAGCTTTTGAATGGTTTTTGCTGTGTCAAGTACACTTCAGGTCATAACTACATCGTGCAAATAAAGATTTTGAATCGTTTTTGCTGTGTCAAGTACACTTCAGGTCATGACTAAATCGTGCAAATTAAGCTAGTGAAACGACGTTGTTGCTGGTTTGTGGTGGAGGTGGTAGTGTTAGCGGTTGGGGTGAACTTCTGCAAATTTAAATTTAACTTTTGTACATGCAATCCATTTTTGAAATTAGAGAGATTGGACAAGATTTGGAATACCTCTGCCATTTGACATGACAACAGCTTAGAAAATTTATTTTCTCAAATAAACTCTTTTCATTAAAAAAAACAACAAAAGTTCTAAATTTGTTGCAGGTGTGTATGGAACTAGCATGGCGCCCAGTGCTGGTAAGTTGGCTATTGCTGAGAACAACTGGACCAGAGGTGGACGCGCCAATATGAGAAATGGACGAGCGGATTACGCCATTCGTCTGGAAATCCCCAAAAGCAAGGTCGAGACTTGTCCCGACCGTAACAGAGATCTTTTGCTCCACAAGGGACAGATTAATCTAAGTGACTACAATTGGAGTGTTGTTAGGGTACCAGACAACATATTCGACAATTTCTACTGATCATAGCCAATTAGGATTCTGGAAAAGAGGTCGTGTAGGGTTATAAAACGAGAACTAAGTAGGGTTCTAGAAAGAGGGCTAAATATGGTCCTGGAAAAGGGACCGAAACATAAGACAAACAAAAATGAACGTATCAAAGAGTTTCAGAGCACTTGCATGCTGACAGTACTGTCAGTGTTTTATTTTTATTTTTTTTTATTAGGAATATTTATGTCCGCGGAGATTTGTGGCTGAGATTTGTTTCATTTACAGGACAGTCATTGTATTCTAGCACCTTACACACTATAGATTTATGCTCTTGGTGGGGAGGAAGGTAGCCCGCTCTTCTCCCACCCAATCTCAAGAATAATGCTCTTGGGTGGATTTGTATTTTATTTTTTGCGCTGACCTAGAACGTTGAATATTGGCGAGTAGTTGAAACTAGTTTTATTCGCGCGAATTGCTAAGAGTCTAGTCTCATTTTCCTCCGTCCTAATGTCAATGTGTGGCTGTGTATCTGTGTGTGTGTGTGTTAAACTGTATACATTTTTAGAATCAGCTATTTTGATGAGTTTTACATTATATTCAATTCTACCGAATTCGTCATAATCCACACATTTCTCTTGTAACTATGCTGCTGTCAAATGACGACAAAGCCGCCTTTACTAAATATTATATTAAAAATACATAAACTCATTTTAATTGCCATGATTACAAAGGTAGAGCTCATCTTTTAGCAATTATGGTCACAGAGTGCAATACTACCTTTGACAAATCAGAACCATACGAGATAATTATTTTTTAATACTCAAATGTAACAGGAATTCGTTCTTACTCAAATGTAACAGGAATTCGTTCTTACTCAAATGTAACAGGAATTCGTTCTTACTCAAATGTAACAGGAATTCGTTCTTACTCAACTTGTCAGAGCTGTCTGTCTAATGGAATCGGCCTTGACATTTCTTTGTATCGATTGTAATACGTATGCTTGTGTATTATACACAGACTCGATTTATTTTATAATATAAACTTTTTCAAGCGCAAGATTTATATTATGTATATATATATATACAAATCTTTAGACAAGTTATTTATTTAATATATTTTAATTGTACATAAGTCAAACCTGTATTTGGTTATACAATACACAATATATGTAAGCTGATTATGTTTTGGTACTGTACAGTAAACAGACATAATTTTATCATGTTCTAATATTGTACAGTAAACAGACATAAGTTGATTATGCTTTGGTACTGTACAATAAACAAATCGCCTTACGTCAGAACACGTGCTGAAAAATTGTGTATGGGGATTTCACCGCATATACAATAACCAAAACAAGGGAAAGCGAAAATACCCATTCAAATAAATCGTGTTCAGCGTGTTACTACCTTTAACACCACTTGATGTGCAATAATTCCGTTGTTTTACCTTTAACACCACTTGATGTGCAATAATTCCGTTGTTTTACCTTTAACACCACTTGATGTGCAATAATTCCGTTGTTTTACCTTTAACACCACTTGATGTGCAATAATTCCGTTGTTTTCCCGTCAGTGACACATGCTGCGCAAAGACTGTGTTTACATTGTAGGCCCTACTTGTCAAGCCATAGTAACAGCATAATTGTGTCCATTCGAACCTGATCTGTTGAGAAGGCGACATTTTAATTTAATGTCTCTCATAACGGGTACGAGTACTGAAAGCCAACGTAATGCAGCTCTATCTTTAATCGAGCAACTAAAGTCAGTACACACTTCGACAGGGAACTTCCTACCCTCTACACCGTATTTTGGCAACCTATACTGCCAGTTTAATAAAGAACGTCTCTTAGAAACATGTGTTGACAATATACGTATTCTTTTTCCAGGGTGTATGTTTTTTGCTTGACTGGTATGACATGGTATTAGTCAATTAGTTTCTATATCACTATGGAATGAGACAATTCTAACAGTTTAGATCTGCGAATAAACTTTCACAGAATATATTATTTCATTTGATATTGATTATTGGAACTCTAAATTCAACGAACCAATTAGCTGTTACCTAGTGACCTATATTTTATCTTATTTAGAATTACTTATTGTGTCAAGGCCAAGTATTTGAATGCATGGTGTGTCGTTTGGTTATCTGGCTGTTTTTGAATGGTGCAACTGTGCTAGTGTAGCTGTGTTAGTGTAACTGTAGCTGTTAGTGCAACTGTGTTAGTGTAGTTGTGTTAGTGCAACTGTGTTAGTTCGTGAATTTGTATTTGAAATGTTCAGACCCTGAATGTCAGCAGGTCACAGCCTGTGAGATGAAATGATCCCACGAACTATTTTAATTATAGTATCTATTCGCTTGTTGAAAACGGGTATAAATGCCGGGTACTGTTTGTATAAACTCAGACTTAGAAGACAAACAGAAAAGGCATTCCTGCATTCCTGCGACACACACGATATACACGGTCTGAAAAATGACGATGGTATTTAACCACCACGTCTACAACTGCACTAGGGAGGGCTGCAGCACCTCAGAGACATAGAATACAACATATGGAGGGATGATTTCCACATACTAATCAGATCTTCTGAACTCTACATGGCCTTAGACAACACGCTACAGTCACTCCAGGACAATTAACAGAACCGCAAAATGTCTACTGTAGAAGCCAAAGCAGTTACCTACGAAATAATACAATACTACGGCAGCATAGAAGGAAAAAAACAGAAAGAAAACAGCAAAGCCAGCAAACGGAAACATACGCAAGAAACGTACACAGAGACCGACACCGCACCACAGAGGAAAATAGCCACTCAAACTGAATACATTGCACCGCTACATAAATCAAGAAATAAAGCTACACTAACAGACAGGAACGAAACTCAGACAGAAGAAACACCAGTCTAAAAAAAAACAACAACAGAACAAATCTCTGCAGACACCAACTCCAGCTACTGCAGAAGAACCGACAGAAACAACCATCCAGTCAACAACTACAGACACCCAAACAACAGACAGAAACAACCATCCAGTCAACAACTACAGACACCCAAACAACAGACAGAAACAACCATCCAGTCAACTACTACAGACACCCAAACAACAGACAGAAACAACCATCCAGTCAACTACTACAGACACCCAAACAACCGACAGAAACAACCATCCAGTCAACTACTACAGACACCCAAACAACCGACAGAAACAACCATCCAGTCAACTACTACACATACCCAAACAACCGACAGAAACAACCATCCAGTCAACTACTACAGACACCCAAACAACCGACAGAAACAACCATCCAGTCAACTACTACACATACCCAAACAACCGACAGAAACAACCATCCAGTCAAGTACTACAGACACCCAAACAACCGACAGAAACAACCATCCAGTCAACTACTACAGACACCCAAACAACCGACAGAAACAACCATCCAGTCAACTACTACAGACACCCAAACAACAGACAGAAACAACCATCCAGTCAACTACTACAGACACCCAAACAACAGACAGAAACAACCATCCAGTCAACTACTACAGACACCCAAACAACGATTCACACAGAAGACAACGAACAGCAAATAGACCAAACACCCAAAACGGACGTCAATGAGAAAAAACTCACCCAAATCGCAACTACACAGACAGAAAAAACAACAACGAAGAAATCGCCCACAGAAGTGGATTAGAGATTAACAAGAGAAGAAATACTATACAGAAAAAATCTGCAACAGCAACAGCACCACAACTACAATGATCTACCATCAACGAAAAGACAGCTGCCGCCGATTGACATTTTATGGTGGCTCTACGATACATTCAACCAAAACCACGATAACTACAACGGCAACTTGGACCTCGCCTACCAGTGGCGAAATCATAACAGCCAGAAAACACCCCACGGATGCCGGAGATACTGATTGTTTTAATTTTTTTTTTATTTCCCGAGTACAACAGCAACACGGGGAAATAAATCGTTAGAGTCTCAAACTCTGTGAGAAATTTTTTGTGCTGTGCAGCTGTGCATACGGCCCATACCACTACGGACCCCGGATAATGGATTTTTGTTTTTCCAGCGGTACCTGACTCATCCACTGAATCTTCTGGAGTGGCCCGAAAAGAGCCGAACTCAACACCTGCATGACACAGCACCAGCACAACTGCACTTCATGAAAAAATAAATAAATACAAATTAAAAAGGAGAGAGGGTGGTGGTGGCAGACCTACAACAGTCGCAACAAGATGAAAGCACGAGGAAACAAAACGGCCGACAGCAGCAGAACACGCCTCTAACTACCCTCCCTGAAAACAAGAGAAGGGAGGAAGGCTCCACAGGAATCCCCCAAAACCGAGAACATCGAGAAGATGAAAAGTTTTTATGCAATTCCTGTGGAGCAAAAGAAGTTAAGGAACAACAACAACAACAACATGTAGGCCGAAAAGAATGACGTAGCCGGAAGATGTTAGGAATTAGAGTTGTTGTTTTATTTGGATGTGGCTAGACAAAAGTGTTTGGAATACATGAAATATGAAACTCCGCTAGGTGATAATCAGCTCGGGTGGAATTAGAGCAGAAAAACAGGTTTTACACGAGTGACATTAAGTTTAAATTCCGACTGGTGTTTCCAGTAGGTACTCTGTCGAAGGGGTGAGTCGGTACGAGAGTGTTGGGTGGCTTGATTAACAAAATGTGGGAGTGGAACAAATGAAAAAAATTCGATATAAACGATAGAGTGTTAGATCTTCAATATGGCACATTTGTGCTTTAAAAATTTTTTAAAAACAAAATCTAGCTTGCTTTTCGTCTCAAATAAATTTTACAATTATTAACAATATCGACTGTGCCTATATTGATTTACGAATCATGACAGGACAAAAATGAAATACTTTAATGGGAAAAGTGTCTTAGATGTGGGGCACATGGAATAGGCTCATTTTTTTTTTCATTTATAGTCATAAACAGTGGCGTACCTAAAGTATTTGGCGCCCGGGAGAGATATTTTGGCACGCGGTGCGGCTCCTGCCTTTGGCACACACAAATAATTTTTAATTTTAAACACACAGAAAAGTATGTTACGTTTGGTTATCAGCCAGAGTGGGTGCATCCACCCTTAATATGCCACTGGAGAAATCTATATCAAAGTATCATAGGCTTCTGTATCTAAATCTGTACTTGTATCTAGATCTGTACTTGTATCTAAATCAGTATTTGTATCTAGGAATCAATGTATGCTTGTGTATATGTATGTGTGTGTGTGTGTGCATGTTATGTCCATATATTATCGCAGAGGCCGCTTATTGTGATCACATTTGTCCGCATGTATTTTGATTCTTACATGGAGCTATTTGTATAAGGAATACAGATAAAAATAGCACTTTACGGTTTTGAAAAAGGCAGGGTTACTGACTTTAACCAGAGCAAACATACATATATATATGTTAAATATGTGTGGTATGCATACAATGCAAGCATGTTAACCCTATATTGACCGATATATTTTCTTTTATAAAAATATTTCGATCAATGAAACATGCAAACATCACCGAAACAAAGAATAGATACAACTTTTGTTATCTGATGTTGCGTTTCCGGAATGTTAACCAGAGCAGAATTTACTTTATATCTCTCTTTTCACTAAATACCCCCCCCCCCCCTCTTTCTCTCTCCAAAGTCGCTAAATGACGTCACTACTAAGTGTGCATAGGCTTACGCGTGTCTAGTGAAGCATATTAAACGTCTGCAGCTTTAAAAGCAAATACGTATAACACATAATGTCAGGTATAGATTCGTACATAATGTCAGGTAAACATTCATACATCAATCACGTAAAATGTCAAGTTATACACTCATACATAACTCACGTACTGTCAAGTTATACATTCTTACATAAATCAAATAATGTCAGGTATACATTCTTACATCAATAATATAAAGGCATGAATACATACGTCAGTCACGTAATGACAGTTATACATTCACACATCAATTCTATTTCATTTACTGATAATGAATCACGTCCGACCGATTTGGGACGAGAATGGGTCTGTTTGTTAGCAGGCCTCTTAGCCTCAATCTGCTGCCGTCGTGGACTAAAAAGAGAACAAACACGAACGTGTTAGAGCTCACAGAGAAACAAATCTGTTGTGCTTACAGCGTATCGTATGACGCACACTAAAAATTCTTGACACAACATGTAGCCATTTCTAGACGATCGCCCCCCCCCTCCCCTCATCCCCGGAAATGACTGCATTCACAGGAAACGCGTTTATGTTGCAACATCTACATTCTACAGAGTAACGATATGAAAATGTTATAGTCCAATAGAATATCTCACTGGTTGAAATTAGACAAGCCACTAAGCTTAGATCTTGTTTCCCCAAATCCTAAAACTGTGGTCGTTGGGTATCGCCATTTTTAATACGAAATAGTGTTTTCATCTGAAAAGAAAGAAAACAACCGCAGTAATCATGTATTTCCGTGAACAAAAGTAGTTTCGCTTTATTATTATTTTTTAATGCTCCAGCACATTAGTGATTAGGTAACCGAAAAAAAAAAAAAGACACGAAAATGAAAGTAGAACGACTGACGTCATAACTTTTCGTAGAATACTAACTTCTGTCATGCAGGCAACAAATATGTCGTAACTCTTCAGCCATTAAATGTATAGTAAGATTTAGAGTCAACGGTCACAAAGCATTCGAGTGGATTTCTCGAGTTTAAGGTAAGAACACATTTACGCATCATGCATTTGCGATCGGCTGAGAATACTGATTAATTAATTATCAATAACTGTTCATTTGCCAGTGTGGCCAGGGCCGGCCAGGAAAATGTCAGTCCATAACTGCGTGAGTGCCTAGGGGTAGAATTGTACTGTCAAGTCAAGGGTATGCGGTATGCTGCATTCAAAGTTTTGTCACTCGCAGTATCAAAGTAGTGTATTTTACGTGCAGTAGTCGGCTTTTATATCATATTAGTTTATGTTGCAAGGATCCCCAGCTTTCGTTTTGATGTACGTGTTGCATGGCCTGTCACGTTTCAGTGTCAGATTTTATTTTATCATTTGTATTTCAGTTGTCGAGTGACTCAACTGTTTCTCCTCACTGTGTCATATCAGATTTCAGTATCAAATTTATGACTAGTTGTGTTCATTGTTAGATTAGTTTTGCTATATAGCCCTGCTAATGTCAATATCAAATAGGCCTATATTATTAGTTTAGATCATGGTCTGATCAGTTTGATAAAAAAAACATCGGATTTTGGTTTTTATTAGTAAGAATTATTTTTTTATTAATTCTCTTTGGTGACATATTAGTTATGCTATAAAGCACTGACCGGTTTTAATCATATTTATTATTGATTTATTTATTTATTGATTAGTGACATGGTATAGTATTAATTATATTTTCATATTAATTTATTTATTTTAGTTTCTCAACGATACACTTCTGATTATTTATCTCAATGCCCTGTGAGTGATCTATATTAATTATATTTTTAGTTAATTTAACTCGGCTGTCGTATATCAGTAATAGAACACTTGTTCTACGTGTTCTGTTAGATACAGGTATTAGCAATTAGTTAATGATATAAAACATCTACAAGTGCCGATGCAGAATATGGACCACTGGTTAATATGCATATCTGCAACTGTAACACTGATATGCTGGTACGCCGCAGTCAAATCCTGCTCACTTCCCCTCCCCCTCCCCCACACACACACACATACACACAATCAGTAATTTATATCGAGGAATAGATTTTATAAAATAGATATATAGACGGACAGAGGTAATAATTAGACTATCGCTACATTTTAGATAACAAACAAAAGGAATTACATTACACTAAAAGATACGCGAGACTGAAACAACAAAATAAATGTTAACAAAAGAAAAGTTTAACAATATTTGAAAAGAATAAGCAAAATACATTCTGTCCTTTTTTCTCATCATTCGCAAATAAAACTAACAGTCTGATAGTTTTATTTGCGAATGAAGAGAAAAAAGGACAGAATGACGTTTCTCACATGCTGGCAGGGGTTAAGGACACGTCATGAATAACATCAAAGTATTCACCCAAAGCCTACATCATAGATTGTTCTACATGCTCTGTTAGATACAGGTAACATACTTGTTCTACGAGCTCTGTTAGATACAGGTAACACACTTGTTCTATGTGCTCACTTAGATACAGGTAACATACTCTCGCGATGCCTAAAATTTGCATAACACATAACCAGGTCAAAACCAAGTCTACAGATCTAACGTTTAAAGCTAACTGCACTACTGCTTCAGTGCCAGGGAGCAAGCATTCTCACAAACAATAACAACAGTCCTACCCCTGGCTACAACTCTACATGCGTTCACTCACAACTTATCTCCCCTTCCACCCCTGTCCACCCTGGACTTTCACTTCGGAAATAAACTTTATACAGCATTTCCTAATCATACAAATAACATCTCATTTAAGTATAACAGATCAAAAAATGAAAATTTGTATTAAAAATATATGGGAGGATATCCCATTTTATGACACATACTTGAAATGGTATATGTAAATTCTGAATCTGTATTAGTCAGAACTGTTATTGGCATGTTGCAAACACTGCATTGCATCAGAGATTACTTGCACTTCGTGATGTCATAGTCTATAATACTGGCACTGCATTGTGTCATTACTTATATTATTGGCACTTTGTGACGTAATAGTGTGTTTTAAAGGCACATCAATAGTCTTTGACACTGGGACTGCTTTGCATCAGAGCTTATATAATTGGCACGTTGTAACATTATTAGCTTGTGTTACAGGCACTACATGACGTCATAATCTAAGTAGTGGCACTCTATGACGTTAAAGTTCCTATTTTATATTATTGGCATCACGTAATCGTGTGTGTTACAGGCATTGATTTACGTTGTTCATGTTACAGGCACTGCATTAAATAATTGTTTGTGTACATGTACTGCATTACGTTATAGTTTATGCTACAGTCACTGTATTAAGTACTTGTTTATGTCCAACTACTGCATTACGTTATAGTTTAGGCTACAGTCACTGTATTAAGTACTTGTTTATGTCCAACTACTGCATTACGTTATAGTTTAGGCTACAGTCACTGTATTAAGTACTTGTTTATGTCCAACTACTGCATTACGTTATAGTTTAGGCTACAGTCACTGTATTAAGTACTTGTTCATGTCCAACTACTGCATTACGTTATAGTTTAGGCTACAGTCACTGCATTAAAGTAATTGTTTATGTCCAACTACTGCATTACGTTAATTTAAGCTACAGTCACTGCATTAAGTACTTGTTTATGTCCAACTACTGCATTACGTTATAGTTTACGCTACAGTCACTGTATTAAGTACTTGTTTATGTCCAACTACTGCATTACGTTAATTTAAGCTACAGTCACTGCATTAAGTAATTGTTTATGTCCAACTACTGCATTACGTTATAGTTTATGCTACAAGCATCACATTACGTCTTTGTCTAGAGTTACTAAGAGTAAGTGCAGAAATCTGTTGCAAGATTGCATTTATTATTACGTCTATGAGATATTTAGCTGGCGTTCAGTGATCAATTACATTTGAATGTATGTTCATTATTAGTTGTATGAGCTTTAGCTATTACTTTTTTTGCAATATTAGTAACTATAAAATACCGCGTGTTGTAGGAATATCAATAACTGTTAGGTGCTGCATGTTTCAAGAATATCAGAAACTATTAAGTACTGTGTGTTGCAGGAATATGAGAAACTATTAAGTACTGTGTTGCAGTAATATCAGTAACTGTTAGGTGCTGCATGTTTCAAGAATATCAGAAACTATTAGGTACTGTGTGTTGCAGGAATATGAGAAACTATTAGGTACTGTGTGTTGCAGGAATATGAGAAACTATTAGGTACTGTGTGTTGCAGGAATATGAGAAACTATTAGGTACTGTGTGTTGCAGGAATATGAGAAACTATTAAGTACTGTGTGTTGCAGGATTATCAGTAATTGTTAGGTACAGCGTGTTCATTAATATCAAGTTACTGTTGGGTACAGATGGTGCAGAATATCAATAACTGTAAAGGGGTGTCATAGCAACAACCATAAAAAAAATGTAATTAGTACTTACTCGTCTCAACTCAAGTTATGATGTACAACTAGTTCAGATCTGTCAGAGTAAGTCGACAGTACTAGCCAGTGTGTGAGTGTGCGTGCGTGTATGTGCGTGTTAAAATCAATATTGGAGTTATGTTTAACAATCACAAAAAAATCAACTTTTAAAATGTAAATTCTGATTTGCAGACTTTAATTGGTCTCTGTTTTTCCTTGCTCTTTTCTCCCTTTTCCTTCGTAATTATTTTCTCTCGCTTTCTATCTGAATTTCTTTCTTTCTTCATTTATTTACTTTTTGGTTACAGTGATTAAGTCGTTCCTGCAGTTCGCGCACCATGGGGAACGCAATTAAAACAATTGGAGAAGCGCTGGATTCGGTTTTTGGAGAGAGGCCTAATGAAACCGCAGAAAGTACTCCGACAGTAAATCGAAATGTGCCAGTCAGGTTTTCCACTCTCGAGCGAGCATCTCCAGTTCAGACAGACACAACAGGGTACTCGGCAGGATACTCGACAGCTTCTTCAACAAATACCTCACAGGGATATCGAGCTGGGTATACGGCAACGAACCACTTGAATGGCATCTCGGCTGACTACTCGACCCAATCGCCAACGAACTACTGGGCAGGAAACTCTACCACTAACGCGGTGGGATATTCAAACACGTCGAGATACTCTACAGGTCACGTGACTGGCTACTCGACAGCGACATCCTCGAGTAGCTCAACGGGACACCCAGTAGTGGCACCATCGAGATTCCCAAAATTTCATGATTACCCGACAGTTTACCCACCAAGTGGTACAAGGGCGCCCTCTAGTGGCCAGGGGACAATTACAACATCGAGTAGTACCACGAGCTACTCGAATGCTACATCACCACGTGATTCAACGGGGCACACTTCTGTCTACCCACAGTGGACGACGGGATATTCCACAGGGTACACGAGAGAAGCTCCATCAAGATACTCGGCGGCTACAGAGACGGCGTATACAACTGGCAGACAGACGATTAATTCCACGACCACACAGCAGCCCGTAGAAAGATCCTGGCACAACGCAACATTTTACGCGACAAATCACGCGCTGATGACAGCGAATGATGATGATGACAGCGATAATGAAGATACGGACGGCACCTCCGATGACAGCGAGGAAGAAAACCTGGTTGAATTTTATCACTATACAGACTTTGCTGGCCTTTGCGCCATCCAATCTTCTGGCTACATTAAGGAGAGTTCGGAGGACACCATGTACGCTCAACACGGAAGAGGTATATTATTATTTATTTTAGTATGTTATTATTTATTTTATTTTCTGTCCATGTTGGTGTTTGTGAGTTTTGGAGAAGAGGTATGTTATTTTTTTTTATTTTGTATGTTGTTTGTGAGTTTTTGGAGAAGAGGTATGTTATTTTTTATTTCATTTTCTGTCCATGTTGGTGTTTGTGAGTTTTGGGGAAGACTGACAAGATTTGTTAACGTGTCCATTGAGGAAAAAAGTAAAGAAATAAAAGCACTGGTACCTTCGTTCATAGCCTACTGAATTATATACCTGAATAATTTAACATACAGTAAAATGCACAAGTTGTGACAGTCACAAGCAAAACTTAAAGAGTTTATAAGTGTTCAATACAATTAATGAAAGATTTTTAATTATTTTTTTTTGGGGGGGGAGGAATAAAGGAACACATTTTCTTCTAATAGAATAGAATTAAAACTTTCGTCACGAGACAAAAAATACTAAATTTGAATACAAAGTTTATTTTCTACAATGTATTAATACTAAGAGACTTATGCATTTCCGGTAAAAAATAAATATAGAAATAAACTATTTTTATAGGAGTTCGTTTTCTTCATTTCTTTTTGTGAAACCCTTTGGAATACTGGTAAGTTGTTATTGCGAGTTTGTCATTAATAGTGCCAATTTGTTATTAATAGCGTCAATTTGTTATTGCGAGTTATCATTAAAGTGTCAATTTGTTATTGTGAGTTGTCATTAAAGTGTCAATTTGTTATTGTGAGTTATGATTAGCAGTGTCAGTTTGTTATTGTGAGTTGTCATTAAAGTGTCAATTTGTTATTGTGAGTTATCATTAAAGTGTCAATTTGTTATTGTGAGTTATCATTAAAGTGTCAATTTGTTATTGTGAGTTATGATTAGCAGTGTCAGTTTGTTATTGTGAGTTGTCATTAAAGTGTCAATTTGTTATTGTGAGTTGTCATCAAAGTGTCAATAGCAAACATGTATGAAATATTCTAAGTCCATTCTTTCTTTATCAGTCAGTAAACCATAAGCTAACGATCGCCTTTATGACCGACTCATGTTATGTTCAAATTCAAATTGATTAGATAGAGTACTTCTTCAACAAAGAAACTTCCAATCCACCCCATTGGATAAAATTGTTATGAACACATACGAGACTATTAGCCAGAAAAACAACTCATCCAGTTGGAACTGGTTTGGATTGCATCAGCAATTTTCTAGCATATTCTAGAGTTGTTTACTCCACTCAGGTCACTTACAAAATATACTATCATAAGGAGTGCCCAAGGTCCAGTCTTTTAGACAATTTAACAATTATATAACAATTAAGTTTAGAAATAGGGATAGGCAAATTTACTCTGCCACAGAAACCCTCGCAGAACACGAGACAACAACATTAATAGAACTTTGCTGAATTGCGCTCCGTTGATAGCTCATATCGAAATATCCATTAGGATAATTTTCTTTTCAGTTCGTTGTTCCTGATCAGGTGTCGGAAATGCAGTAACTGAGCTTATTTTACCTATGTTTTAATTCGTAATCAATTATTCGTAATCAGTTATTCCACATTAGGCGTGGGTAAATAAATTAACTATTTTGTCGGTCTTATTGATTTCATTGTGATTCAGCAATTGTTAAGTCACGAACATGACTGTATTTGACTTCCAAGCCTAACATCAATGTGTTCACATGATCATGTTTTACTGCCAAACTCAACATCAATGTGTTCACATGAGCATGTTTTAGTGCCAAACTCAACATCAAAGTGTTCACATGATCATGTTTTACTGCCAAACTCAACATCAAAGTGTTCACATGATCATGTTTTACTGCCAAACTCAACATCAAAGTGTTCACATGATTATGTTTTACTGTCAAACTCAACATCAAGGTGTTCACATGATTATGTTTTACTGTCAAACTCAACATCAAAGTGTTCACATGATTATGTTTTACTAACAAAACTAACATCAAAGTGTTCATATTTATGCGTTGCAGGAGTCTACGGAACAAACATGGCGCCGTGCGAAGGGAAGCTCGCCATTTCTATAAATAATTGGAACAATGGCGGGTACGCAAGGATGAGAAGGGGCAGAGCGGATTACGCTGTTTGTTTGCAGATTCCAAAGAGTAAAGTCAAAGACTGCTCAACTCGCAGGAGAGACCTACTCCTGCACAAGGGGCGGGTTTTCCTTAGTGATTATGAATACAAAATTATTTGCGTAGAGCACGAGTGAATACGAAATTGTTTGCGTAGAACACGAGTGAATACGAAATTGTTTGCGTAGAACACGAGTGAATTGGTAGTTTATCAAAAGGTAAGACAAGAATTACAATTATCTGATGATGAGTCACACATTTCCATAGTGACCGCAGTAAACAATTCAGGAATGCAATTCAGAGTACTAAACTGAAAGAAACAATAGATTAAAATTATGGTATTCGGGGGTATCTACTCTGTAGGCGATAGCAAAGGCAAGACATACCAAGAATTGAGTACTTTGATATGACTGACAAGGAAAGGTTTTACGTTTAAATTAATTAGGAATTAAGAATTGTATTAATAATTATCGATCGGAGCAGGCGTTGATTGCTACAATTATTTTCACTTGGTGAAGAAGTTAAAAGTTATTTGAATGTTTAAAAATTATGTAATGTATATTGCGCGAGAGAGTAATATTTTGATCATTACGTATCCAATTCATGCTTTGACATTTTATTTTTTTAATAATCTGAAATATTGTCCACGCTATCTTATTATTGGTATCATCATTCTATCTTACTTCAGACTACCTCTATCTTCAAATTACCTCTATCTTACTTCAGACTACTCTTTCTTACTTCAGACTACCTCTATCTTCAAATTACCTCTATCTTACTTCAGACTACTCTTTCTTACTTCAGACTACCTCTATCTTACTTCAAACTACCTCTTTCTTACTTCAGTCATGCCTCTGAGGATTATTATATCTATCTCCATTGTTCGTGATCTATTCCACAAAATTGAGCAATATGGGAGAAAGTGTGTGTGTGTGTGTGTGTGTGTGTGTGTGTGTGTGTGTGTGTGTGTGTGTGTGTGTGTGTGTGTGTGTGTGTGTGTGTGTGTGTGTGTGCACGTGTAAGAGAGAGAGAGAGTGTCTGTACGTATGTGTGCATGTGTATGCATGTAAGTATCTATGTATTAAAGAGTGGCTGTGAGTGACAGTGTGTTTGTGTGTATGCATGTAAGTATCTATGTATTAAAGAGTGTCTGTGAGTGACAGTGGGTTTGTGTGTATGCATGTAAGTATCTATGTATTAAAGAGTGTCTGTGAGTGACAGTGTGTTTGTACGTGTGCGCATGCACCTATCCGTATGTGTTATTGAACATTAAAGTTGTTGTTTTTTCTGAAATGATATTTGGTGTATTGAGAGGCATGCTTGTTCCATGTCGAATACCTTGTAGACAACTTTGTAAATAACTTTGTCGCATCCAATTGCCGTCTGTGTAATAGATTAGCATTGGAAACAATTGAGTATTTTCTGATGGTTATCATTTTGCATGTCTGTGATATTTCTTGGGGATTTTGTTGATCCATTTATAGATTTCTGAGAGTCCTTCGATTTTGTTGATCTTTGTATATATTTTTGAGATTCCTTGAATTATGTTGATCCTTGTCTAGATTTCTGAGATTCCTTGAATTTTAATTTTATTATACGTAAATGTCTCAAAACTGTCTGCACACAAACTGCATCTCCTTTACCGGAATTGTGTTCTTCTGCAAGACGTTGCTGGCATTTTATGAATCAAACGAGATGTGCCAATAAAAATCAAGTCTACCGATTACGCTAATCGCGGACATGGGAAGAGTCGATGTCTCCATATTCTTGAGTGGTGCTTTATTTGGAAAATGACAAATTTGGAAGTTTTACATAAAGACTTCATTATCAGTAATTAGCTGTTCACATTTGGAGCTGAGACTGCCCTTCTTGCCATTTGGAGCTGAGACTGCCCTTCTTGCCATTTGGAGCTGAGACTGACCTCCTTGTCATTTGGAGCTGAGACAGGCCTCCTTGCCATTTGGAGCTGAGACAGGCCTCCTTGCCATTTCCAAGAAAGTGATGCCATGACTCATTTCTGGGGCTATATTGGAGATCAATCAAATGTACTGCCATCAGTGTGTTTTGTGCAAGAGGTCAGGCTAGTACCATCCAGTTAACTTAATTAGTAAGAATATAATCCAGCCTAGTTTAAAGATGTGCTACATTATAAGTATTTTTTTCTACGCGAAACATTTTATCTTTATAAAATATAATAATGTCATATTCATTTGGTCTTTAAAAGCTGTCCTCTTGACACCATTTTTTAACATTTTTTAACAGTCACTGTTATAAAAGCCATATTAATATTTTCTACTATATTTTCTCTAAATATTGTTTAGAGTTTCATATTAAGTTGGCCAATTTTATGGATAATTTTATGGATGAATAATTGTGTTACAGGTCTAAATGAATTTAGTGGATAAAATAATAATGTCTGATTCATAAATTGTCATTACAAGTGTTTTGCCTGCTATTAAATGTAAGTATTGTGTATATAAATCATATTTTGATATAATAATGTCTGGTGTCAAATTATTATCATTACATGTGTTTTGCCTGCTAATAAATGTAAGTAGTGTGTATATAAATCATATTTTGAAATAATAATGTCTGGTTCATAAACTATTATCATTACATGTGTTTTTGTCTGCTAATCAATGTAAGTATTGTGTATATAACTTAAATTTTGGTTGAGTTTATGTGTTGCTGCTTTCAAGACAAAAAAGACGCCCACCTCAGCACATCGGACAACAACAAACAACAACAACGACAACAGCAATACAACCACCGCCGACAGCAAAGGCGGCACATTGAACAGCAGTTCATGAAATTGGGATACTTTAATCACCCCATTGCTGACATGATTCAACTGCTGCTTGACCACCTTTACTGGCCACCAGCGCCCTCCTTCATGCATCCCAACAGCCACATCGCCAGTGACAACAACACCACCAGTGAGGATGCAAGGGGTTGAAAACCCCGGGCGCACATACACAGTAGGTACAGACTTGGTGTGCTACTAGCTTGGGCTTTATAAGACATCCCTCCCACTCAAAGTTCGGGAAGGACAGTAACAACTTCTACCACAACGTTAGCCCATGGGTGACCGGACTAAAGTCAGTCCTTGCTGGCAAGACATGATGTACAACGGACGAGCGAACTACAGCACTACACATAGAGCTTTCACCAATCTTCAAACCTTGCTCCATTCACACATTCCACAACGTTTAACGCTAAATCTACATAGTTCAACAGACACGCTACTTAGCAACAAAGGGGAAAAAAACTGACTCGAATAACAAGCAATCACCAAGACAAAATTACAACAGAAACACCACTGCCAGCGTTCCCCGAATACCCGTGAAGGGAGCAGGTCTCACTGGACTGGAGCATTACAGATCAGAGAACGTCTTGTGACGAAATGATCCACGAAAGCTCCAGTGGTGACGTTAAATGTAATCGGAACCACCAGCACCACTGCAACACGCACTTTTCATGACATTCCTCCACAGATCCAACTCGCACGCCACTTCTTGGCGAGTTTTCCCAAGCTACGGTCTCCGGATGCTGGTAACGAGCTACAACACCAACAAAGTTATCAACAAGCAAACAACAACGACTTCAGCTCTACACACTACTACTCCATGAGCGCAAAGGTCGGTTTGGTCTGAAACCGCCGGCCTAATGCCTATGGAGTGAAAAAAATATAAATGAAAGAAATCTACAACAGCCTTCAAAAATAGTCTACGCCTTACGCCAACAAAGAAAGCTACAAACACAGACCTCAACTCACAACAACAGCAGCGTCGTCAACGTTACGTTTCAACGCTCGACCCTCATGTAAACTTCAGCGCGCACTCATCACGAGATCAACAACTAACTCTCCCGCTTCGCATCATTTCCCCGCTAGTGGCGAATTTCCATGCTACGATATCCCGAGGCAAGTGGCCAACCGCTTACTTGCCAGACCGGTTTCCGATGGCGGCATACGCCCCAACAAAAAAGAGAAAAGACAACAAGAAACTTTCAACACAGCCTTCAGTTCACCAAACCTGCTACCGATGGCGGACACAATAAAATTATGCACACCTCAACCCGACTGTGACAAAACTCACGGCGAGATGGTCAACCACCGCTACGGTCAGTCACAGGACGGAAAAAGTCGACAACCACAACATGCCTAAAAAGACTTGCACTATGGACTCCACACAAAGAACCCACGGGCACAAAGACAGGTAGGTCTAAAAACCGTCTGCTCTAGTGTTCGTTGTACAAGCAACAAAACACACAAGATGGCTCTGAAATAAGACGGAATTTAATTTTACGCGCCAAACACCAATAACTAGAAGAAAAAGAAAAAAACACACAAAAGGACCCACAACAGTTGCAGCGAAGCAAGCACACACACACACACACACACACACAAAAACAACCAGAAACACAACTGCAGAACATAACCTTCTTCAGAATAAAGTGAGAAGAGAAATGTTCCACAGGTATCCATCACAATACCGAGAACATCTGAAGAAGATGAAACATTTCCACGCAATTCCTGTGGAGCAAAAGTAGTTAACGATACAACTCTGACACGCGGGTGCGCTCAAACCCCTGCCGTGTTTGTTCTACTCTTAGCCCGTGATTAGAGTGGTTTGGCCTTTTGCCAACTACCAGCTGCGTGAGCGCTAAGAGGCCTGGATGATAGCTGACAGCCATTCTCTTGTCCGAAACTCGATCATACCTGATTCATTATAAGTAAATGAAATAGGATATTTTTCTTTAAAAAAACCTGCCGACGTCTAATATGCTTCACTAAACACGTGTAGGCCTATGCACACCTTGTAGTGACGTCATTTAGCGCTCAGTGACTAATCAAGTCATATGCATTTATTATATTTTTCCCCAAATGCTGAGACTGGGATATTTGGATGTCGGCCTTTTTAATAAGAAATAGTGTTTACATCGGAAAAGAAAGAAAACAACCGAAGTGATCACGTGTTTTCGTGAACAAAGTTTCGTTTTATTGTTATTTTTATTTAAGGCTCCAGAGCACCTGAGATCAAGGTAACCGTTTCAGAAAATTGAAAATTGACTGACGTCATGACTTTTCTTAGAATATTGAATTCCCGTGGTCGTGCAGGCTGACATGTACCCTGAATCTGTCATAACTCTTCAGCCATTAAATGTATTTTTTATTTACTAAGATTTAGAGTCAACGGTCACAAAGCATTCGAGTGGATTTCTCGAGTTTAAGGTAAGGACACATTTATCAACGCATCATGCACTCGCGACCGGCGGAGAACACTGATTATATGTTCATTTGCCAGGGCCGGCCAGGAAAATGGCAGTCCTACGGCTAATCGTTTGCGTGATGCATAGGGAAGAATTTACTGTCAAGTGAAGAATGCGGTATGCTGCACACAAAATGTTGTATATTACGTGCAGTAGTCGGATTTAATATCACATAAGTCTATGTTACACAGATTTCGTTTAGATGTACGTTGCATGGCCTGTCACATTTCGGTGTCATTTTGAGTTTTTGTAAACCGTCTGATTGGTGAACATATGCTAGTGACAGCTGTCATCTTTGAAAAGGTTAGGAATATTGATTATAATTATCTCTTTAAAACTTCATTATTTTTTTTATCATTGATATGATGAATTATGTCCATGATTATATGTGTGTGTGTGTGTGTGTGTGTGTGTGTGTGTGTGTGTGTGTGTGTGTTAATTTGACTGTTGATGTCTCTGCTAGAATTAACTGAATGAGTGTCTAACGTTCAAACAAACATTCTTGTTATTTTCTGAAGTAAAATAATTCTGTTCACCACATTCAACGCACGACTGGGAGTAAGCTACTGGATACAAAATATCACCCTGTTTCTGCATCAGTACTGCATTGCTAGAATCTGTCCTGAGAACGAATTCCTCACGGAAATGAGGAAAATGGAGGACAGCAGCTCGTGACAGGCAGTCTTTCAAACTAGCAAAGCTGACGTCACACTCCTCGCTCCAAATTACTATCTCAGGTTTGCCTTTCCTCGTCAAATCAATGAGTGGTTTGGCGATGGCACTGAACTTGGGAATGAATTTTCTTTTGTAACCGACCAATCCCAAAAAGGAAATAACATTTGTTTTGGTGGTCTCTCCATCTCTTCCAGTTTTCTTACTTTTGATGCCTCTGGTCAATCATCCTATATTGCGACCGTACATTCGCATAGACTCGTTATTCAGGGTTTATCAGTAAAAATGCCATGAGTTTCTTTTATCACATTCCATAACTGTCGAGCTTCAGAGCCGTAGAGTTCTGGATTTAAAATAATGTCATCATAAAATGATTTAAAATAAAGTCATGGGTGTGGTACTGATTCGGCATCGGGTACAGAGGTAGCATAGTCCTCTATTCAATAGTAATGACCATGTTATCCGGGCGTTCTTTATACACTTTCATCAGATTAGCAATAAACATTTCGATCTTTCGATCCGATCTGAATTGAGAAATTGCGCCCACTCAGTTTCTTGACAAGTTCTTAAGGTCCTTGCCATGTTACATCTAATTTATTTTGGTGCAGAGGTAACAACAACGCTCGCGTACTGACTTCAATGTTTTACAGTTGTACAGATGTGATTGTCTAGCTTTACTTTTGTGAACATTCTCCATTGCTATCTGACACGATCCTACCATATAATAGTTAGAAGAGTGAAAATTGGGTGGAATTTTGTGGTACTTCATGCAATGTAAAGAAAAGCGCTGGCAAAATACATATCCCAGTCACGTGGTCTTTCCAAGCACAATTGTCTCAAGGACTTGGTAAGAGTAGCATTCATATTTTCGACTAAGCCGCTACACATAGGGTGGTAAGGAGTAGTTTTAAACTGTTTTATTCTCAATAGTTTATTAATCTCTTTCATTAACTCTCTCATGAACTGAGTCCCTTTGTCAGACAAGATTTCTTCTGGAAATCCTACACGCATTAAAATGGTGAACAGCACATTTGCTAACAACACAGCACTGATGAAACAAAGAGCAACCAGCCCAGGGTATCACATAACATAATCAATGGCAGTGAGTTGAAAAATGGACTCGTCATAGAAAGCGAAAAAACAGAGACCTGGAATTTGAAAAACTTTTGATTCGAACACAAACAAATTGAGCTGGAGAAAGCAACAGCAGCTGTTGGGTCAGCTAGAATCATATCACGTGATCTCTCCTGCATCGGACACGCGTAGTAGCTCCAAAACACCACAAATATGTCCATTCCACATGGAGCCTTAACACTTGAAATAGACTGGTTTAAACATTTACCTAGCTCGGAAAGGTTGTGTGAGGATTGTGAATTACCTGCTGAGGGTCGGGATAGAGCATTATCAGTAAGTATGAGGGGCAGCACTATCCATGTACATGCTACTGCCAAACGACCAAGGTCACGACTAAGACACTTTGAGACAAACTCTTTTAATGCGTTTTCAACTGATGCCAAATGAGTACTTTTTAAAAAATCTGCAACGAGCTGAATGAAACCATGAAACGTACAGAACGTGCGTAGCCCAGTGAGAATGTTTCATAGAGAAACAGGTAAAGTCGTCAGGAACCACTGAAGGGGTACTTAAGAAGTTCAAGGTCGAAAAGTTGTATAACATATGTTCTCCTGAATTAACTCATACAACTGCGCGCGGAAGGTGAGAGTGACCTATACAAGTTAGCTCTCATTGCTGACTGGTATACCACAGCTCATAATCTGGTAGCAGGCCAGCCGTGTGCCAAAACAAAGCTGCAACAAGGGCCCCACCGAATAAACCCCATGGCAACTCAGCCCATCAGCCACCTCCCACATGCAACCCACACCGACCTCCAACTCCTAAACTGAACCATAACATTTTGTTATAATGCAATATACTGTACAATCTGCTGCACTCATTACACACAATACACAGGATTCCATTGTGAACTAAAATATTTTGGTAGCAACGCGGTACAGAAAGCCAAGAAGACCGTGGTCAAGGTGAAAAAGGACCCTCCCTCTAATGTTGATACCGCCAAAGTAAATGGCATTGGAGTTGAGTGTCTTTTTGACACAGGGTCCGAGTTTGAGTCCACAGTTTGCCGTGAGTTCATCAGACAGGAAGATTATACAGACCAGACAGTCACCTTTACATATTGCTAATCAAGGGGACACAATAGCAACTACCCATAATGTAGCATAAATACACATATCATGTCATTACGTAAAAGGATACATTTGGGCCATGGTTTCAGACAAATCACCACCGTAGTCTCAGTTTGGGATGAAAATATGTCACCCTCACAAAGCCAAAGGAACCCATTTTGGCTAACTGTTGAACTATTTGCTATATGTAACCCTGCTGTATTCTGTTATTTCTTGTTGAATACATTTATTGTGGATACTTAGACCACTCATGTTAGCATAAACTCACTTACAAGTTATGTGTTGTAGTCTGTCACCTGTATTTACTTACTATCCTGGTGTATGTATCACGGGGCTCGAACTATCCTCTAAAACTAGGAATTGTATAACTAGCGATTTGGGCAATTTGACATTAAGTTTTATTAGGGCTTCGAGTTATAAACACTGTCTTCAAGAATTTGAAGTGAAGAATTAAAGTATTATTACCATTTAAATTTAGGTGTGAAATATTATTATGAAGTACGATAATATTAATTTAATAAAAGCATTAGAAGATGCAGACACACCACTAATTAAATTTTCATATTAATTTATTTATTTTTATTTCTGAATGATACGCCAGTGATTAATTATCTAACTGCACTGTCAGTGATCAATATTAGTAATTTTTACTAACATTCACTCAGCAGTTCTGTTCGTAATAGAACACATTATGTGAACTGTTAAAAACGGATAACGACTAGAAATGGTATATGTCAATTCTGAATCTGCATTGGTCAGAATTGTTATATACGTGTTGCGTACACTGTATTGCATCATACTTTATATTACTTGCACTTCGTGATGTCATAGTCTATGTTACTAATACTGCATTGCATCATAGCTGATATTATTGGCATCTTGTGACGTTATGGTTTGACTTACAGGCACTTCATGACGTCATAGTCTAATTAGTAGAACCCTTGACATTAAAGTTTATTATACTGGCATTACATTGCTTCCTAATTTATATTATTGCCAGCTTGTGACACAATAGTTTGTGTTACTGGTATTGATTTACTTAAAATATTTTGTTAAAGGCATTTATTAAGTAGTTGTTTATGGTAGAAGTACTGCATTCCATTATAGTTTATGCTATAAACACCAAGAGCTACTAAAGTGAGTGCAGACGTCTGTACTGGGAATGCATTTATTATTAAGTTTATGTGATACGTATATCAGCTTACCTGACATTTAGTGAACAGTTACATTTGAAATTCATTATTAGTTGAATGGTCTTTGCTATTACCTTTACTCCATATTAGTGACTATTAAGTACTGCATGAATATCAGTAAATGTTTACTACTGTATGTTGCAGGAATATCATTTACTGTTACTACTGCATGTTGCAGGAATATCAGTAACTATTACGTGTATGTTGTAAGAATATCAGTAACTATTACGTACTGCACGATGTAGGAATATCAGTTAATGTTTACTACTGCGTGTTGCAGGAATATCAGTAACTATTAAGTTCTGCATTATGTAGGAATATCAGTTACTTTTAGGTACTGCATGTTGCAGAAATATCAGTAACTATAATGTATGTTGCAGGAATATCAACTACTGTTAGATACTGCATGTTACATGATATCCATAACTGTATTGGGGTGTGATGGAATCAGATATGAAAAACTGTAAGTAGTACTGATTCGTCTCAACACCAATTATGATGTTCAACTAGTACATCAGATCTTCCAGAGTGTTTCGAGAGTACTAACCAGTGTGTTTGTGAGTGTGTGTGCGTGCGTGCGTGGGTGGTTGCGTACAATTTAAACTCAATATTGGAGTTATGTTTAACAAACACAAACAAATCAAATTTTAAAATGTAAATGCTGATTTGTATACATTAAAAGGTCTCTGTATTTCTTTGTTCTTTTCTTCCATTATCTTCGTAATTATTTTCACACCTTATATTTCTGAATTTCCTTCATATTTATTTATTTATTTATTTATTTTATTGTTACAGTGATTAAGTCGTTCCTGCATATAAAAGAATATTAAAAACTATTGGAGAAACGATAGAATTGGATGTTTGGAGAGAAGACTAATAGAACCGCAAAAGGAACCCCGCCTAGAATTCGAAATGCACCAATAAGGTTTACTGCTATCGACCCAGCATCATTTCCGGTTTAGTGAAACAATGAAAGGCACTCTAGAGCTTCTTCAATAAACAGCTCACAGGGAAATCAAGCAGGGTATACAGCAATGAGCAGTACAACAGGATCCATTCATACGCAACCAGTAGTGGCACAATCGATATACACTAATAGGAACTCAACAGCGACATCCTCGAGCAGCAGAACAGGATCCATTCATACGCAACCAGTAGTGTCACAATCGATATACACTAATAGGAACTCAACAGCGACATCCTCGAGCAGCAGAACAGGATCCATTCATACGCAACTAGTAGTGTCAAAATCGATATACACTAATAGCAACTCAAAAGCGACATCCTCGAGCAGCCGAACAGGATCCATTCAAACGAAACCAGTAGTGGCTCAATCGATATACACTAATGGCAACTCAACAGCGACATCCTCGAGAAGCAGAACAGGATCCATTCATACGCAACCAGTAGTGTCAAAATCGATATACACTAATAGCAACTCAAAAGCGACATCCTCGAGCAGTCGAACAAGATCCATTCAAACGAAACCAGTAGTGGCACAATCGATAAACACTAATAGCTACTCAACAGCGACATCCTCGAGCAGCAAAACAGGATCCATTCATACGCAACCAGTAGTGGCAAAATCGATATACACTAATGGCAACTCAACAGCGACATCCTCGAGCAGCAGAACAGGATCCATTCATACGCAACCAGTAGTGTCAAAATCGATATACACTAATAGCAACTCAAAAGCGACTTCCTCGAGCAGCCGAACAGGATCTAATCAAACGAAACCAGTAGTGGCTCAATCGATATACACTAATGGCAACTCAGCAGCGACATCCTCGAGCAGCAAAACAGGATCCATTCATACGCAACCAGTAGTGTCAAAATCGATATACACTAGTGGCAACTCAACAGCGACATCCTCGAGCAGCAGAACAGGATCCATTCAAACGAAACCAGTAGTGGCTCAATCGATATACACTAATGACTACTCAACAGCGACATCCTCGAGCAGCAGAACAGGATCCATTCAAACGAAACCAGTAGTGGCTCAATCGATATACACTAATGGCAACTCAGCAGCGACATCCTCGAGCAGCATAACAGGATCCATTCATACGCAACCAGTAGTGTCAAAATCGATATACACTAATGGCAACTCAACAGCGACATCCTCGAGCAGCAGAACAGGATCCTTTCATACTCAAGCAGAAGTGGTACAATCGATATACACTAATGACTACTCAACAGCGACATCCTCGAGCAGCAGAACAGGATCCATTCATACTCAACCAGAAGTGGTACAATCGATATACACAAATGACTACTCAACAGCGACATCCACGAGCAGCAGAACAGGATCCATTCATACTCAACCAGAAGTGGTACAATCGATATACACTAATGACTACTCAACAGCGACATCCTCGAGCAGCAGAACAGGATCCATTCATACTCAACCAGAAGTGGTACAATCGATATACACAAATGACTACTCAACAGCGACATCCACGAGCAGCAGAACAGGATCCATTCATACTCAACCAGAAGTGGTACAATCGATATACACTAATGACTACTCAACAGCGACATCCTCGAGCAGCAGAACAGGATCCATTCATACTCAACCAGAAGTGGTACAATCGATATACACTAATGACTACTCAACAGCGACATCCTCGAGCAGCAGAACAGGATCCATTCATACTCAACCAGAAGTGGTACAATCGATATACACTAATGACTACTCAACAGCGACATCCTCGAGCAGCAGAACAGGATCCATTCATACTCAACCAGAAGTGGTACAATCGATATACACTAATGACTACTCAACAGCGACATCCTCGAGCAGCACAACAGAATACTCTAATTCTCAACCAGTAGTGGCACCAACGGAATACTTTAATTGCTGTTTGACAGTGACATCCTCCATCTGTACAACAGGATACCATCATGCTCAGCCAGTAATGGCACCATCAAGATGCCCTAATGGTTACTCAATAGCTTACTCACCAAATACAACGCGTGCAATCTCTAGTGGCCAGATGATAATTACAACACCGCTTAGTACCTCGGGCTACTCAAAAACTACCTCACCATCTGATTCAGTGGTTTGCACTTCCGGTTACCCACAGTGGATGAATTTCTCGGGAATATCGGCAGGATATTCCTCAGGATATATGAGAGAAATCCCAGCTTGGTACTCTGGTGCAGATGGCACTGCTTATGCAACTAATGGACTGACAATTTATTCCATGACAGCACAGCAGCAGCCGCTTGTAGATAGACCTTTACACAATGCAGTAACATACGCGTATGTCTATGACAGTATTGTAAAATTCGAGGAAGAGAAGGTGGTTGTCTTTTATCACTATACAGACTTTGCTGGCATTTCTTGCATCATGACCTCTGGGTACATTGAAGAGAGTTCTGAGTACAGCAATTACGCTAAAAAAGGAAGAGGTATGTTGCTATTTTTAGTTGTAGTTTCTGTCCCTTTCGGTGTTTGTTAGTTTGGGACGAGAACATTGACATGATTTTACGTATGCATTGAAAACGAAATAAAGAACTACAGTTTATGGGTGGGAAAGCACAGATGCCATGAACTGTAACCCTCATTCATAGTCTCCTAAGTTACATACCTGAATATATACAGATAAACGCAACAGTTATCCCACTGTTACACAAAAATTAAAGAGATCTATATGTATTCAATAGATAGAATGAAAGAATGTGCTTTTGGCTATTAAGGAACAGCTCCCATCCTTCTAACAGAATAGAATTGAAAAGTTTGTTACTAGACTAAAACAAACAGGCTTGAAAACATTTTTCTACAATTTATTAACTCTAATAAAGTTATATATTTAAGGTCAAAATAAATAAAAGAATTCATATTCTTTTGTAGGAGTTATTAATTTATTATTGTGAGTTTGTCTTTGAATGAGTCACTATTGTCATTGGAAATGTCACTTATTGCGAGTTTATTATTGGTAGAGTCAGTTTGTTATTGCTAAATTGTCATTGGTAGTGCCAGTTTGTTATTGCTAAATTGTCATTGGTAGTGCCAGTTTGTTATTATTGCGAAATTGTCATTTGGTTTCAGTTAGTTTGTTATTGCTAAATTGTCATTTAGTGTCAGTTTGTTATTGCTAAATTGCCATATAGTGTCAGTTTGTTGTTGCTAAATTGTCATTGGTAGTGTCAGTTTGTTATTGCTAAATTGCCATATAGTGTCAGTTTGTTATTGCTAAATTGTCACTAGCAAGCCCAACGTCAAAATGTTCATAGGATTCTATTTCACTAGCAAGCCCAACGTCAAAATGTTCATATGATTCTATTTCACTAGCAAGCCCAACGTCAAAATGTTCATATGATCATATTTTACTACGAAGTCTAACTTCAAGATTTTAATATGTGTGTTGCAGGAGTCTACGGAACAAACATGGCACCGTGGGAAGGGAAGCTCGCCATTTCTAAAAATAACTGGAACAATGGCGGGTACGCGAGGATGATAAATGGCAGAGCGGATTACGCTGTTTGTTTGCTGATTCCAGAGAGTAAAGTCAAAGACTGCTCAAATCGCAGGAGAGACCTGCTGCTGCACAAGGGGCGGGTTTTCCTCAGTGATTATGAACACGAAATTGTTTGCGTAGAGCACGAGTGAACACGAAATTGTTTGCGTAGAACACGATTGAATACGAAATTGCTTGCGTAGACCATAAGTGAATACGTAATTGTTTGCGTAGAGCACGAGTGAATACGAAATTGTTTGCGTAGAGCACGAGTGAATACGAAATTGTTTGCGTAGAGCACGAGTGAATAGGTAATTGTAATTGTAATTTTTGAAGAGGTAGCTCTTCAAAAGGTAACACAAAAATTATAATTATCTGATGGTGAGTCAAACATTTCCAGAGTGACTACAGTGAACTAATCGGGAATGCACTAATGAAAGAAGCATTTTGATTTTGGTCTTTCAGTCTAGAACAAGTAATATTTATTAATTGTATGAATAAAGCTACAATCTGCAGAATACTCTAAGTCTAAGATATATAAGTTTTTTATTTCTGTCGTGAACAAGTAACTGAGAATAAATACTTCTGCACTAATTTTCTCTAATAAGAAAGAAGAGAGATTGTGTATCTGTGCGTGTGTGGTGTTTGTGTATGTGTGTGGTATATGTGATGTGTGTGTGATGTGTGTATCGTCTATACATGTGCGCACTTGTAAAATAGAATCGGGTGGACAGTTTGTGCATGCCCTTGGGTGTCATAAGAGAGAAAAATGCATTGACAAGTGAATAGCCGAAGACACAAGTCATGTTGGGAATGAATTGTATGGCTTTCTCTTACAAGAGACTGAAACACTTTCACTGAAATCAGGTTCTTAGAACACTTTATTATTGCGTCACTCACCATGACCACTTACGTCACCAAGATCAGTTGAAATATAAGATCACTTACGTCACCAAGATCGGTTGAAATATAGACCTCTTACGTCACCAAGATCAGTTGAAATATAAGATCACTTACGTCACCAAGATCGGTTGAAATATAGACCTCTTACGTCACCAAGATCAGTTGAAATATAAGATCACTTACGTCACCAAGATCAGTTGAAATACATGATCATTTACGTCACCAAGATCAGTTGAAATATAAGATCACTTACGTAACAAAAGATCAATTGCATATCCAAGACCACTTAATTCACAGAGATCACTTCCGAAACTCATGTACCTTATTTCTGGGAATGGCGCAACCATGATCCGTTCAAGTGAGAAAGCGGTGCCTTTCTTCATTGCATCTAATAACAAAACGCTCCACTCTTGGCTCCACTCTGAAGCATGTGTCACTAGTGTATCTTCTCCATTACTTAAAGGTCAAAGTTCAGTCTACAAGTGCGCTTTTCGATTTCGTGAGTTTGGCGACGTGGTCATCTGCTTTGCGAGTTTGCTGCGCCTCTTTAGTAGCGTGTGCAAGATTTTACAATTAAAGTAAAAACATGTTACTGCTGTAAGATTAAAACAATCTATCATTAATATGTGGCAGTTTAAAAAAAATAAAGTGTATAGGTAAATAAAGCTGATAAAGCTATGGTCGATCCAGTAATCGTGTGGGTGGGGCAATCACCTTTATCTTAATATTGTGATGGGGTGGTGAGGTCACAGGATGCAAGACGACGAGGACAATGATAATGGACTCTTTAGATTGACGGCAACCGCAGGAAGAGATGAAGGTACCGCATCGTGCTTACGTTTACAAAGACTTTTCTAATGGCGACACAGGGGGCGTTGGACATTCTGAAGGACTTAACACTTCACAGCAACACTGCAGTGCTGTACTACGATATATACCTTTGTAATGATGTGAGAAAATACTATTACAATTCTTCACGTCAACGATCTAATGCTCAATAGTGAAATATGTCTATTGCATAATGCTGCATAGTGAAATATGTCTATTGTATAATGCTGCATAGTGAAATATGTCTATTGTATAATGCTGCATAGTGAAATATGTCTATTGTATAATGCTGCATAGTGAAATATGTCTATTGTATAATGCTGCATAGTGAAATATGTCTATTGTATAATGCTGCATAGTGAAATATGTCTATTGCATAATGCTGCACAGTGATGTATTGAAACTAAATAACACTGTAAATAAAACTAAATAAAACTAAATAACACTGGCTACACAGCAAATGTATAATATTATATATTGATAAGATTTAATATTAAATCGCGTTGCACTTATAATGAATAACAATGCACAGTATTCTATTGATAATTTATTTTTTCCTCGTGCTATACTGTTATGATATAATAGTAATCAGTTAGATACTGGCTATTCCGATACTTTGTCATGATATAATGATGTGTTACAACATTCCGCCGTTGCGTACTGTTAAGATAGTATGCTTTAGACAGCTATTCTGCTAAAATAGAATACACAATTATCTACTGCAAAGATGTGTGTGTGTGTGTGGGGGGGGGGGCGGTTCGAATCTTGCACACCAATGGACAACGACAGAAAACGCATTAACACTTCTTGCAGTTTTTCATGTTCTTTATTCGGCTCATGTAGAGCACTGCTCTTTCTGATACACACAAGCACACTCTGTGTGTGTGTGTGTGTGTGTGTGTGTGTGTGTGTGTGTGTGTTTGTGCGTGTGTGTGTGTGTGTGTGTGTGTGTGTGTGTGTGTGTGTGTGTGTGTGTGTGTGTGTGTGTGTGTGTGTGTGTGTGTGTGTGTGTGTGTGTGTGTGTGTGTGTGTGTGTGTGCATGTTTCGAAAGCAGTTTAATATCACCGCTGGAGTTTGCATTGATCTTTTCAACAGACGTCATCTATTCTGGAGTGCCCATGAGGAAACACAACCCCACATTTGTGTTGTGGGCTGGACTGGAGAAAAGGAATTAAAAAAAAAGTCTCAGTGGTTTGGCGCACACCCTCAATGTCTCAAAACACACCTTTTGTCTGACCACGCTAGAAATATGAAAGATAGATAATGTCGAATAGAAGAGTGATAGTTCTAGAAGAAAGCTTGATCCCCCTGATACATACAGTTAGGATTGTAAGTAAATACAGGTGACAGACTACAACACATAACATGAAAGTGAGTCACGCTAACACGAGTGGTCTATGTATCAACAATAATTGTATTCAACCAGAAATAACATATGACAGCATGGTTACATAGAGCAAATAGACCAACAGTTACAAATAGAGTTTATAAATGTTTTTAGTTCATAATCATGACCATTTGGAGTTGTAAGAGAATATTCGTTTTGAGTCCTAAGGTAGTTATTTTGTTTCATTTGTATGAGCAAACTATAAATGAGTTATAAAAGAACACTGAATGTTTCTGAGTGAACTCTAAAAGTACTTTGATTAAAGTTTAATTGAATTTGATTGAATCTAGACTGAAGCTGTGTGGTTGTTGTTTATATAATTGCAAAACTTAGGATTGCCTGACGTGATATCAAGGGTTCCAGTGAATGTCATTAGCAGATGCTCGCTTGGTCCATTGTACTGGTCTTTGGCCCTTGGGTCATTGTGCTCTAGTGTTGCTTCATGGTTCAATCCTCATCAAAGTCAACATCCAAGATAAAGTTCTGATCTGCCATTAAAATACATATGGGATAAGAATTCATTCATATGTGTTCTCTGGCAGAACACTCTTACTATATCGTCATCTTACATTTTAATATCATAAGCGAAATATAACAATATAAAGTATAGTTAATGTCAAGAGATAAATATGAATATAATATCATAAGCAAAATATAACAATATAAAGTATAGTTAATGTCAAGAGATAAATATGAATATAATATCATAGGCGAAATATAACAATATAAAGTATAGTTAATGTCAAGAAATAAATATGAATATAATATTGGTTAGGCAAGCAAAACCAGATACCTTCGGCAGTAATTTATACAGAGGATGATTTCCTGCTGGGTTGATAACTGGCAATAATAGTTAGTATTATGGCTATAACTTATTAAGGCCAGGAGCTGAATATGTTGCCGATATGATCGATTTGTGTTGGACTGCCAAATTCCATGTAGATTTCTGGCACATTCGTTTGTGCACGGTTGAGCTGTTCTTCCATTGGTTAATTTAGTGAGTAGAAACTCAGATATTTTTCTAGCCTAGGGATACAGGTCAGCCATTCTGGAACTAAGTTTGTGTGTAGTCTCTTTTAGAGGATAGTGGGTGCTACATAAGCCATTATGTGTGATGATAAACGTTTTCACACAAATAAATTAAAATGTAGTCTCTTTTAGAGGATAGTGGGGGCTACATAAGACATTATGTGACGTATGCTAGAGGATAAACGTTTTCAGACAAATAAATTATAAAATGCACAAAGAAAGAAATATAAACTATCTCATGAAAATAATAAATACAAACTAAAACTATTTCTCATCTAAATATACAAACGCCTGTTGTAAGTAGTAAATACATAAATACAAACTAAAACTATTTCTCATCTAAATATACAAACGCCTGTTGTAAGTAGTAAATACATAAATACAAACTAAAACTATTTCTTATCTAAATATACAAACGCCTGTTGTAAGTAGTAAATACATAAATACAAACTAAAACTATTTCTTATCTAAATATACAAACGCCTGTTGTAAGTAGTAAATACATAAATACAAACTAACGCCTGTTGTAAGTAGTAAATACATAAATACATACAAACGCCTGTTGTAGGTAGTAAATACATAAATACATACAAACGCCTGTTGTAAGTAGTAAATACATAAAACAGAGTATAACGATAAACATTGTACACTAACACAGCATTATACATTTAGTGCGGGCAATGTTTACACGTTCATGTATTGCAAGTTTGAAACCCAGTACCCCTTGACCCCGCTTGTCAAATGAGGCTTACCCACTAACATAACGCTCACAGAGCCAAGAAAAAAAGCGCTGGACCAAAGCGGGCAGCAAATATCCCGCATCTTGCTCTCCTCTTCCTGGTCATAATGCAGTTAGCTGTTATTGCTTTCGCTTCCGCCTAGGCTATATCGATATATCGCTTAGAAATAATACTCTCCTAAGCAATATTATGACATATTCCTCTATACTGATATGCTGCTTGGATACACGAATGCATGGGAAAGAGGGTGGGGTGGGGTATGATGCTAAATTATTCAGTTTCTATAGAGCTGACCTATTAAGATACGGTGTTCCAAGAACCTTTCGCGTTTCTTTAAAAAATATATAGGGCCTCTGCAATGTGTGTTGCCATTAGGATTTAATACCCCATTAATCTATAACACCTCATAATTTGTATAGATAGGAGATAATATTGCAAATTGTGCACTATTGTCATAACGAAAGATTTTGCATCAAAACCTTATTTCTAAACGTTGCCTGGCAACTCGACTCCGTGCGCGTTTAAACATAACTGAAACTGAAAGTAGGAGCTATTTTTTTTTCCGCGAAAAGGAACGATAACGCGTGTTCGCACGCACGGAATATATCACGACAGCTGTTGTTCACGCTTCCGTCACCGAGGTGAGTGAATTAGTGAATCAAGTGTCACGCTATGTTGTAATCGTGATTGTTGACTTACTGTACTCTATCAAAGTGTACATCACCTTCAGGACTGGGTGCAAAGGGAAGGGAGACACATAATGCAATCAAGAGGAATGTTGGGGAACCGGCTTTCATTTGTAGTTTCGTTTATCTTCCTGTCAGTATGAGGTTGAAAAACTGGAAGGCTAGAAAGGGTAGTTTGTTTGGTACGGTGTAGCCAACGTTTCCTGCTTCGTTTCCGTTCGTTTCTCTCTTTTCTGATGGGTGACCACGATTGCTGTGTTTTTTGATTTTCAGGTGAAAGGGGGAGACCTCTGCATTAAACATGGGGAATTGCCTAGGTAGTGTAGAGGAAGAAGATACAGAACAGCAGACAAGAAACTCGGCAGGGCGCTCGACTGGCCGACCGACGAGACACAGTAATTCACATCCGTACACAACACTGCCCACTGACGATACCACCTGGTCGTCTAGAAATGCAAACAGATACAACTCGGACTCCTGGGGCAGAACTTCGATTAGAAATTCAGACAGAATTTTGCCGGAAAATTCAACAGTATACCAAGATAGCTATGCAACAGGAAATAGAACAGGATACCCTAAGACCTATACAACAGGAAACACAACAGCGACACTTAAACCAACTTTCTCGTCTATACATACAGCGCAGACGGCAGTTAGAAACACAGCAACAACGTCTGCCAGCTCATCGAAAGGACTTGAAGCCAGAAATGTGGCCATAACATCAACGAGGGTCGAGACAGAAACACGTACAGGGTTTTCCAGTGGACTTGCGTCGAGCAATTCCAAGGGACATCAAAAGGGATACCAAACGGGATACAACAAAGGAACAACAGAGAACTCTTTGCAGGGAACCACTGTCTTTTATCACTACACAGATTCGGCAGGTGTGGCTGCCATAAAATCTTCTGGCTTTATCAAAGAGAGCTCTGAGGATAGCCCATACGCTCACTTTGGTGAAGGTATGTTCTTTATTTCGGTTGCGTTTTATGTTTTCCTTTTTTTTTTTTTTTTTTTATGTTTACTTTCAGTACTGAAAGTGGTGGTGGTGGTGGTGAAGAACTGCGAAGTTTCCCGAAATATTTGTGTTGTTGTTGATTCAATTTATGTATACATTAATTCCATACATACTTTAATATTAATACTTCCTGGCATCATTTTACTTCACAGTCATTCTATTTTTAGCTTTTAAAGCACCCTCGTTTAGCAGGATGCAAATTAATTATAAAATGAGAGGGTTCACACACGCACGCGCACACGCACACACACACACTCACTCACACACACACACACACACACACACACACACACACACACACACACATACTAAGGGTTCAACTAGTGATATAAACCAACCCTCAAACATTTAAATTAATTTCGTACCCCACAACACGAATTTCGCACAAGTCTTACTTCTATCAATTAACCAATTAACGACAATTCCATTAAAGCTCCTTGACTGTAGTTCGTTCCATGTCTGTACGTTATCAGCACTTCTCTGCGTCGCCGGTCACCTCATGTCTTTGATTACATCGATGAACTTATTTCGTTTGCGTCTGTACGGTACTTCCAGATCTGTACGTCTTCTGCGTGCATTTATATAAAATATTATGTCAAGGCCTGCATGTGTATCAGATATGTATGTTACTTTCATGTCTGAACATGTATTATGTTCAATATAATTATGCGTACGTTACGTTCATATCTGAACATGTATTATGTTCAGTATTAGTATGTGTGCGTTGCGTCTATTCGTACATTAGTGTTTAAAACGTGAATAGGATTATCAATCTTCTAAGTTCACGTTAAGGACTTTGCTTTCATTGTCTCTCTGTTTTTTAAAGTACACGTTAAGGACTTTGCTTTCATTGTCTCTCTATTTTTTAAAGTACACGTTAAGGACTTTGCTTTCTGCATAAATAACACCTTTCAGCTAAATTGTCACAATACAACTATAATTATTTTCGGAAACTTAAAAAAAAATATAAAGAGTTTAGGTGATGCACATAAACTAATAATACATTACATAGAGACATGTATTCTATTTCTACTAAATTTTGTTTTCATGTGTGTGTGTGTGCGTGTGTGTGTGTGTGTGTGTGTGTGTGTGTGTGTGTGTGTGTGTGTGTTTATCTTTGTGAGCGTGTATGCGAGTCTTTACTTGTTATCGTGTGTTAGTGTTGGAAAAATAAAACCATGTATTTTACTGATAACACCAACCTATTGAGTTGTGAATAAATTCTTCGTTTTCCGAGGTCATTCGTATTACCAGAGGTCATAGCGATAGCGGACTTCTTACAAGTGCATTTTATGCTGAATTTCTTTCCATTAAACTGGCAAATAAATCATTCACCCTATTAAAATGTCAGGTCAAGTTGCTTTAGACCTTTCCCGTATTCTCCGTTTTTTTCTAACATTCTCGCAAACTGTGCAAATAATAATAAAGATTTAACAATCAATACAGCACACCTGTAAATATAATTAGATCTAATCGTCACTTAGTACGCTGCCATGCGTTTTGTGCTCGGAGAGTAAATTTGCACGAGGTAAAAAATTAGATTTAATCGTTACTTAATCTGCTGCCACTCGTTTTGTGCTCAGAGAGTAAATTTGCACGAGGTGTAAATTTACTCATTTTTCCAATCAAGCATGTGAACTTGAAATAGACGAACATCTGCACGTCAGCGCAAGGCGTTATCTCCCCTGATGATTTGTAGTTTCCATAGAGTTGCTCGACTTCTGCTCGTGAATTTAGGCGCAACAAATGACCACGTGTTATTGCAACATTCCACGCATTATGCAATAACGAAAATGTTGAAGGCTAAATGTTTCCCATTCGCCATCTGTACACATGGGAGTGGTTTTCAGTACATTGTCTCTGAAATTGTGAGACAGTCTATAAAATTTGGAGCACTAAAATTCCTTAAGGTTAGCACCATATGTCTATACATGATATAAAATAAATCCAATCAAAACCAATGAAATATGACACCGAGAAAATTCAGTTCAAGAATCTAACAGTAGAAAAACCTTCACCATAAACTTGTCACGTGCTCAGAGACAGACAAACAGACAGACGTACGGAAAGGTCTCAGACTCGGACAGACTAACGCAGAAAAGCAATACAAACGTTAAGAAAAGGAAATCTACCCGTCACTAATAAATTGTTTTGTTTTTTAGCAACATTTAATTTCATTTCCTTTCAGGAGTCTACGGCACGAACTTGGCACCGAGTACAGGAAAGATGGCCATTGCTAAGAACAACTGGAACAATGGCGGACCTGCGAACAAACGAAGAGGGAGAGTGGACTATGCCATCCGAGTGTACATTCCGAAATGTCTCGTGACGGACTGCTCCACTCGGGGCAGAGACCTCTTGCTCTACAAGGGGCGACTTTACCTCAATGATTACAAATGGGATGTTGTTAAAGTGAACTGATTTTCTTGAATGGTAAAAGATCTTTCCCTAAAAGCCGATTTTTGTTTCTTGTTTATTACGTCACGGAGACTTGTGTTTGCTTGCGTGTCCTGAGTTGTCGGACAACAAAGAACATGAGTAGGAAACTTTTTTGTTCAAACCAGAAATCAGACGGCGTGAAATCTATTATCTCTACACACACATCAGGCAGAGAGATAGAGAGTCGTTGAGATAACAGTCAGTTTGTGGTCTGGAGAAACAAAATTATAACATTCATTGATATTTTAGCCGATGCAGTAGTTCGTTGTGTTCTAGATATCTACTTCAGCCATTAAAATACTAGTACATTCTGTTCTATGAAGATCTACTTCAGCCATTAAAATACTAGCACGTTCTGTTCTATGGGGATCTACTTCAGCCATTAAAATACTAGTACATTCTGTTCTATGAGGATCTACTTCAGCCATTAAAATACTAGTACGTTCTGTTCTATGGGGATCTACTTCAGCCATTAAAATACTAGTACGTTCTGTTCTATGGGGATCTACTTCAGCCATTAAAATACTAGTACGTTCTGTTCTATGGGGATCTACTTCAGCCATTAAAATACTAGTACGTTCTGTTCTACTGGGATCTACTTCAGCCCTTAAAATGCTAGTACGTTGTGGTCTATGGGGAACTACCACATGGCGCTGGATACTGTCTACTAGTGATCACATTATTTTACACAGCCATTGAGATACTAATCTGTTGAGTTTTAAGTGATATGCCGCGACAGTGAGATAACCAATCAACAGTAACTCTAGTGTTACTGATATATCGGTTAAGATACAATATAGTCCTTTCTAAGGAAACTTGGATAATATAATTAATGATAATCAATTAAATTATTGTAATTCTTACATGTGGAACTAATGCAAATCTTGATTTTTATATCCACCATTTCTTGTAGAACAAAGTACAGACATTGGTCACTGAGTCCAGTGGACCTAATGCAAATCTTGATTCATATATTCACCATTACTTTTAGAACAAAGTAGACATTGGTCAGTGAGTGTGGTGAATACAATGTATGCTCTTGTAATGCAAGTAACTTTTTATAATGAAAAGGAATCCAACATTCATATAGTAATAGTAGTGTTTGTGAACTTGGCACATATATTTTAATGCAAGTCATTGTTCTATTGGACCAACCAAGGATACGTCACAAGTGAATGGTCATAGCAGAACTGACAACCAAGTCATTGTTCTATTGGACAAACCAAGGATGTGTTACAAGTGAATGGTCATAGCAGAACTGACAACCACCGAGATACAAGTCATTGTTCTATTGGACCAACCAAGGATGCGTTACAAGTGAATGGTCATAGCAGAACTGACAACCACCGAGATACAAGTCAATTATGTGTAGTAAAACTAATATAAGATATAGAATGAGGTCAACTGTGTATAATGTGACTTGCAACCGTTGAGATACATTATCATTTGTGTATAATGCACTAAGCCACGGAGAAACACGTCCGTTGTGCGTTGTGAAACTAACTTAAGATGTAGAATGAAGTAAACTGTGTATATAGTGGAACTAGCAGCCATTGCGACACAAGGTGCTTGGGGTTTTTCTTGCAGATATGGCAATTGACCACCGACAAATGACTTTTCAAAATAACATATTACTTGAAAGCAATGATCTCATGTTATACATTCCTAGCTGTTTTCGGTTGAATAATTCAAACTAACAAAATACTTTTGAAAGGGAGTGTTGGTCTAGTGACATAATTTAAATACATGTACTACTGAACTATTTATTTTCACAATATATATATTACAACGTGGATGTAAATCTGACCAATTACTTACTAAACATATTGTGGCGTGTTTACATGTGAATGCAGGAAGAGAGAAAGACGAGAAAGAATAAAATGTTTAATTATTCCCTCGCTGCTTGCTGGAAACATAACCCAGTTTCTCAGTCACATGCACGCACTTTCAGGAAACAAATACAGGGACGCACAATGGTTATGACACGTAACAAGCCGTCTATCGCTGTGCTAAACATAGGTAATATTTAATATAGCCCTAGCCCCCATACTCCCTCCGTGACTGTAGTCTCTATAACACATGTGCACGTGACAATACTAGACAGGGAGTCAAAAATTATCATTAAAGGGGTTTAATAAATAAAATAAAATAAAAATAACGAGATAAATGTCCAGGTGGATCAAAATAAAATATAGTTCAATGTTATCACTATTAGTATATGGTTCAATGTTATCACTATTAATATATGGTTCAATGTTATCACTATTAATATATGGTTCAATGTTATCACTATTAATATATATGATTTTAGTGCAAATAGTCTCTACATAAGCGTAAGAAAGAACAATGGTTATGTAATAGAAATATCAATATCTTCAAGAGTGTTTTCCTTTGACTTATCTTGGACCAGAAGAAAACCTGTCTCCTCAACTAATGACAGTGTTGGCGTGTTGTTCTCTGGTTCCTGAGAATGAAGACGTAGTTTGGCTTCTTAGTGTGGACCAACAATGAGCAAATATGGTGATGGAATGGGAAGGCCACGCGCCCTTTGTTGGCTGACGCCCGCCACCCTCATCCCCCAATCACACAAGGTGCAAGACTAGAGAGAAAAGAGTAATATTTCTCCTTATTGCTTATAATTGTGCATGTAAGTGACGTACACTTGTAACAGACATTGATACATAAGGTACACTTGTAGTAGACACTGATACATAAGGTACACTTGTAGCAGACACTGATACATAAGGTACACTTGTAACAGACACTGATACATGAGGTACACTTGTTACAGACACTGATACATAAGGTACACTGATACTTAAGTACACTTGTAACAGACACTGATACATAAGGTACACTTGTAGCAGACACTGATACATAAGGTACAATTGTAACAGACACTGATACATAAGGTACACTTGTTACAGACACTGATACTTAAGTACACTCGTAACAGACACTGATACATAAGGTAAACTTGTAGCAGACACTGATACATAAGGTACATTGTAACAGACACTGATACATAAGGTACACTTGTAACAGACACTGATACATAAGGTACACTTGTTACAGATACTGATACTTAAGTACACTTGTAACAGACACTGATACATAAGGTACACTTGTAACAGACACTGATACATAAGGTACACTTGTTACAGACACTGATATATAAGGTACACTTGTTACAGACACTGATACTTAAGTACACTTGTAACAGACACTGATACATAAGGTACACTTGTTACAGACACTGATACTAAAGTACACTTGTAACAGACACTGATACATAAGGTACACTTGTAACAGACACTGATACATAAGGTACACTTGTAACAGACACTGATACATAAGGTACACTTGTTACAGACACTGATACTTAAGTACACTTGTAACAGACACTGATACTTAAGATATACTTGTAATAGACACTGATACATAAGGTACACTTGTTACAGACACTGATACTTAAGTACACTTGTAGCAGCCAAATTGGTAGTGACAAATTCTGCCAGGGATTACATGACTGGGCGAGTTGGGAACTTGAGACTAAACTTAATTAAAGCATTTGAAACAAGGTGGAAATCACTACTTTATAGTGGTTTAAAGTAATAAAGTCAAAATTATTATTATTAAATTTAAAGTATTATCATGAATTAAGATATCTTTACTCTTTAAAATCTTTATAAAATAGTGAGAAGATGAGTGGCACACTTCACATATAAACTATGATATTCTCGGTTTTTCTGTGATTTCATTGTCTTACCATATTATTTCTATCGTACTCTTGTTTCAAGCAACTGGCCTTGATGTGATGGTCTCCCTTTCATCAATTAGATTTCTCAATCTTCTATTTAGTCCGTATGTGTCTTATGTTCAAGAGTGTTTTTGTTTGTCTGGAGGACAGCCGCATTCAGATTGAGACATGTCTAGTCACTCTCAAAACTGTGGTGGTCTTTGCCTGTCTTGTGTAATATCTTTTAAGCACATTTGTTCAAACAAACAAGTTACATATTCGTAACATTAACATAACAACTGTCATTATGTCTATCAAACAAGCAAAGGAACATGCTCCTGCAAAACATACATAATTCAAACATGCAAAGTTAACATACACCTGTCATACCTGAAAAATCTACATACATAATTCAAACATGCAAAGTTAACATACACCTGTCATACCTGAAAAATCTACATATATAAATCAAACATACAAAGTCAAGGTTTTCTTTTATATGTATGAAGATAATAAAACAATATATTAATGCAAATGTGTGTGTGCTTAGTTGGTATCTATGTGTTTGAATGAAATGTAACAACGATTTCTTTGGACTCTCATTAACAATTTTACATCCTTAATGCTCTATTCACATAAACTAACATTTTTTAAAATCACCAATGCTTTGGCCAAAACCCAAGAGTACATTTGACCATAAGCAGCCTATGCAATTCAATTAGCACAAAGGAAGATGATTAGCATAAGCAAGACGGATATTTAACAAATTTTAAGCAGTCTTCCTCTTGTAAGCGAATGGCTGTAACAAACATTTTACCACTAAGTATTTAACTTCTAATTATTTTTAAGTATTTTTAATTTTCATCCATCTCAACAAGGCATTGTCCTTTTTCAAAGTGTGTATTACATCCATTACTCTATGGTAATAAATGGCGTTTTACTATGATATTTATTTACTTGCTCACTGACCCAAATGTGTTACAATCAACTAAAATGAAAATGAAGATGGCTTACAGCGATATCAGTCTATTAAACTGAGATTTAATTTTTCCTGACACTGTCATGACTTTACAAATAATGTAGTTAATGAGTTACTGATTTATAAATATACTGTTTCAAGTTTCCAATTCTTACTTTCAGGTGTGTTTTCTTTATTGTTTTTCTTTTCTTAATGCTAAACTATTGCTCAGCACTCAAGATGTCTGAAATGCAGTGTTTCTATTGGCTTAACTCAAGCATTGAGTTAGTGCTGTTGGCTAACAGTAAAGTATTGAATTGCAGTATTTCTATTGGAGGAACTAAAGACTTAAATTAATGGTGTTAGTATATTATTCGACTGCATGGCACTGAAGTTGTTAGCTGAATGACTAAACTGCATTCAGAGAGAGAGAAATAAGGGGTGGAGGGGGCCTAATTTATTTCATATACACAATGGCTCACACCTGCGTCACTTGTTTTTTTTCCACAGTGCTTTGAAGCCTTTATTATTTTTCCCAGTCTGCTTCTATTTCTACATTCTGCCATCTGATTCTACATTCTTCCAGTCAACAGTTTCATCAAGTTCTTCATTAAAGATTTTAATCAAGTCTCCATTGTTGTGCCACTGGTCATGCAAAATTATAGCTCATGACCCATAACCCTACCATCCAGCTGCCTACTCATTATTGTTACTTTGGTGTATGTCAAAGATCACCTCATCATACAGAAACTACCAACATGCACAGAGAGACAACTCCGCCTTTACAGATTAACAGTATACCAGGTGATTGGCTTCTAAAATCTATACCTCCTTAGAATACACTGTGACGTCACCTTTCTATTTCTTACTCGTATTTGTATCTGCAATCATTAGTAACTTATAAGGAGTTAGATTAAAAATTCATGTAACATTTGCACTCCGCAAGAAAGAGAGATTTGGGAGCCTGCATAATGAACTATACTTAGTCATAAACATTCAAGAGACTATGAACTATTGCATAATAACAAGTCTATTTTGTACAAGATTTCAATAGCAGATTCTTTGGATTTAATCATTAACCTAGATTTCTAGACTGAATGAACACTACTTTGTATTAGCCTGCCTTTGTAACTACAACATATTATGTACTAATTGTTTCTTATTAACTTTCATTGTGTTGAATACATTTTGTTATTTGTTAATTACACTTCCACTTCTGTATTTAAACAAAGAATGAGATATGCATGCTTGTGGGAGGTGGGGCTTAATTTTAATTGTGTTAAAAAAGTCAGACAATAGCATATTAGCTGAGGGAAAGTGTGTGAGCCAGAATTTCTATACTATCAAGTGTTCAACATTTGCAAGGAGTGATGGGAATTCTGGACTGGTAATGCTCAGAGGCAGGTAGAAATAAATTGATTAATGATTAATGTCTCTTAGGTCCGACCGAGTGTCTCCATCTGCAAATTATGAAGTCCTGTATGGGCGGAATTAAGTATATTAGGGGATGGGTAGCTAAACTGCTCAACTGCCCATCACACACTGCATTATCCTTGTTGACTGAATTATTGCACTGCATTATATATCTTGACTGAATTATTGCACTGAATTAAGACAGTACATGTAAGTGTTGACAATACTACTCTACTACATTGTTACATGTAACTGAAGTACTGAACGCACTTCTGTAGTCAACTGAACTATCACACTACATTCATGCTACTGCTGAACTAGAGCACAGCACTGTCGCACTTCATTGAACTTTTGCACTGCATTGTCAGTTCCAATGAACTTCTGCAGTACAATTATCGCACTATATTAAACAGCATTACATTGTCGCACTTAGTGAATTGCTGCACTAAATTCATGTCGCACTTCACTACATTCTCGAATTTCACTGGCCCAATGTGCTGTATGCTTAGGTTTCACTGGCCTAGTGCAGTGTTTTCTCGCATTTCACTGGCCTACTGTATTACATTCTTGTATTTCACTAGCCTAAGGTACTACATACTTGCATTTCACTGGCCTGCAGTACTACATTCTCACATTTCACTGACCTACTGCACTACATTCTCACATTTCACTGACCTACTGCACTACATTCTCACATTTCACTTACCTACTGCACTACTTTATTACATGTCACTGACATACTGCACTACATTCTCACATTTCAATGACATACTGCTCTACATTCTCACATTTCAATGACCTACTGCACTACATTCTCACATTTCAATGACCTACTGCACTACATTCTCACATTTCAATGACCTACTGCACTACATTCTCACATTTCAATGACCTACTGCACTACATTCTCACATTCCAATGACCTACTGCACTACATTCTCACATTTCAATGACCTACTGCACTACATTCTCACATTTCACTGACCTACTGCACTACATTCTCACATTTCACTGGTCTACTGCACTACATTCTCACATTTCAATGACCTACTGCACTACATTCTCACATTTCACTGACCTAGTGCACTATATTCTCGCATTTCACTGATATTGTGCACTGCATTCTCGCATTATAGAAAAAAGCTATTGCACTACATTATTGCATTTCGTAGGTCTACTGCACTGCAATGTCGCTGTTGACATTAGAATGTTGCTGAAAAATGATCTCTTTGTTTGAGGTCAAGGATACTTGCAACTCTAGCTTGCGCAATAAAAGACGCCAAAACCGAAAGTAAGAACTGAATTTTCCAGGAATGCACCCAGGATGTAATTTGTTTGTTTTCTTCATTTGTCTTTCTTCACCATTGTCGAGCAATGTCTGCGGCCTTCTGATCGGATTCAGCAATAGACAAAATATAATTTGACGTCACAGTTCAGTCGCAGACAGACAGGTGAGCAATGAGATTATTTCATTTGCTAATCTATCATCTCACCAGTGAAGCAGGTAAGTGCAAGCCATTGATAATTAAGAAATATCCATGTGAAGTTTAAAAGACAGCTCTTTCTATTGATTCCTGGCACTTGCTGTTCTATTTCTCTAGTTTTTCGGTGTAAAGATACCAACCTGATTTTTCTAGTTTTATTTTATTCAAGTGCAACTGTCCGGAATTTCTCCTCAAAAATCGAGACTAAATAAATGCATAACTTGGGGGAATATATTTTCATCGTTTTGAAAATACAACTGAGTCTGCAGGTTAACATAATAAAGCTGCACATTCCAGATCTAACAATGACATTGCTTCAGAGGACATTAAAGCTGCACTTTCCAGATCTAACGTTACATTGCTTCAGAGGACATTAAAGCTGCACTTTCCAGATCTAACGTTACATTGCTTCAGAGGACATTAAAGCTGCACATTCCAGATCTAACGTTGACATTGCTTCAGAGGATATTAATGACATTAATTTAGTTCATTTCATTAGCTCTAACTTAGTAGATATTTGCATTAATTCCACAACTATCACAGACACTGAATTTTTGCACACCATTTCATTTTATTTTATACAATTATAGAAACTGCTTTTGCAAGTGTCTTAGACTATTAATTTACATTTTATAATTTAAAATTATTTAATATATATACCATAAGCATTGATTTAATATGTATTATTAAGATTGATTTTAAAGACACCATAGATATCCATGTAATACGTAAGGATATATTTTATTCTAAAATTTAAAAATATTACAGGAATTAATTATATAGTTTTCTCTGAATATGTTTCAATAAATTCACTGACATTAGTTTAACATAAGTCGGTAGGCGATTATTTAATACAACAAAAATATCATTTACATTCGTTATTGTATAGATATCATAGACATTAATTTAATACATGTGGATATATTCAATACTGAAAGAATGGATGGAAAAGACAAGTATGTAATGGTTTATTAGACATTATAAAATTGATTTAATAGATAATGTTGACATAGTTTTACTTAACATGTCGTTTATTTAACAGATATCATAGAGATAGATATTAATGTAATAAATGTTTATTTAACAGATATCATAGAGGGTGATATAATGGTTGTTGATTTAATAGCTATCATAGACACTGATGTAATAAATATTTAGCTAGTGTCATAGATTTCTCACAGACATTGATCTGATAAATGTTAATTTATTAGATGTCACAGACATTGATGTAATAAATGATATTGGTTTAATAGATGCCACAGGCATTGATATATAATATATGTCATTGATTTAACAGATAAAATAGACATTGATGTAATATTGTCATGGATTTAATCGATACCAAAGGAAATATTTCAAACATGCAAGGAAACGTAAACTACTTTCTCTTAATTCGATTTCAATGAGTTTTGCCTTACCAGTAAGCCTTGATCATGTTGACCTTGGAAAGGAAACTAATAGTGTTACTAGGCAGCCAATCATTCAGCAGATGACATCACTGTGTGCGCGAGTGGGATATATATATGGAGTGACAGACAAAACAAATGGAATGATATGGAGGAGGAAAGAATGCACTCGGTTATTAATGCTCTATTTATTATTTTATTTTATTTTATTGTCCAGTGTCCAATGGAAGGAACATAACTCAGTCCTTGGAATGGGAAACGTGATTGGAGTTGCCGCGCTAGCCGGGGTCGGTCTGGCACTAGCGGCATACCACTTGAACCAGACTTCAGAAACACCAATGAGCGCTAGAGAAGGGACTTATTTTACGTCACGAAGCGCAACTGACAACTCAAGAAATAATGAAGAAATTAGAAATCATAATTCAAGACACACAAACGAAAACACAAGAAACACTTCAGGAAGCACAGGGAACACATATTACACATCAAGCAACATGAGAAACAGAGCCAGCAATGCAGGAAACACATATCACACATCAAGCAACATGACGAGAAACACAAACAATATCAGAAGCGCAATGGGCAACACAATTAACACTACAGAAGATAGAGATAGTTCATCTCGAAACACTACAAACAACCCCATGAACATTCCTATAAGCACAAACACGACAAACAACCCCATGAACATTCTTATAAACACAAACACGACAAACAACCCCATGAACATTCCTATAAACACAAACACGGCAAACAACCCCATGAACATTCCTATAAACACAAACACGGCAAACAACCCCATGAACATTCCTATAAACAAAAACACGGTCAACAACCCCATGAACATTCCTATAAACACAAACACGGCAAACAACGCCGTGAACATTCCTATTAACACAAACACGACAAATAACACCATGAACATTCCTATAAACACAAACACGACAAACAACCCCATGAACATTCCTATAAACACAAACACGGCAAACAATGCCGTGAACATTTCTATTAACACAAACACGGCCAGCAACCCCATAAACATTCCTATAAACACAAACACGGCCAGCAACCCTATGAACATTCCTATAAACATAGACACGGTAAACAACGCCGTGAACATTCCTATAAACACAAAAACAGCCAGCAACCCCATGAACATTCCTATAAACATAAACACGGCAAACAACCCCATGGACATTCCTATAAACACAAACACGGCAAACAACGCCGCGAACATTCCTATAAACACAAACAAGGCAAACAAAGCCGTGAACATTCCTATAAGCACAAACACGACAAACAACCCCATGAACATTCCTATAAACACAAACACGACAAACAACCCCATAAACATTCCTATAAACACAAACACGGCAAACAATGCCGTGAACATTCCTATTAACACAAACACGGCCAGCAACCCCGTAAACATTCCTATAAACATAGACACGGTAAACAACGCCGTGAACATTCCTATAAACACAAACACGACAAACAACGCCGTGAACATTCCTATAAGCACAAACAAGGCAAACAAAGCCGTGAACATTCCTATAAACACAAACACGGCAAACAACCCCAGGAACATTCCTGTAAACACAAACACGGCAAACAACCCCATGAACATTCCTATAAACACAAACACGGCAAACGCCGGGAACATTCCTATAAACACAAACACGGCCAAAACCCCCAGGAACATTCCTATAAACACAAACACGGCAAACAACCCCATGAACATTCCTATAAACACAAACACGGTCAACAACGCCATGAACACAAACAAGGCAAACAACGCCGTGAACATTCCTATAAACACAAACACGGCAAACATCGCCGTGAACATTCCCATGAACTCAAACACTACACGAAACGCTACTAACGAAAACCAAAACATGACTCGTCACAGCACAAACGTCGTGACAGGACATACGCAAAGTGACGGCGTGGCAGAGAAATCAAGAGGAAACGCAACGCCACAGAAAGTCAAAAGTTACGCCTCAATCGTTAAGTCGGGCAACAACACTGGAAGCTCACTGAACAACACAGGAAGGCATACAACCAAACGCTTCGTGAGTACTGCAACCAGCGAAAAACGTGTCGTGTATCACTACACTAACCGTGCTGGTGCTGGGTGGATCAGTTCGACAGGCTACATTAAAGAAAGCTCAGAAACGAGTTCTTTTGCTCATTTTGGCAAAGGTATCAGTTTACCTTTTGTTTTCAAAACTATTTTTCTGTTTGTATGTCTGCTTGTCGTGCTTGAATGTGTGTCCATCTGTACGTTTCTTTCATCCCATATTACTGAATTGGATCTGTTCGTCTGGCTACATTAAAGAGAGCTCAGAAGCGAGTTCTTTTGTTCATTTTGGCAAATGCACTATTTCACGTTTTGCTTTCCAAATATTTTCTTAGTATATGTGTTTGCCGTGCTTGTATGTCTGTCTGTACAATTGTTTGATTCCATGATTATGGGTTTGGACGTTTGTATTTTTATATGTTCGTACGTTGATTTGTAAGTTTAGTTTATTTGTCTTTATGTTTCTTAAGATTAAATGCTTTTTAGTTCAAATGATTATTTCTTTGTATGATCTGTGCGGATTTTTTGTATGCTTGTTTTCTTCAATGATTGTTTTCTTTCTTTGCTTACTTCTTCTTCTTTTTGCGTTCACTTCTTTTCCTCACAGGAATTGCGTGGAAACTTTTCATCTTCTTGATGTTCTCAGTTTCTGTAGGGTTCCTGTGGGACCTTCCTCCTTACTCTGTTATTCTAGGAGGGTAGTACTGTTCAAAAAAAAAATGTGGTGGAAGATTTATGGAAGTTATAGAAGTAGTTTTCAAATTGCCTGTCATTGTTTACAGTTTACTTACATGTTTTAGTAGTGTTTCAATGATTGTATGCATTGTTTTTCCAAGGAATTGTTTTAATATATGTATAATTTTTTTTAAAGTCTTTGCTTACTGTCTTTATATGCTTATTTTCTTTGTATGGCTTGTTTTCTTTGCATGCTTGTTTACATAGAACACATGTTCTCTTCAGTATGTATATTGTATAAATATTAATTTGTTTATGCTCTTGAATGAATGTCTGATTAGATATTTGTTTATTTGTATACCCATGTTTACTGTATTTGTCTTTATGTTTATCTTTATTTCTATCTATGTTTGTTGGTTTATCAGTTTTATAAGTTTGTCCGTTTCTTATTTGTATATTATTCCTCTCCTCCAGTGCGTGCACCTGACAGTTTTACTATAACTGGGGGTGTGAACAAATTTTAATGAACGTACACACAAATTCTAATGAACATACACACAAATTCTAATGAACGTACACACAAATTCTAATGAACGTACACACAAATTCTAATGAACGTACACACAAATTCTAATGAACGTACACACAAATTCTAATGAACATACACACAAATTCTAATGAGCGTACACACAAATTCTAATGAGCGTACACACAAATTCTAATGAACGTACACACAAATTCTAATGAACGTATACACATTCTATGTATTCAAGGATTAAATAGTTCCATGCACATATTTTAATGGAGATAGCATGCCAAGTCTGTTGAATGTTGAGAATATTTGATGGTAAATATAAATATTCTTCTTTGGGGGAGGTTTGAATGTGTGCAATAAATAGGTACATTCCAACTACTGTGTGACGATGCCCATGCTTGTTATGATTATTATTCTATCAATTAATAATACATAACTAAATGCAAGTGGCTTGACATTTTAATTTATTAATAAAACCCCAATAAAACACCCAATTCGTCTTCCATTTGGCCTATCACCTGGCTTTGCAGAACTCTATTTTTACTCACATACATATAGATAGACGTTCCATTGACACATAATTTCTTTTCCTCAGGTGTAACTTCTTACTGGAGTATTTCGATCCGTCTTTAGATTATATTAACGAGCCCCCCCTCCCCCACTATTACTCCACACATAATTTAAATAGTATGTGTAAGAATGACTGATAAAAGTCAACAATCAAGAAACATAAAAACGAATACAGGCTGATGGCATTCTCGAAGGAAAATGTGTGCTTTATTTTCCTTTGTTTATTTTGACTAGTGTATGTTTGTGTGTTCTTTTTGTGTGTGAATGTGTGTATTTTAGCCACTATTAGACCAAGATTTTCCTCTGTCTCCTTCACACTCCTTCTAATGCAATGTAATAAACAAAAATAACGTTTTCAATTAGCATGTTAAAATATATTATTCAAATTTATTATTTTACTGACATAAGATTAGTCCTCGAGAAATATAATTAGCTTAAAGGAATACCGGCGGCATAAGGGAAAAAAGCTTCTACATGGCTTATGACTTACTATTGTTGATAACAAAATATTCTGTATATTTTAAAAAATAAAGTAAACTCATAATCCCTAATGTAACGGAATTATCCTTATGTCTACAAACTTTTCTTCACCTTTCGGAATAGCGTATCTTTCACCTGTCATGTGTAGATAAAAGTCACACTGATACTTCCGGTCTGTTTATCAGGTGTCTACTTAACCACGCTGCCCCCAAGCGTCGGCAAGGAACGAATTGCGAAAAACAACTGGACTAAAGGATGGGAAACAAGAATGGACAGTGGCAAAGTGGACTTCGCCATTCGCGTTGCTGTTCCAGAGCGCAAACTGATCAGATGTGAGGCTCACGATAGGGACCTGTTCCTCCACAAGGGACCACTCTATTTAGCTAATTACCCGGAATGGGAGCTCGAAATGGTGACGTCAGAAGCTGGCTTTTAAAGACCAAGTACACATTTCAGTGACATTCTAGATAAGACATTCTATCTGGTCAAAGGTCACCATTCTAGATAAGACATTCTATCTGGTCAAAGGTCACCATTTTATTAACAGTGATCGTGTTAAAAATAATAATATAATATCCGGAAACCTGTAACTGCAAAGGGGAGATAATATTTTTACTACTGACTGTGAAACAAATTGATGCGCATTTCAGTGACTTAGGATAAAACTATTTTGTTCAAAAGTCATAATTATACTGAAAAAACGAGGATGTACAGTGATTTATCTTATACTTCCCACCTCTCCGCACCCCCCCCCCCCTTGTAACTATTGAAGAATTAATAATTATTCAATTCGTGATCTTTAAATCACTCTGACCTTAAATGACAATCTATTTTCTGTAGCCACAGAACAATGATATAGGTCTTTGCCTTATATTCTTACGTGTTTACCTACGGAAGGGAGGTCACCCATTTAATGGCTTACTTTTGATGGCTAGTCACACATATTAGTTATCTCGTCAAACATTGTGTTCGGTCTGTTGTCAAACCTATCGCGATAGAGTTCTATCTCATTCATAGGCACTTCAGCTGTAGATGTGTGTGTGGGGGGGGGAAGGTGGTGGTGTAATAATTATGTTGTTTTGCTTGAATTTGATCAAATAAGTATGTGAACAATAAACAAAACTCCCACTTTATGTAAATGAGTATGCATTATACACACCACATAGTTCTACCTCTTTAATGACAAAGGGGAGACAGTTCTGTTATTGCTACCTTGTATCCTATTCCAATTAAGAAACTAATTTATGTCTTATATTGTATTATTGTTGAAAACTTTTAGTCTAAAAATATTTGTGTTGGGGTGAGACAAATGGCTGACAAAAATTACATGATGGCACCTAGAGTCTTTAACGACAGAGGGGAGACAATTCTAATGTTGCTACCTTGTATCCTATTCCAATATTTTATATCTTATATTGTATTATTGTTGAAAATTTTTAATCTAGAAATATATGTTAAATAATGGTTATTGGTATTTAAAATGGGCTCCGCGTTTTTATTTCAGCTTATAATAATATTAAAATGTTATTTATACTAGGGTCAAGCACTTTTATTTCAGTTTTGAAGTTGAATTTTTTAAAATTTAAAATAGGGCTTGAATGTTTAGTTTATGCACTGTATATATAAATGATTTTCAGTATGATTTCAGAAAGTTGTATTATAACTGTTTGGACATTATTTACAATTTTTTATAATAATTTTTACTCCATGCCTGATTTATCCTTTTCTATATTCATCCTATTCATTAACATTCAAATGATTGTAGTTACCTGGGTTTTACAGAATACATATTCCAGTATTATCACAGATTTTGAGTTGAACGCTGTGCTTGCAGGGTACATAAGAACTGGAAGGTTTTTAAACATTAAGACGCGCGTGTTTTCAATGTAAAGATAAGGATGGCGCACCACAAACCTGTGTCGGAGTTGTAAAGAAGCGGTCTTTCTGAAATACGACGATATTTGGCTTTACTTCGACAGACGTCAACAATGACGAACGACCGCGTGTGAAAGTTTTTGCACCAGGGTGCACGCTTCCAAAGTAAGCTGAAACGTTACTTAAAAACCAATTATCGCAACATGGTTAGTAAATCTCGTGACTCTTTTACCAGAAAGTTAAAAGAATTGAAGCAATGAAATCTTATTGAGCTGTCTTGCGACAATACATTGGCATGAAACTTACCGAGTTTTGGATATCAGTAAAAGAGGAATCTCTGCTATTAAGTGCTAAAGCTTAGAGAATCCTAATTCCACTTGCAACGTCATATCTCTGCGAATCTGGATTTTCGGAGTTTTCAGGGTCTCTGTGATAAAAAGCAAGTACCATGAGAAAATCAACTTGGTACAGAAAATGAGGGTGGTGGTGACCAGTTTAATTTCAAGATCTGATAAACTGTTAAGTGGTTGTTCAATTATGACACAAATATATAACATATTCAGTTCATTTAAACTACGTCTTTTGATTATTTTTTAACTCATCTAGCCATAATATCATTAACGCAATTGGTAGGTGTGACGTCAATACCACACTAGGTTATTAATGTTATTATTATTTAATCATCCATAACTAATTACAAGTGATGATATTCTTAATTTATGCTATTAATAATAATTCAGAAGACACCACTCGTCTCTCTCACTTGGCAGATATGCGGGCTCTGTAAAAAAAAAAATCTCTCTTCCACAACATTAAAGACAAACATTTACTGTCACAAATATTTCTATAGGTGGAAAACGTCTTACCGAAGGAGAAGATAAATCCGTCTTTTAATCTATATTTAGCGAGCCCCAACACCTACTGTCTCTCCATCGTACTGTAACAATATGTGTAAGAATGCTGATAAATTTATTAATTCAACAACCAAATAGTACAATATATGAATATAATCAAAGGATGTTCACAACAATGTTTGATTAATACTGGACAATCATTACGTTTATCCTAGCATAGACATAGCAGTCAATTTAACCTTGTTGGATCTCTTCATGGAATGAGAATGGAGGTTTAGACAAATAATTAAAGTCAATGTACATAACCTTTTCAATGAAGGCAGTCAGTAGCATGTGTTCACAATCACAATGGTTTGCAACAAATCACTGTCTTTCTTATTTAGGCGACAATCCCATATATCCCTTCTAGGCACATCACACAACTGTTCCAGAATATTTTGATGCACTTCGCAAGCATACCATGGAGAATCATCCCGAATTTCCCTTGTGCTATCAAGCACATCAGGAGGAATGTTCCAGAATCTTCATGTGTAGTACTCAACACACCACGAGGAATGTTCAAAATATTCTTCATGAATTCCTGAGACCAAACTCAAGCAACTGTTTCTGCTGTACTGGCTCTCAAATGGAATTCGCAGGAATCATCCTACAGCAATACGTTTTACTGATAAGTTGATGACAACGCTGGATTCACATACCAATATGACCAAGTAGGAAACAGTAATCTCTGTTGCCTGGAGCAAAATAAAGAAAAGGCATGATTCTCTGCAAAAGTCAAATTAAGGTAGCACACAGCATAAGAAATATAATACATCGATAACAATTCACAAGTATTATGTACAACGTAGTCAAATTAGTGAACATAGAAATAGTGATTCATTTACATAAGAATTCTCTAATTCAAATCATAAATCAATAGCAACATGTGTGAAATATTCTAAGTCCATTCTTTCTTTATCAGTCAGTTAACTTATCATAAGCTAATGATCGCCTTTATGGCCGGACTCAGGTTATGTTCAAATTCAAAGTGGTTAGAATAGAATACTTGTTTAAAAAAGAAACTTTCGGTCCATCCCCATTGAAGGAATTTGTTATGAACAAGTGAGAGACTATTAGTCAGAAAACTACCTATCCAGTCGGAACTGGTTTGGATTGCGTCAGCAATTTTCCAACATATTCTCCACCAGGGTTTAGTTTAATTTACTTCCAACTTTGACACTTACCAAAAAATACTATCATAAGGAGTACCCATGGTCGGGTCACCTTGACAATTTAACGATTTATAATTAAGTTTAGAAATAGGGATAGGCAAATTTACTCCACCCCAATAGGTGTTTTGACTTTTGGGCACACTATCATTAATGCAATTGGTAGGTGTGTTTTACTTTGGGCACCATGGAAAAAATCTTAAACCGTGAAACAAGAAAGTTTTGGAAGCAATGGTCAATAATCTTTCAATAGCAGTGACCATATGCGATCTTTATATACTATAAGCTATTATTTCAAACAATGGTATTAATTTTGATAATAATTAAGAATAGAGAATAAGGTAGCAATTACAGGTATTATGTTTCGATATTTTCAGTTTACTCAGATAACAGTGTCGCACATTCTTAACCCACAATGGCACTCAAATTTTTATTGCCATTCTGGAAATATTTTCGGAAACGAATCAGTTTCCCCAATTTGCATAGGTCACAGTTCAAACCTGAAAGAGTCAGGTGTGGAGAAGATTTGTTTTAGTTTGAATTTAAAAGGTTAACGGTATTTAATATACAGTTTAGACTTTTCTACATTTCACCATTGTCTGTGTTTGCATAAACAAAATTGGTTTATTACTGATGTTTCTGTTTAGTTTCAACAGCAACAGCATGTAGCCATTTATCTATAAATCATTAGTGTTCTTGCTGGGGAGAGGGGTTGAGTGGCATGAAAGGAATTATCAAAAATGTCCGTTCTTTTGAGAGAGAAAAAGAGAGAGGGAAAGGGAGGGAGGGAAAGGAGAAGTGAAATTACACTATACCGTTTGGTATAAAGTGTTATATTTACAATTCTCCCTATATTACGACACAAACTTGGCACCGAGTACAGGAAAGATGGCCATTGCTAAGAACAATTGGAACAATGGCGGATCTGCGAACAAGTGAAGAGGGAGAGTGGACTACGCCATCTGAGTGTATATTCTAAATTGTCTCGTGACGGACTGAGATCTCTTGCTCTACAAGGGGCGACTACACCTAAGCAATTATAAGTAGGACGTTTTTAAGAGTTAAGTGACTTGGTGAAATAAGAACACGTTGAGTTCATATCTGGAACTAATATTATTTGCTAGTTAATTTGAATGTTTGTGCCTATGTGACTCTGACTAAGAACATATATGGATGAGATTGGGAGTGTTTGTGATTGTGAGTATTAATGGAACTAAATGAAATGATTGTAACTGTCAGTGTATGCTACTGTTTGTAACTTTGTACTGGATGTGATTACCAATGTTACTGTTTGTTACTTTACGTGACTATGATTGTGATTAAGACTAATTGTGAATGACTGTGACAGTATGCGATGCACCTGTATGTTTGTGACAGTAAATATATGTATAACCGTGGCAGTGTGTACTTTGACTAACTGCTTGTGACAGTGAACACTATTTACCTAATTTGAATAAAACAGTGAAGAGTAATTGCCAGTTTTGAATGTTTATAACTGCGAGAAATAGTTGCCTATGTTGACTGTTTTATAATTGTAAAGAATATTTGCCTATGTTGACTGTTATATAATTGTAAAGAATATTTGCCTCTGTCGACTGTTTTATAATTGTAAAGAATATTTGCCTATGTTGACTGTTTTATAATTGTAAAGAATATTTGCCTATGCTGAACTGTGGCTGGGAACCAAGAAAGCTTAAAACACATTGTTTAGTTCTCTGCCTGAGCTGCAGGTACGTATTTTTTGTCTGCACGTGCGCAGCTCTTCTGGCAGGTTTGCAAATTTGAACTTGCCTGGACGCATGACTTTGAAACCGAAAGTAGAATCCGCTGCGTTTTCCAAGAAATTGAGTAAAGTAGTACGTGGCGATCGCAAAGAAATAAAAGGTTAAGTGGAGTGATAAGGGCATCGCACTACGTTTCGTTTTTTTCGACGTCACATTTACCGCCTATCTCAATGACTATCAGTCGTTATGTCTGTTTTAGACTGATTATTGACGACAGTGTTGCTCTGCGACAGGATTTATAACGGTCGGCGTTCTTCGGAAAGTCAAGTATTGCTGCCTGCTGGCGACCTGAGTCAACGATTGCTACTACGGTTGAGATTCGGTAAATCTGATTTATTTCTGATCTTGTGGATTTTAAACGGTGCACTAGTTAATAAGTCTCCGTAAATCAAAAAGTCTTCACAGTGTTATGAATTACAGATCAGGATTACAAGCAGTGTGGAGCGACAGATTCCTTCCGTCAAATCTCCTACCCCTCCAACTTTATTTATTTATATATAGATGGATAAAAGGTGTTATCTGATTGTCTATTATCACGGTATTTTCGGTATTAACCTGAAATTTACTATGGAACACTTCCGTTTTTCAGACTTCCAGCCGTATAAATATGGAAAATGTCTGTACGTAATATAGTGAAATTTTGTGTGTCGTCTGTTTTCTTTCTTTGTCGTTAGCTTAGTTTAAATTACTCTGCATGGTGACGAAGTATCACTGAGAGGTTCATACGAAAGCCTTTGTGCTCAACTGAAGTTTATTTATTTAGGATAGTTAATACATCTTTACCTGTCTATTTATTTATTTAGGATAGTTAATACACCTTTACCTGTCTATTTATTTATTTAGGATAGTTAATACACCTTTACATGTCTATTTATTTAGGATAGTTAATACACCTTTACATGTCTATTTATTTATTTAGGATAGTTAATACACCTTTACATGTCTATTTATTTAGGATAGTTAATACACCTTTACATGTCTATTTATTTATTTAGGATAGTTAATACACCTTTTCATGTCTATTTATTTATTTATGATATTTAATACACCTTTTCATATCTATTTATTTATTTATGATACAGAACAATAAATGTAGCAATGCCCAACAATTTCTATACTTTAGAAATTATTCAGGAAGCCAACAAATGTTGCTGCCACACATCAGTAGAGTGCAGTGTGTCTTACACTTCCACACTTCTCCCGCCGTTATCAGGGCCAGTCATAGCGGTTTATGAAAATAGGCAAATGATAAGGCTACTTGCTCACTGCAAAATATAATTAAGGAGAAAACCTAAATTTCCAGTTTATCACATTATAACTCCATTCTATCTTACATTCCAGTCTCAACTTACTATTTACTGCAACAGTATACATTAGCCCGATAAATGCACACTGTAAAATAAATACAGCATATCAAAACAATGTCAATTCTAGAAAACTACATGTGAGCAGCCTAGTTCAAACACTTGTAGAAATAAAAGTCTACTCACATTGTACATCTCTACATAAAACACAAGTATAACATATCAATAGTAAAAATGCATGAAATATTTCAAAGTCCATTCTCTCTTAATGAGTCAGCTAACTCACCATCAAGCTAAAGGCCACCTTTCAAAACCAGACTTCATCTTTGCCACTTCAAATTCCAGATAATAGAATTTTCTACAGCTAGTAAACTTTTCAATATCTGACGGCATAGGAAGAGATCTGTGGCAGAGTAAAATTGCTCTCACTATTTTAAAATTAAATCGTTATATAAGTTGTTAAATTGTCAAGAGTAACCCGATCTTGGGCACTCCCTGGGGTGGTATCTTTGAAAGTGTCTCAGTTGAAGTAAATGCTCGAGGCAAAAATATTCTAGAATTGCTGATGTAATGCAAACCAGTGAGTAGTTTTATTGATGTATTTATGAGAATGAGACCAGTCAATGGCCTGAGTCAAACACACACAGACTCACACAAAAACACTCAAACAGACACATGTAGCAAGCACTCAAACACACACACCACCAAACACTCACACACACACACACACACACACACACACACACACACACACACACAAATAGCAAACACTATCGTTTCTCAGTGTCACTATCAGTAGACTTTTGTCATTCTCAGTCCTCACACATTCACTTAAGTCATGACAAAATCCTAAGATAACAGATCAGAACTCTTAAGAAGTATTATCATTGTATTACAGTGTCATGTAATCATTTGATCTGAAGTTCAAATCCCATTGTCGCATGGGTTACAGGTGAGCGACACTCACTTCTACCCTTGCAATGGGAAATGCGATGGGAGTGGCGGCAATGACCGGGGTGGGCCTAACAGTAGCCTACCAGTTACTTAAGAGTTCGGAACCTCCAAGACGCTCCGAGCACACGCCGTACACCCCAAGACACCCTGGAAACAGTTACAGAGCTAGTAGCACGTCAGACACCCCAAGACACCCTGCAAACAGTTACAGAGCTAGTAGCACGTCAGAAAGTTCACCAAGAAAAGTAACCAACCAGTACAGTGTAGATCATTCCACAACCACCACTAGATACACTGCTGATGATGTCACACAATACAATGCCAGGGTAGGGCACTCTGCAACTTCTTTGACTAGAAACTCAGCTGGTGATGTCACGGAATACAAGACAGGTCACTCCACTCACACTGCTTCTAGAAACTCGGTCGGTGAGGTCACACAAAACAGGGCAGGTAATTCCACTTCTCCTGTGACTAGAAGCTCAGCTGATGATGTCACGCAATACAAGACAGGTCGCTCCACTAATTCTACTTCTACAAACTCGGCTGGTTACGTCACAAAAAGTGCAGGAAATGCGGTAGTTGGCAGTATGTCCATCGAAAAAGAAAACAAAAGAAACGAGCAAAATCTCAAGCCCCCAATGAGGAGAGAGAGCAAGAATGTCCATGAATCGCTTGTCTTGTATCACTACACTAATGAAAAGTGTGCAGAAGCCATCCAGAAATCTCGATACATCAGAGAGAGCTCAGACGACAGTCCGTATGCCCACTTTGGACCAGGTACACTTATCTTGTACATACATGTTTCATCTCTCTCCCTCCCCCCCCCCTCTCTCTCTCTCTCTCTCTCTCTCTCTCTCTCTCTCTCTCTCTCTCTAAGAAATGATTATGTGGCCTATAATTCCACTAAGCGCTGTGCCATTGGAGTGGATTCAAACACAAAGAAAGAAAAGGTTGTTGTAGAAACTGCTCCATTGAAGGAATTTAGTCGTGTGACAAATGGTAATCTGAAGTGTGTGTGTGTGTGTGTGTGTGTGTGTGTGTGTGTGTGTGTGTGTGTGTGTGTGTGTGTGTGTGTTTGTGTGTGTGTGTATGTGTGTGTGTGTGTGTGTGTGTGTGTGAATGAGTGGGTGTGAGAGCGTGTGTGAGAGAGAGAGAGGAAGAGCGAGTGACATCTTAAGTGCTAACGTAAATTTCAAAAAATGAACAATTAATTTATCTCATTATAAATAAATCGATTGCCAAACAGAAGAATATACTGTCTAGTCATTGAGGAAGTGTCAGTTAAATCTATTAATTTGGTGTTTACAGCGCAAAGCAATATTTGTTGTTTAATTAGGGGAGTGGGTGTGGGTGTGGGGGGAGTGATACAGTTAGAAGTAGTGTTACCATGCTTGAGTTATTTTAAATTTCATTCTGCTATTTTGATTTTTAAACAAAAGAAAATAAACCGCCCTGTCAATTAAATATTTATAAAATGGATTTAAACGTTTAGGTTTGAAGTTGCAAATATCAGTAGCACCGAATCTGCAGTTTTCAAATTACACGGGGAGCATTGGTTTTCTGGGAGTTGTTTTCGAGCACGGAGCGCAAGTTGGTCCTGTAGCATGTAGCAGCTACCTCTACACTGCTCTCACACTTTTCTCTTGGGTGGGGGAGGGAGAACACTTGGATGCATAAATAATAAGTGTCTCTCCTTCTCTCCCCCCCCCTCTCTCTCTCTTGCCTTCTTTCTTTCTCTTACACATACGTGCACGCACAGCACATACGCACGCACCTATAACATATATGCAATGTATCAATAAATATTTATACAAATAGATAAATATACAAATAGACAAATAGATACCTCTTTCATGTTGGTGACTCTTAGCAGTATATATCTCAAGACTCATTTGGAATCTGGTCTTACATTTTAAAAAATATTAAAAAAATAAAAGGCAAACGCGTCTTCTGCAAATAATTTCGAATGAGGTTAGTAATAAATCCACTAAATTACTCGCAATTCGTATTCAAGAAGAGAGAAGTAGACACACAGTATTATCTTAGGTACAGTTCACACACTAGCAATTCACATGTCATTATTATTTTAGGTACAGTTCACACACTAGCAATTCACATGTCATTATTATTTTAGGTACAGTTCACACATTAGCAATTCACATGTCATTATTATTTTAGGTACAGTTCACACATTAGCAATTCACATGTCATTATTATTTTAGGTACAGTTCACACATTAACAATTCACATGTCATTATTATTTTAGGTACAGTTCACACATTAACAATTCACATGTCATTATTATTTTCGGTACAGTTCACACATTAACAATTCACATGTCATTATTATTTTAGGTACATTAACAATTCGCCTGTCCCTCCGCATGCTTCTTTCTGTCATTGTTTTATTTTTCCCTCAGGTGTCTACTTCACACGGCTGTCCCCGAGTTGCGGTAAGGAGCGGATAGCCAGGAACAACTGGACAATGGGGTGGGAATCAAGAGTGAATAGTGGCAGGGTGGACTGCGCAGTTCGAATCACTTTTCCAAAACATAAAATCAAGAATCGTTCTACCCGCAAGAGAGACCTGTTCCTGCACGAAGGACCCGTTGACCTTGATGAGTACGATGGGCTGTGGGATATTGTAACTGTTTACTAAACAGCTAGACAACAGCTAGACTGTGTGATAAAATCTTGACTCAATACTCACTCATTTCAATCGGTTAACTTACTTATTTTATGTAATGTCTTAGAATTGACTGGAAAAATACTTTGCGAAATGTATATCTGATAGAATATATTGATAGCCATTTTTTTTCTATTTGATCACGCTTTAGCTTCATTGATAAAATGAGTTATTATGTAAACTTAGGATAAAATTAATGTTCTTTAAAAAACATAGTTTTTATGCAAACAACTATGCATTATGAAATTATGTCTCTTGTGACTGGATTGAAAATGTTTTGATAGCAGAAAAATATATAATTATTTTTGTAATATTCTCCAAAAAGGCTATTAACTCCACATCGCAATCTTGAATGTGAAGTATGCGGTGTATTTTTATTATTCAGGGTAACACTTTGTTATTTATAACTCTATAACTCTATGCAACAAAAAAATTCTTTAAATTTATTTTTGAGCTTATTTATGCTCCACCATTTTTTCTTATGTCGCATATTTAAGAATATATATAAATATTTAAATTAATTTAGAGAAACTAGTAGTTATTTAAGCTCTGTCTGTGATTAAGTTTGCGTGTGTGAGTCTATATGTATGTGTGTGTGTGTGTGTGTGTGTGTGTGTGTGTGTGTGTGTGTGTGTGTGTGTGTTTGTGAATATTAGTATCTTATGTAAGTAACATTTCTAGTAATTTGAGTCTTCATTAATATGTAGGTCTATATCAGTATCTTGTGTAAATAGATTTCCAGGTAATTTGAGTCTTCGTTAATATGTAGGTCAGTATTTTTAATGTCTCTTCAGTACATTTCAGATATTGTCATAATAATGTATTTATTTATTTTACATATTTTTTCTGGTACTTTTGTTTGAGGTGAAATATTTTACAAATATTAAGAGCGTTAATTCTGGTGATATTAGTTACCTGCTTGCATTTAGTTTACAAGGCTGTATTGCTAAATATTGTCTCAATACTTATATTTGTGTTATGTTTAGTCTTCCAATATACAAAGTTATCCGCCCTTTAGAAGATATTATAATGTTTACACATTATAATATATATATATATACAAATATTATAATATGTATACAAATATTCAATCTGTCAAATTAATAAAAGACCTGTTTTAGAACTCGAATACTGAACTTGTTTAGTTAATTAAAACGTTGTCGTAAACAGTATAAATATTCAATCTGTCAATTAATAGAAGTCCTGTCTTGAATACTGAATTTGTTTAGATAATTAAAACATTGTCTTACACAGTATATAAATATTCAATCTGTCAATTAATAGAAGTCCTGTCTTGAATACTGAACTTGTTTAGTTAATTAAAACGTTGTCTTACACAGTATATAAATATTCAATCTGTCCATTAATAGAAGACCTGTCTTGAATACTGAACTTGTTTAGTTAATTAAAACGTTGTCTTACACAGTATATAAATATTCAATCTGTCCATTAATAGAAGACCTGTTTTAGAACTCGAATACTGAATTTGTTTAGTTAATTAAAACGTCATCCAACATAAAATTGGGTAATTTAATATAAGATTTTGTCGTTTGGACAGTAAGCGAACTTATAGTCTGAATACATGAAAGCAGAATATAATTAAATGCATTATGTATACAGTCAGTTGTTAAACAGGCTACAGTTGTGACAGCAACGATAGAAGAGTAACCCAACAAATTGTTTAGCTCGGGGGGGGGGGGGGGTTAAAAGAATGTGTATCTTTTAATTTATCAAACGATTTTCTGGTTTGGTATAAGTTTTATTTTCTGCTGAATAGTTTCTGAATAAAATTGTAATCGTAACAGTAGTCTGTCTTTTTTTCAGTTCCTTGTTTCATAAATATATGCTTCCGGTGTGACATGTCAATAGAAAGACTAATATTTCATCTCATGTGGTTTGCTATTAAGTTTACGTGGCGTTTTTATGGTTTTTAATCATTACTGGTGCAGGAAAGAAGGAAGGAAAACAGGCACAAACAAAAATCAAACTTTCAAATTTTGATATTTAATTGTTTACTTTACCAAAGTCTCTTGGATATCTGTTAAATCAGATATTTAATTGTTTACTTTGCCAAAGTCTCTTGAGTATCTGTTAAATTCGAATTTAATTGTTTATTTTACCACAGTCTCTTGGATATCTGTTAAATTCGAATTTAATTGTTTACTTTGCCAAAGTCTCTTGGATATCTGTTAAATCAGAGTTTAATTGTTTACTTTGCCAAAGTCTCTTGGATATCTGTTAAATCAGAATTTAATTGTTTACTTTGCCAAAGTCTCTTGGATATCCGTTAAATCAGAGTTTTTGAACGAGTTGCTAGCTAATGTACTGTGGCATGAAAGTTTCGAACTGAAAAGGAAGAAGCATTTGTTTTTAAGTACACGAGCACGCAGGTTACCGGAAAGTGTAATCTGTTCAGCGTAAACTTTACAAAATGTTCAGGCCAATCAAACCTCACTGTTTGCCTGGTGTTCATACCTTCACGACTAGAGTTTTATTATACGCTGTGAGTTTATAAACCCCAGCTTCATATATTTTAATATGTTTTGTACACGAGCGATACACAAACAATTCATTGTCAAAGTTAAGATATGTTTTGTACACAGCGAAACACGAACAGTGCATTGTCAGAGTTGATATGTTTTGTACACAGCGAAACACGAACAATGCATTGTCAGAGTTGATATGTTGTGTACACAGCGAAACCATGAACAATGCATTGTCAGAGTTGATATGTTTTGTACACAGCGAAACACAAACAATGCATTGTCAGAGTTGATATGTTTTGTACACAGCGAAACACAAACAATGCATTGTCAGAGTTGATATGTTTTGTACACAGCGAAACACAAACAATGCATTGTCAGAGTTGATATGTTTTGTACACAGCGAAACACGAACAATGCATTGTCAGAGTTGATATGTTTTGTACACGAGCGATACAAGGATACTCTAAAACAGCGAGCAGATAACCTCCGACTTCTCTTATCTGTATCTATCCAACAGTCACGACTTGAGAGTGCGCTTCAGTTACAGCCAAAGAAATCTTTTGTTTTAAACTCGAGAGTCGAGTACGACTGTATAGTCCAATTTTTATTAAAATATTTAAAATATTATTATTTAAAATAAATAAAATTTAATATATATTATTTAACGTGTTAAAAATTCTAAGAATGAATTCTGACAGTGAAAATAAAGTTAAAGGTGAAGTGAAAGTTAATGTAGATTTATTACTGAAAAGTGAAAGTAGTGCGAATATTAAAAGTGAAAGTAGTGCGAATATTAAAAGTGAAAGTAGTGCGAATATTAAAAGTGAAAAATCGGGAGAACGTTATAAGTGAAAGTTGGACATCGCTTTTCTAAGAAAGACCATCTCCACGTGTTGAGGCCTTTCAATTTTGAATATCACTGTGCAAAGGTGAGTTAATTTAAACTTCTATTTTACTGTTATCGCAAATTTAAAAGATGATTTTTGGTTTGTCTGAGTGATCCGTTTGTTTGATCCTTTCTTTTAATTTATAAGCATAATTATTGAGTTATTTGTTTTATCTTTTTTTTTTTAATTTGTAGGATAACATTTTTCTTACAGTACTAGACTGCAATATGTTTTATTTGACAAGTCGTTTTCCCTGACTTTCTGACGTCATGTGGAAAGAAAGAAATGGTTGTGGTGTTGGCAGTGGTCATTTAGGTATCCATGGTTCACAAACGGGTGTCCGCAAGGTCAAGTTCAAATGTAACTTTAATAACGAAAAACAGTTCAAGGGAAGTCGATGTTATTATTGGGTCTTTGATAAAGAAAATTTACATCATCTTTTTCGTAAAAGTCAAACATGTCATGCTTTTGTCCGGAAATTGGAACTGCTAGACTTATAAAGCATATGCTATTCTAGAAGATAAATTCTACGAAAATTAAGAACTTACATCTCTCTCACTATCTTCCTTTTCAAGGTTTTTGTTTCAAGGGAGATAACTACGTTTCATGAATGAATTGGTGAGCGTATATGAATGCAGGCCCTTTTTGCCATATACTACACCTTGGTCATGTTTAAACTGTGATATGGTAAGAAAATCAGTTTAAAGCATAATCAAAGAAAGAACAATAGTAATTTCTAAATTAAAAGATATTAATGTAATCCCTGGAGGGCTTATAACATATCACTGTGAAGTCCGAAATATCCTTGAGGAGTTTTAACTAATCCCCCAAAATCGTGACATCCTAATATGTAAATATAACCGATGATTTTATTGTAAACCCTCACAGAACATTTGCTTTGTAATAGGTTACAACATAGAACGTTTGTTTTGCAATATGTTACCAAAACAAATGTTCTTAATGGTAACTTATTGCAAAACAAATGCTCTGTATGGTAACGTGTTACAAAACAAACTTTCTGTGATAGTAAAGTATTACAAAACAAACTTGATAACGTATTTTTTTTTTTTAAAAAAACAAAAACATTTTGCGCAATAACCTATCACAAAACATACAGAAATCGCCAGAATAATGAATTCAACACAATCTAGCATTAGTTCTATACCTAATGAATTCAACACAGTCCGGCATTAGTTTCTTTGTTCTAAGTCACGAGTGCAAAACAAGCCTTTAGACAGAAAACACTTGACAGCTGTGTCACGACCGTAAAGTAATGACACTGTTGTCTGTCCTTGTAGGAGAAGTTGAGCGTGTCTCTGGCGTGGAATGGGAAACGCATTAGGATACACTGCTGCAGCTGGAGTAGGACTCGCATTACTGGGCCAAGCGCTACAAAATGCTGAAAACGAAAGAGCAAACTCAGGGGAAGCAACAATTGACTTTTTTCATTACACGGACGCTGAGGGCATAAATGCAATCAAGCGAAGCGGCTACATCAAAGAAAGTTCCGAAGATAACTCTTATGCACACTATGGCAGAGGTACTTTGACAATCATATTTGTTCTTATATATTCTTGTATCTGTTTTGTATAAGGCTCATAATTAAATTTACAGTTGATCTGTTATTTCAGCATTTGATTAAAATATTTGATGTGTGGTGTAGTGTATGTATAGGTGTGCTGTATTGGTTACAAGAGCAAGAATTAAATAATGAAGCTTGCTACTTGGTCATTCAAACTTTTAATATATCCTATAATATAAAGCATAACACCTCACGTGAATGTCCCTTCCTCAAATGAAACACGACTGTCCGTCTTCTTCATGCATTTCTCTTCACACGACTGTCTTTCTCAATCTATCTCTCCCCACACGACTGTCTTTCCCAATCTATCTCTCCCCACACGACTGTCTTTCCCAATCTATCTCTCCCCACACGACTGTCTTTCCCAATCTATCTCTCCCCACACGACTGTCTTTCTCAATCTATCTCTACTCACATGACCGTCGTTTCCACATCTATATCTGCTCACATGACTTATCTTTCCTAATCTATCTCTGTCGATAAGATTACCAATCTATCACATTTCTCTTACCCTTGCATTCTTCCACTTCTCTGCCATATCACTGTCTTATTTCAAGACATTAAGTATTAACCAAAAAACCCACTCTTATACAAATGATTTAATTCCAGTAAAAATAAATTCGAAACAAAACTACTGCGAATTAATTAAGTAATTGTATAATCCAAACGTATAATCCAAACGTGCGTAATTTCAAATAACCTGGGATTACTTACCTAGTTATTATCTATAATTTGTAGTTTGTAACAGTAAAAAATATCACTCCAGTAAGAATCGTAATACGCAACACACACTTTCTTCCTATGTAATGCTTTGCAAGCAGTGAGATAGACTTCAGTGCCAGAGCAAATTCATGGTGTATTTCGACGAAATAGTTCAAAGCATCTTTAAAACATCTTCTCCACTTTTGTTCTAAATATTCTTTTGACTCACACACACACACACACACACACACACACACACACACTCGGAGTTACGCACTGCATCCTTTACTGTTTGTTGTCGTAAATATGTGTACAATCTGAATTTAAGTTACTGGTATTCCAGATACAAAGAAACGAGTGGATTGCTTAATGAAATCTCTCAACTTTACGCCTTTACAAGCCAAAGCTTCTTATTCCATGTGTTCCTTTGTTTGTTCTTCTTTCATTGTCATTTCTTTTTTCCCATATGTATCACTTGTGACTGATTTCAAATATTAAGTTAGTCCTGTATGGTTTACTTTCTTTCTTGTTCTCTGTGTGTGTGGGGGGGTATGTGTGTATATATATGTGTGTGTGTGTGTGTGTGTGTGTGTGTGTGTGTGTGTGTGTGTGTGTGTGTGTGTGTGTGTGTGTGTGTGTGTGTGTGTGTGTGTGTGAAGAGAGGGTTGGATGATAAAATCTCCACATTCTTGCTACTTTGAGTGTGTGACACCTCTGAGCACCTTCACTCGTTGTGATTATTATCTATTTATTAATAGCACGTAACTAATTACAAGTGATCAGTGTTGTAAACTGACTGCTGTTTCGATTGGTTGCAAAGCGCCAGCAACGTCAGTGTACTTTTACTTTCCCCCTGTACCATAACAATCATCTCCTCTTGTTTGATTGCAAAGCCCCAGTACAACATTTAACATTCATCAGCAATGTCAGTGTGCATATTTCTTACTCCTGCACATACATTCATCTCTCTTCGCGAAAATAATGACCAGTAGATCGGAATCTATTTTATGAGGCTCTGTACCATCAGACCTTTCTCAAATTGTCCTTTTTCTGGTTACGTCTAAAATCTCGGCTAATCTGTTTCTCCTGAGTTGGGGGTAGTGACGAACAGAAAGACAAAGACAGACAATGACAACCCTCCTAATTCCAAATTCACACCAAAAATAAGCATAGTTAGTAATTGCTTGTCTCTCAGTCTGCATGCTTCTCTAATTGTTGCAACCATTACAGAATGTAACTTTCTGATTTCTTTTGTTTTTTTAATTTTATTTTTATTTTTATTGTTGTCAATTTGAGGTGTGTACCTCACGAGGCTTCCGCCAGGAGCCGGCAAGGTTGCGATCGCTAAAAACAACTGGCGAGCAGGGTGGCGTCAGAGGAAGCAAAGGGGCAGAGTGGATTACTACGTTCGAGTGGCACTGCCCATGAGCGAGATGGTGGATTGTTCGGACTCCACGAGAGATTTGTTCCTCCATAAAGGACCAATCATCTTGAATAAATACAAATACGACATTTTTGTAGTCTTGTCTGATTAGCTGAACCCGACTCCATTTTGTTGTCCTAAAACAGATGACGTCTTTTGCAAAGTCCTGTTTGATAAGCTAATCTTACTGGTTTTCACATTACATTTTAGTTCTTTAAAATGATGTAAATATTTTAAAAATAATATCTGATTAAGCGATTCGCCCGTTTCTGCAATAGATGAATTCCTTAAAAGGGCATGAGTTCCATCGTTTTTGAATCTGAGTTAATTGATCGCTATGTTAATTATAAGTTTGTTGGAAATGATGCCAAAATAATTATAATAAATTTAAAAATAAGTAATCTATAATGGTTAATATATTTTTACTTTATGAGGAAATAGCTTTTTCCTCTTGATTTTATTCTGATTTAGCAAAGGAATGTGTACTTTCCTCTTGATTTTATTCTGATTTAGCAAAGGAATGTGTACTTTCCTCTTGATTTTATTCTGATTTAGCAAAGGAATGTGTACTTTCCTCTTGATTTTATTCTGATTTAACAAATGAATCTGTACTTTCCTCTTGATTTTATTCTGATTTAGCAAATGAATCTGTACTTTCCGTTTGATTTTATTTTAGCAAACGAATCTGCAGTCACTTTTTGACATATGTATGCTCTTGCAGAGAGAAAAAAATATTTTTTTTAATCTTAAAATGATTTTAAGGATGTCAACAACAAAATCATACTAGCATTTTTTAGTACTTTTTCTTTTTTATATATGTAATTTATACTAACACTAGCCAGAACCGTTTTTTCTATGCTTGGTATTAAGACTTAATATTAAAGGTCGGTTTTTTAAGAGCGTCAGCACAGAATAGAAAGACCTGGTCATACCTTATAACCCTGTCTTGTATAAAGAAAATGTTTTTAGAGATTGCGACATAGTAAGGTATAAAATTCTTTGTTAATAGTTATTATTATCATGATTATTCGTTAAATAATCAATTTTAGCTTGTTGATTAGAAATTACTTTGTTTTTATATCAATAATATATCGCTATAATTCTTTTGTAACAAAATGCAAGTGTGCAATTTCTATTTGAGCAGTTATTTATAATGTCAAATGAACAATTGTACAGCTTATCACAAGTTCGATTTGAAAGTATACTGTGAATCTTATGCAATTAATTTAAATTTGCTAGACTGATTTGTGTATATTGCATGTACATATTCAGCATTTAAAATGAGCAGTCGAGCTTTCGAAATTACCTTACAATCATTTATTTTATTCTGAGTAACTCTACATATCTGAATGTATGCGTATTAAGTATCAAATTATAATGTATCAGTTTATTTGTTACATTTCAGATGAAAGTTAAATCAGTCAGAATCACTGAATATGAATCAGATTTTTTTCATTTATTTTGAGTCCACTAATTGTCTAATCAATTTTAAAAGAAATATTTAGAATAAAATTATTTTTCAGTTTTAACTGTGCTAAAATGTGTTTTGTCATGGTTTTTGTTGTTGATGTTGTTTTTTTACTGGTTGCTGATTAAAATGTCTTTCATGTCTTATTTTTAGCTGTGGCTTCCTTGGTTTTTTTCTGAGGATTTTGTTTGCATGTTGTGTTTTTTTGTAGTTATGGAGTTTGATCTCTACTTACTTTATCTGCAGTCCACATATACAAACAAGTGCATGCATGCATGCATCGCATAACTTCAAACACATGCATTAATACTGCAGAGGTCGTGGTCAATCGATTTCGTTATCTGGTTGGTCATGTGGGGGGGGGGGGGGTGCTTCCGGCTTCCGCCGCTTTCGGGCTTGGGGAGGGGGGAGAGAGGGAGGGGGGAAGTGCCTTCTTGCTGCGTGCGTCCGTTGCGAAAACATGTTTGGCCGGCAAAGGCGGACTCCAAACTGGGTAATCCGTGGGCTGGTGTTGTTGTTGTTTGTTGTCGCTCCTGGCTGTGGCGTTGTTGATGTTGTAGCCATTCCTGGTGTTATAGTGAGGAGGGTTGTCTTACAGAGCCCAGGCTAGTAACACACCAGATCTATATCCAGTGTGTACGTGCGCCCGGGTTGTTCAACATCTCTACCTCCTCACTGGTGGCGTTGTCCTTATTGTTGTTGTTGTTGTCGTGGCTGTCTCCGGTGTCCGTTGGGATGTCTGAAGGTGGGCGCTGGTGGCCAATACAAATGGTCGAGCAACAGCTGAATCATATCTGCCATTGGGTGGTTAAAAATTCCTCTAGAGGGGTACTGATGCTCGTAGTATGGCCATTGTTGTTGTTGCCGTCGTTGATGTTGGTGACTGCGTTGTTGCTGCGGTTGACGTTGTTGCTGTTGAGGGCGTAATTGTTGCTTCCGAATATGTGGTAGCGGGCGCCGTCTTTTTTTTCTTTGGCCCTCTTCTGGTGATGTTGGTGGTGGTGGAGTGGGCTGGCTTTCTTTTGTTGTTTTTTCGTTATCTATCTATTACAGCCTCATTTATATTGTTTGTTTGTGCAAACTATTAAATAATTGTAGAGTGAGATATCTATCTATTACAGCCTCATTTATATTGTTTGTTTGTGCAAACTATTAAATAATTGTAGAGTGAGATATCTATCTATTACAGCCTCATTTATATTGTTTGTTTGTGCAAACTATTAAATAATTGTAGAGTGAGATATCTATCTATTACAGCCTCATTTATATTGTTTGTTTGTGCAAACTATTAAATAATTGTAGAGTGAGATGTATGTCAAAGTCTAGTCGTGACCGATAATCATTCTAGTCGTGACTTCTTGTATTCTGGTTTTTTGTATCACTATGATGAGAATTGTCGCAGAGTGAACTGCTTACAAACTGTTTTCAGAAATATCCTGAAAATGTAACTTACTTCAATGGTCTTTATGTAACAGCGATCCAAAGTTCTTAAGGTAAGGATGGAATCTTAAACAGCAGTTCCTTTAAATTCTTTAAATGCCAGTAGAAAATTGTGACATGCTTATATTCATTTTTCTGATGGTGAATACAAGATTATGGAATTTTAAGAAATGGTTCCCTTGTTTAAGAGTTTCCTATTTTTAAATATATTTTTGTGCTAAATGTATACATTTTCTATTGATAGCGATTGTGAGCACATTCTTATCTTTCTAATATAATTTATTTTTATTTCCTTAGAATACTTAAGCATAAATTCAGACTGCTGGCTAGCATGATAGAACCGCCAACACACGGTAAAAATAAAAATAAACTTCTTCGATCATCTGCAAAACGTTGGTGCAATAGAATGGTCAGCGGAACAAGAGATTCGTCAGAGACTATTAATGTTAAAGAGCCTCTTCTTAAATAGCTTAAAGTCGGGTGGGGGGGTCAAATGTTTTATCGACATGCTTGTTTCAGGGTTAAGTCTTTAATTCCTTCTGAAAAAAAAAAGAGACCGAAAACTGTCTTCTTAATGACCATACAACTGTGTGTCGTCATTTTGAGTGGAAGCGAAGGGAGCATCGATTGGTACTCGTCTCTCTTCTTTCCTTTGACTGAATCACGTGACTTCATCTTTCGTAAAGTGTCGATTTGCACTTGCAACTTGACTGTTGCTAAAGCTAGGCAAATGCAAACTATGTATTTGCAACTTCAAAAATGTTAGTTCTTAACTACTAGTACAACGAGTCGAATTTAGAGTCTAGAGAAAGATTAAGGCTATTCTTGAAATGTATATTTAGTCTTGTTATAAGTTCTGTATTCGTTCCAGCCTTAATTGGATTAGAATTGTTTTATAGTTTGTGTCTTATTTAATTGGCTTTGATTTCGGGGGATTTGGTATTTTTTGTTTCATTTTTATTTATTTTTTTGTGCCGGGTGATGTGGAGTTGAAGCTTTCATTTGTTTTGACCTTTAAAAAATCTTTGAGTTTATTTTTATTAGAGAAAATATTGTAAGACCACTATAGTATTAAAGATGTTCACAAGACTCAGACTTACTTGTTTGCACAGAAATCGTTAACATACGATAAAATGGTATACACATATTATCATAGCCAATGGTGGTAGTGTTGGGGGTGCTTCACTCTGGGCGGGTGCCCTGTATTTTCAAGAAACAAAATTATCCAAGGTCATGGTAATAGCATATAATCAATCTTTGAAAACATTTATATTTATATTATATTTATATTTAATATATTTACACTTAAATTTATTTTAAATGTCAGTCATATTTCACAAACAATCCTGGATGGTTGGTTGGTTGGTTGCTTGCTTGCTTGGTTCGTTGGTTGGTTGGTTGGCTTGTGGTTTTTTTATGGTGGGTGGGGTTTTGTTCGTTTGCTTGTATGTTTGTTTTGGAATTGTAAATTCTTTCAAAATTTATCACATTCTCATACAATCCTTATCTGTAACAGTTGAAACATTTTCTCAAAGCATTATTCTCGTGCGTTTATTGACAGATGTTGTAACCACTCCTCTTCAACAATATTACAACCCAGCAAGCGTAGGCAACATTGAAAATGTTAAAGACACTTGCCCGTCAACTGTGCCTTTACAGAACGCACTAAGAAAATATTCTATGGACCACAGTTCCCAGAAGTGCGGCGGCCCCGACCAAAAAGCCAAAAGCAACAATTCCAAGGTCTACTCCCTCCATGAGTTTCTTAGTCGGCCAATTCATGATTGCGTATTGGTAGTTTTTGTAATGCAAATCTCCCTTGTAAAGGTAAATATCTCGAATATTTCCTCCCGTGACTTTGGTGACGTCTTTATCAGGCAAAAGGACACAGATGACGTAATCCAGTTTATTGTCTCTCAATGCATGTTCCCAGCCTCCGTCCCAGTTGTTCTGAGCAACATCTTTCTTATTGGTTGGGTGTTGTCTAGTCAAGTAGACGCCTAGAATTAATAAAATAAAATCACTTCTATTGTAATTTAATAATTTCAAAAAGGAAAATGTCATTTATAAACGATTTTTTTAAAGAATAAATTGTCCTTTAAAACCTAGTATAAGAAAGTAAACGAAAGCTTTAATGATTTAAGTCTGTATGAAGAAAAACATCCAAAGTGCAAGAAATCCATTTTCATTTGTAAATATGTATTTTATATATTAGCAAATATTGTTCTTCTCACTTAATAAATCGAGTACATTTTTATATTTTTAACCTTTTAGTTGGGAATTTCTCCTAGCTAAATGTACAATATATTTAATGTTCCTCTTTAAACGGCTGTGCACTAATATTTATATTATATAATTATGTTTAGTACACAAACTAAATTAATTATTCATATTAATTTAATGAAACCACGTCTTGTGTTAATATAATAATATACAACCTGAATATAAAATACCTGAACTACAAATTAAGACATGCACAATTTTGTTTTAATTCAATAAAGAATTTTATGCTTGTAAATTCTGTTTCAGATCAATAGACTGTAAATATCTACAGTCATGCGATTGTTATGAAATACATAAAGGGTGACAGTGTGTTCCTGCTTAGTTTTACTAAATAGAAAATTTTAATATAGTAAATACTATATGTAAACGACATCATCAGAGTGAAAATGCAGCTAGTCTCGGATTGTTCAATCTTCCACTAAACAAATTTCAGTAAGATTTCGTACCAGTAAATTGCTATTCAAACGTACATTTAAAATATATATTTGCAAAAAATATACAATTTTGAATTCTGTTTTCAATAGTTCCTCTTTCTGAGTGTAATGTTAAAGGGTAACAGCTAGAGTGGTGCCACTTTGTAGGTAAGATATTGATTCTGCAAGTTAAGATAGGTGTTCTGGACATGGAATTGTTAAGAGAGACAATATTGAATTCTTTGAGTTTGCTATTAAATTTACATCACCAAATGTCCTCAGACAGATAGATAGATAGATAGATAGATAGACGGACAGGCAGACAGACAGGCAGACGGACAGACGGACGGACGGACTGATGGATGGACAGATGGATGGCTGGATGAATGGATGGATGGATGGATGGATGAATGATTAGATGGATGGATGGAAACTGTAACAAATTAAATGCAAATGGCATAAGTAATAATTAACTATTATATTTTTATTAATTAATTACTCTTTCATTTAAGTAAGTTTCTGATTTGGTATTTCTTTCTGACCCATTTGCTAAGAGAGGGTACAAAAGATATGTTAATGCGAATTGTTCAGTTAGGAGTTTGGACAAACCAGCCTCACCATGTCTATGCAACTACATAATCAACTTTACATAGTGTGACCATCCGATGTAAGTTTTATAGGTCCTCAGACATGCAAGAGTAGATATATGTTGCCTGTAGCCATCTTTCGGCCATTGCTACATCTGTGCAAACTGAAGTCACTCTTCTTAATTAAATGAAGCATGAAAACACTGGCCCTGAGTTGACCAGCAAAGAGTGTGTGGGACAGGATTTCTATAACGCTCAAGAGACAGGCAGATGGATGGGTGGATGTGTGTCAGCGTGTTTGTGTATGCGTGTGTGTATAAATATGTATATATATATATGTGCGCGTCAGTGTGTGTTTATACATGTGTGAATGAACATATGTTTACCAATAAATACATCTGTATGTGTATATTTGTGATAGTAAATATGTAATATAAAGATAAAATATATTTGTGTTTACATACACATTTTCTTTATTTTACTTAATTCAATTTAGTAAGTGGCTTTGTGTGTTATACAAGCATACCTTTGCCGAAAACTGCATCCGCAGTTTCTGGATCACTCGCTTTAATGTAGCCGCTTTTCTCAATAGCATCCAGGTGTTCTTTGCTTGTGTAGTGAAAATAAATGTGCATATTTTCATTGGAAGCCATGTCTCCGTCAGCTGGAAAAAATATTAATAGTCGAGAGTGCGGTTTTCTGTTAACTTGTTAACTTCAAAACTTGTTACGTCACGTCCAATGCTCATTAGATTTGTCAAAACAATACTTGGTATTTGACATTTTCTCTTTAAAAGTGTTAAAAGTGGAGAGAATGAGAGAGTAAAAACAGATAAGCAGAAACAACTACTATCAGAATAAATATGAGAAGAAAAAATTAAGAAGACTTAGAAACAGTAAGGAGACTTTGAAAATTAAAGAGTGAGACAAAGAAAAAGAGACTAGTATAGTGAGTGTGTGTGACTGTATGTGTTTATATAATTATATGTGCGTAACTAGGGTGTGCGTGTGTGTCAGTGTATTTTGTGTGACTCATAGATCGTATATATGCATGCATATATAGTGCGTCTACGCGTCAGTAAGTGTGCATGAATGTCAGTAATGTGTGTGCATCTCCGTGTGTAACACGTGTGAGTAAAATAGAGAGATATACTAAAGTTTCACTAATCTATCTTCACGTCTAAACTTTAATCATTTCACGTCAAAACAACACAGCCACACGACAAGTTAGGTTATTCGTTCAGCTGCTGACAATATCAAAAACAAAACAATATCCGCATTTTGCAACTGTTTTCAGTTTCTGACATTACGATCAATAGAGTTTGCAACATCGCTGCGGCCAGTTATACTCACTGTTGGTTGAAAGACATTACCATTTTATTTTTTAATGAGTACACTGGAAGGTTATCGATTTAAAATTCTCGGATGCTACTGAAGTTTATTTATTCATTATCATTGATTAAGAACCTTATTAATTAATATGTAGCGAATTACCGGTTACCAATTTCTAAATGGGGCACAGCGGGCGAGGGGGGAAGGGGGATGCACTTAGAAAAGGTATCTGACCAGTCCTATGAGGTACATTCTTTATAATTCTAATCAAAACTTCTATGGAGGTAAAAGTGCCAGGTTTGTTACCTTAGTTCTGTCAGTTAGGAAGATGCTTGGGATTGTCGAGAGATTCCAATATTTACTTCTGAATCCTCTTGTCGGCGTTGAGAAAATGTCCTCTTCTCAATAATCATGTCCTGCTTCCCCAGAAATGATTAGGCCACGTGTCAGGCTTTTCCCGAAAAATGACTAAGCCAAATGGTAGACGATAAAATTAATTTGTAGCATGTTGTTCTGTGTTTGTTGTTTACAAATACTGACCCCAAACGACTTTCGTGTGTTTAGTTGAATTTTGGGGTTATGCTTATTTTTCTGTAATTGGAAACCATGTAGCCATCAATTAGACGTTTACATGAAAGCCATTTATTCGTCTAGAACCCGGATGAGAGAAGCCATATTGGAAATATCGGAACGTGCGCGTTCTTAAGAGCAGCTATCGGGCGATAGGTGACGGAATTAATTTGAGAAATTAAAATATTAAGGTATTAAGTATCGTGCAGAGCTTGGGAAAAAAAGAAAAGTTTAAGGTACAAAGCCAAATACAATGATTCAATTTCTCAATAGTAAACATAGTAACTTCATTTACCTTCAAGTTACTGTATTTACAACGTTACTATTTAAAAATAATAAGTATGGTAATTTCAATCCAACTTTAGTGCACTGTACTTAACAATATTTGTATTTCTAAATAGTAAATACAGTAATGCCAATCTATTTAAAAACCTCACTCTACCTATAGTAATTTTACTCCCCTATAGTATGTTTCTATTCCTATATAATAAATACAGTGATTTCGCTCTACCTGTAGTAATGTATTCTCTCTATAGCAATTTAACTCTTCCTAGAGTGTTCTGGGTTTTCTAAAACAAAGTTTCTATATCTCAATAGTAAATACAATATTTTCATTCTACCCGTGTTACGCTGTTTATGCTGTAAATAGCAAATACGATAATTTCACTGTTTGTAAAAATGTCATGCTACCTGTGTAGTTTCCCTCTACTTGTAGTGTGTTGTAACAATAATTTCTTAAACCTATAGTGCTGTAACAGTAATTATATCCGTAGTATTTTTATACTTTGTGCTACTGTTACAATTATTCTGTTCTAGAATGTATTTATTCATCACTCTCATTAACAAGAAACGATTAAACATCAACAACATAAAATTAATAACAAAAACTTCATCTATTCAAGTTAAATATCAATCACATATTCCGCAAAATTGTTTCTTAATATAGTTATTTGAGCACTAAAGTTGAATTATAACGCTAGTATGGTTTCTCTTACACTCATACAAATAATCCTTCTGGTATGGCAGAGTAAGTTTGCCTATCCCTATTTTAATACTTAATTGCTATATAAATTGTTCAATTGCCAGAGTAACCCTTGGGTACTCCTTATGATGATATTTTTGTAAATGTCAGAGTTGGAAGTAAATACCCGAATTGAGAATGCGCTAGAAGTGCTGATGTAATGCAAACCACCCCAACAGGGTGAGAAGTTTCTATTATCCAATGGTTATATGTGAGAACGAGACCAGCCAATGGGCTGAGATCTAAAAGTTTACTTGCTGTAGAGAAATCTATTGTCTGATCACTTGAATTTGAAGTGGCAAAGAAGTCCAGTCTTGAAGGCGACATCAGCTTAATGGTGAGTTAACTGACTGGCTGAGAGAGAATGGACTTAGAAATATTTCATGCATTTTTGCTATTGATATGTTATATTGTGTTTTACGTAGAGATATATTATGTGAGTAGAATGTTTTTTCTACAAATATTTTAAATAAGCTGCTTTTATGTGTATGTAGTGTACTAACACTTGACATTGTTTTGATATGCTGTATTTATTATGCTGTGTGCATGTATCAGGCTAATAAATACCATTGCAGGAAACTGTAAGAAAGAATGGAGTTATAAAATGATAGAATGGAAACTTAAATTTGCTTCCTGATTATATTTTTCAGGTTAAGCAAACACTTTTTGTTTTTCTTCCCTGTGTGATTTGAATCCTGGTTGCTGTTTGTAAATAACTACATCTGACCTTGGTAAATGCAGGAGCAGTGTGTAGGTATGTTGATACACTACATCCCTTTGATGTATAGCGGCAGTTTTGCTGATTACATGAATAATTTCTGGTACAGAGAAGTTACCAGAAATCCTACAATTGTTATTCTGCTTGAAGGAACTGACAGGGGGAAGAGGTACACAGGGAAGAAAAACAAATAATGTCGGGAGATCTCATGTTTGCGAAAACATAAATCTTTCATGTTAGCGATCTTAGACATCTTGACCCAGGGGCCAGTCAGCTGTACCTGTGATCTGAATGTAGGTTAGACTTGCCATTTTTTATTTTTTATTTATGAAACTGCTGATATGACTCCTGGAGATTTTCTCTACAGATACATGACTGAAGACGCACACACTCGGCCTTCTAACCAGCTCGATTATGCAATTTTCATAAACAATTTTCAGTTGCCGTCCGACAGGACCATCTAGCGGCTCTAGTCTTTTGATCTACACTTAGACTTTATTTCTACACTTGCAAGAAAAAACATTTAATAAAAGTCCAAATATTTAATAACTTTCAAGAAAAATATAAAAATTAATTTTCACTCCTGTTATTTGCTTATCTGAGTTCACACACTGCTTCTATGTATGGTTATAGCTTTTTTTAAAAAGTATGCGAGTAATTCGTTGTATGATTATAGTGCGAACAATGAACACTGGCATTTGGCCACAAAAATCTATTTTTATAACACCTATTGCAGCGCGCATGCTGCTTCACCTATATGTTCCGGAAAGTCGTGGAAATCCAACACCGCGTTGACCTTGTCTTTAGCTGTCTGGAGCGTTTGTGACAGTGTGCAAGCGTCAGTCTCGTCTTGACAGGTGCACGTGTTCGGCTGTGTTAATGTAGGTCCGTAAAGCGCAACAACCATCACGTAGCGTGGAGTTAAAAATACCCACCCGGATTGGAAACGCCAGTTAGAGCAGACAGTGTCTGCTGGGAAACTGTCAGTCGGCTTGTTTTGCTGAATGTGACAATAACTCCTTTGCTGGCTGAAACAATATCTGGTTTTACTAATACCTGGCTTTACTGCCTAATGATTGGTTTTGTTTTCTATTAAACTAATCTGTGCATTGTACTAGTTTGAAGAAATGGCGATTTAGTTATTGAATCCCTACTTGACATGTGAAATGCACACTGACATTTAAACAAGAACTATAGATACTATAATTATAATTAACTTTTTTTTTAAAGGCATTTAAAATGCCTACACTGGTAGGAAAAGTTCTTATTTTGTTTGGTTTTATTTGTATTTATTTTTAATTTTTTTAATTTTTTGTTTGGGTTGAGTTTTGGATTCTTCGAGGAAGGCTTATGGTTGGAGGATATTGTCTCTTTTGTTGTTTGGTTGGTTGTTATTTGGTTCAGTTCAGTTGTTTGTTCTTTTATTTTTCTTCTTTTTTCTTCAGTTGGGGGTGGGGGAGGGAGGATTTTTTCGACAGTACTTTTATATACATTTTTACTAACATTGATTTCAAACGGATCGATGCTTTTACATTCTAGTTTATCTTTATCCTCCTCTCTTCTTCTTCTTTTTTTTTTTTTGGATAGAGGAACAGAGATTTGATGACAGTCGTTTGAATTTTTTTTAAATCCATGGTGATTTTACACAAAAGATTGAGGCCACCCTCAGGCGAACTCCACAACCTGTTTTAATATATAGACCAGTAGTTAGCTCCCCTTTCTCACGCACTTTGATCCAGACCTCAATACATTAAATTTGTAACCCGATATCTTCCTGGTGCGTTGCGTGAAGTGAATGGTAAAGATGACGACCAATCCTAGATTGTCCGTTAAACGAAGACCTTTTAGGGCGTGGTTTTAAACTAATAATCTATTGAAAGTCAAATCCCAGTTTTGAAATCTGGAGCTGAATTGCCATGACCACAGTTGGATGAGTAATAATGGAGAAGGATATATATTTACATATATTTTACTCAAGTTGTTATTAGAAACCTAAAATGGAGGCACGAGGAATATTGACAAAGCCTCTAGAGAACCCTCCACACTCTACTTGCAGATGCAAATTTGATAAAGGCAAAATATTTGAAAGTTTTGGTGAAGTGAAAACGAAAGTAGATTGGGCGGGTAAAAGCAAAGCACATTTGAATTTTCACTGCCACGTACAGTCGATCATCAACATTTCGATTGAAAGTAAGTTTTGTTTATCTATTTACAATATTTCTTTTAAATAAGTAGGATGTCTGTCTATTTCACTCTTGATTAGGCCTATATAAAATCACTATGCATATAAAAAGTCAAAAGGTTTCCGGATATACAAACAATAAAAACACGAATGTGGACGTTTTGGATAAAAATCATTCAGCCATTATTAATAATAACTTCAAATTGTATAGGTTCATAGGAACAATTAACTGATCTCAATCTTTTCTAGAGGAAAAGATTAGATTTATATAACTAGAGACACATCTATGTGCTCTGACTGTAACTAGTGAGAGTGTAACACTGAAATTGTTCGGTGTTAATGTACCTGTCAAATGTGTAAATGTTCGGTTTGATCAATAGTCAAAGTTGTGTAGCTGCTCGGTTTGACAGTATTCATGCGTTGTACACTTGCAAGGACGCACCAACAAGTTGTGAATATGTTAAAAAAAAAAAATATTAAAAAACCGTTGAACGCTCTCCTTTCAGTTTTGCAGCATGGCTCCAAAACGTCAACAAGTTTCTACTGGCGCCAAAAGGAAACCGACATCTCCCTCCCAACAGCCATCCAAAAGGCGGCGCTTTCATCAGTCTTCATCAGAAAATAGAGTGAGTTACGTGTATTGCACTAAAGACATTTTTGTTAACGTTCTTAATTAACAAAAGTAAAGTTATTTTAATAAGTTTGGATTCTCTCAAGGAACAATTAACGACTTAAAAAATTCGGGATTTCAGTTTCTTGGTTGGTTACTTGGTCGGTTGGAAGGCCAGTTTGCTTTGTTTAACTATTGTTTTGAAGTAAGGGAGTACTTTTTTATTTAAAGAGGAGTTGTTGAATTTTGTTGCTGTTGGTTTTATATAGACAGACAGACAGACAGACAGACAGACAGACAGATAGATAGATAGATAGATAGATAGATAGATAGATAGATAGATAGATAGATAGATAGATAGATAGATAGATAGATAGATAGATAGATAGATAGATAGATAGATAGATAGATAGATAGATAGATAGATAGATAGATAGATAGATGTGTGTGAGCTTGTTTCGCTTTATTTGGTGTAAATCTTGATTATTTTATTTCTACAAATCAATTAACCATTTCTAAAAGTTGAGTACATGCATTACGTGTCTCTGTAGATGAAGTCTGAACGTATGTGTGTGGGCGTAACCAGGAGTTCTTTATATATGTATATGGGTGTAGCCTTCAGCTCTGTCTGTAAGTACTGGGGTGTAGCCATGATTTGTCTGTATTTATGAGGATGTAGCCAATGCGTTTTGTCTGTATTTATGAGGGTGTAGCCAATGCGTTCTGTCTGTATGTGGCGTAACCATTAGTTCTGTCTGTATGTATTCCTATTTGCTAACGGTAAATGGCAATACGCTATGTCTTCTTACATTACATGTATGTTCTTTTCTCTTTTAATAAGCTGACCAAACAGGACTCTGCTTCAAGTGATTATTTTTACCATTACACCAATTACGAAGGAATAAATGCCATTGTAAAGACAGGGTTCATCAAAGAAAGCAAGGTGAAGGGTTTGGATGCAGCGTTCGGTCAAGGTGTGTCTGTGTGAAGTCATTTGGAGTTCTATTGCTTGTCGTGTTAAATTTGTTTGCTGTTAAATGCGTCAGTGTATGAGGTGACCAATAATGAATTAAAATAAGTTAATAAAATGTTTAATCTTTTTTTACAAAAACGAGAGTTATCCCTATGTTCACTCTCTCACTGCCTGAACAATGAAAGAAAATTATCTTAGAACTGCCACGTAGATCAACCTGAACGGACTGTTAAGAAAATTAACTTAGAATTACCAATTGATTAACCTGAAATGACTATAAAGAAAATTATCTTAGAATATTACCAAGCTGATCAACCTGAAATGACTGGAAGGAAAATTATCTTAGAATTGCCACGCTGATCAACCTGAACGAACTTTAAAGTGTAAACATGGGCGTGAAACAAAACAAAGGCAATTACCCAACAACACTTGATTTAATTTGATCATCAATTTTTGAAAAATTCGAAGCAGTTCTATATTTAACTGCTTAGCATTTATGGCAGAAATCAACTTGCATACTTGTTCAAGAAACATTTTATAAAGTGTTCGCTTTGTTATTCTCTTAAAAGAGGTGTGTTGAATTAATTTGCGAATGGCTCTCACAATACACATTTAAAAATATTTTTAAAACATTTTAAAAACCAAAAACCATGCTTAGTGATAAGCCATGAGGCAAATTATTTTTTTAGTTTCTTTCGAGCGCCTGCTGAATACGAAATGTTAAACAAAACTCATATATAATAGAAAAAGACCAAATAGTATATTTTGTTTATCTCTATGCTAAATTCAAATATGCAGTAGGACGCCAAATGTATTTACAGTCATCTGTTACAAATACCATTTGTCTACTTTAGAATGTTCATATGAATCATCAACACAATAATATAATTTATTAGTGTGTATGTGTGTGTGTGTGTGTGTATGTGTGTGTATGTGTGTGTATATGTGTGTGTGTATGTGTGTGTGTGTGCTTGTGTGTGTGTGTGTGTGTGCTTGTGTGGAATATTCAGAAATATATTGCTTGTTGTTGAAATAGTTTTTCTTTGTAAACTAAATGAAACACTAGACTAATCACTTTTAAATATAATTTTATAGTAAAATCCTGCATTTATCTTGTAGCTTATTTGGTCCTGTTTGATAATACCTGTAGGTGTTTCTTTACCTGTAGGTGTATACCTGACCATGATAGGACCTTACGTTCCGAAAGAAGTGTTAGCGCGAAACAACTGGGGTGGTCAATGGCAACAAGTCATGGACGATGGAAAGCTGGACTATGTTGTCGAGCTTGTGATACCTCGCGAGAAAGTCAAGCGGGCAAACACACCCAAGAACATTTTTCTGCACGAAGGTGCGATCCATCTGAACAAGTACCCGTACAAGTACCCGTACAAGATTCTGCACTTCAAAAATGAGAAACACGAACTCGTGGGCTCGGATAAAGAAAGTAGTGATGACGAAGAAGACGAATTAGAAAATGACAGTGAGGATCAAGGCGAGTCGGGCGATGAAAATGACAGCGAAGAATATGACGATTCAGACGAAGAAAATGGCAGTGAGGAGCAAAGCGATTCAGATGATGAAAAGGACAATGATGAACATGGTGAGGAAGACAATAATAGTGACGACGAGGAAGAAAGTGAAAGCGAGGAAGAGGCAAGCGATGAATCCGAAGACGAAGAAGATGCAGTAGACGAAGAGGGCGATACTTATGATGATGAAGACAAGGAAAATGAATACTGCGATGAAAGCAGTGAAGATGGCGAAGATGATGATTTTAATTCTTATTTCCACGCGACTCAATGAATTTTACCTTGGTGTAAAAGGTAGAGACAGAAAATTTAAAATAAAGGCATATTACCTTTTCCGATTTGTAATGAATGTCTTAAACAGTCAGTTAGCAATGGTGCATTTAATAGATAGCTGAGAGTAAAAGTGTAAAGGAACGGCATATTAACTTTTCAGACCTATTATTGACTTAACAGTAAATTAGTATAAGTATATTAGAAAAACCAATGGGCACTCACAGTAGAGGCCTGCATATATTAACGTTATTTTTTTTTAAAATGTTAAATCAATAAATTTTATGTTTAGATCCATAACTGATTTTGTAAGCCCGATTTATTAATTGACTTGGCAGTCTGTGAAACTGATTGGATGGTTGGTCAGTTGGTCAGTCTATCAGTTGGTTGAATGGTTGGATGGCTGGTCGGTTGATTGGCCTGTTGATCTGTTGGCTAGTCGGTCGGTTAGTTAGTTGGTCATTTAGTTGGTTGGTCAATTGGTTGGTTGGTTGGTTGGTTGACTGACTGATTGATTGATAGATTAATGTTTATAGATCGATACAAACATTAATATGCCCCATAAAGCACTTCAAATTAATTTACATCAACGTCATTATCAGCAACAATATACTCGAAATTCTACAACTATCCATCAGTCATCTCATTTTGGGATCTTGGGTCATTTACAAGACAAGATAGCTCTATTGCAATGGGTACTTTGTATGAAAACGTATGTGATTATATTCTCCTGAAAGTGCATAAGAACGATAACCGAAGTCAACACACTAACACACAGAACAGCCCACGTATACGAGAGTTTTGTTGACTAGTGCAATAGCTTTTTAGTCCGTCAGTATGTATTATGTCATGTTAATCATGCTGAGAACTATGTGTCTGCTTGTTTTCTACAGCTGTGAGTCCACATCAAACAAGAGTGAAATACAGCGAATGCAGTCAAGAATGACAATATTATCAAACGTTGATTTGGTTTTTCTTTATTTAAGCAGTTTTTAGATAATATGTGATTGTCACGAGCTGAGATAAGCCCTGTGAAATTGTTCTCGCAAGCAAAGATTCACGACTGCAGAACCGCTCTTCCTGACACAATTGTCTCACCTACACTCTACCCCCACCCCACCCTGCTAACCACCAGCAAGCGCTTAGCAGTGAAAAGCCAGTCGGCTGTGGCGCATATATACAGATGGTTCAAAAAATAAAATAGGAACAGGGGCAGCAACACACACATCCATAGGCACACACACATACAAACTAGACCAAAAACACTCAATACTAACGGCAGAACTCATAGCGATCAAACAAGCATTAGAGGAAACAACTCCACAAACATGCAGCCACAACTACTCATACTAACAGACTCACTCACATCGTTACAAAACTTAGCAAGCCCCTTCCAAACAACAAGAACAAAAATCACAAATCAAATAACAAAACAAATAAAAACACTAGAGAAAAAAGGTGTATAAACAACACTACTCTGGATCCCCAGTCACACCAACATTACTGGAAATGAAACAGCAGACAAGGGAGCTAAATAGGGAAGCAAACAAGGCAAGCAACTAACCACACCAATACACACATCAGAAATACACACACTAATCAAAAGCATGTACAAAAGTAAGACTCCCACCCCACTCCCACCCCCAACTCACAAACATAAGCCATAATAGAGCAATATACAGATTAAGATACAATAACACACAATATACACAATAGAGCAATATACAGATTAAGATACAACAACACACAATATACACAATAGAGCAATATACAGATTAAGATACAACAACACACAATATACACAATAGAGCAATATACAGATTAACAATAACACACGATTTACACAATAGAGCAATATACAGATTAAGATACAACAACACACAATATACACAATAGAGCAATATACAGATTAACAATAACACACGATTTACACAATAGAGCAATATACAGATTAAGATACAATAACACACGAAATACACATAAAACAAGCAACGAAACAAAAGCATATACGTTCTGCAGAACAGACAACACAGTCGAACACTTCCTACTCCAGTGCAATAAATACACTGAGGAAAGAAAAATCATCAGAGAAACAACAGACCTGTTAAACTTACCATTCTCCACCCAAGCGCTCTTATACCCCAAACAACAGACCTGTTAAACTTACCATTCTCCACCCAAGCGCTCTTATACCCCAAACAACAGACCTGTTAAACTTACCATTCTCCACCCAAGCGCTCTTATACCCCAAACAACAGACCTGTTAAACTTACCATTCTCCACCCAAGCGCTCTTATACCCCAAACAACAGACCTGTTAAACTTACCATTCTCCACCCAAGCGCTCTTATACCCCAAACAACAGACCTGTTAAACTTACCATTCACCACTCAAACACTCCTATACCCCCAAAGAACACAATCAAAGCCACGTGCACCTAGCACTTATCACATACCTCTTAGAGACAAACCCACTCCAAAAATTTTGTTTAAAAATGTATTAAATAAAAACAACATACACAAACACACTAACGACAGTCGTAACAATGAGCAGACATAAAATACAACACACAAACCAAACAACGCACGAACACCCCACCCCACCCTCCCTGAACACCGATGAAAGGAGGAAGGCCTCACAGGAATCCACCAAAAACTGAAAACATCGCCAAGATGAAAATTTTCACAGCATTTCCTGCGGGGCGAATAGAAAGCGGTATCATCATCATCATCATCATCATCATCAGCTAGATGCGCCAGAAACAGAACAAAGCCATACTGTTCTACTGGACAAAGAAAGGGCCAGTAATTAGCCGATCCAGTCATCTTATGAAGTTGTAAACATTTAGAGAGCATAACCTTACCGATTGAGATTGACATCCTGTAACCCTGTAACTCCATGACTGACTCATGTTGTGACAAGAAGTGCAGGCAATCAAGACAACAACTTCGGTGACCTGACAGCCATCATTTATCACATGATGGGCCAGAACCAGGCAGATGTGTTGTTGTTGGAAATTGTTGTGTCGTGCTGTCACACAACCAGAGACATCAGAGTCACCTACTTTCAGATAAGTTGGCTTCAACCGACTGCCGAAGACTATCACAGAGCAGATAGATACTTATCCTTATGATTAATAATACTGTTCGTACAATGGGCAACCTTTTATTTAGTTTTTCCCCAATCAGTTATTTTTCAAAAATCAAATCATAAAGTGGTCGACTGGGGTACATGTGGTGGGAGAAGTTCTTCGGTTGGTTGCTTATGGCAGTTTGGTCGTGGTATGCTGATCTTCTTGAAAGTGTGCTCTGTAGAATTTTACTTAGAATATTAACTGTAAAGGCACATGAAGGGCAAATGTCTAACATTTTCAATAAATCTATAGCTTGTCGTGTAGTAATATTGTTGAAGAGCAGTGGTTTTAGTTACAACATTGTCAATAAACACACGAGAATAATGCTTTGAGAAAACGTTTCAAATGTTACAGATAAGGATTTTATGAGATCATGATAAATTTTTGAAGAGAATTTACAATTCGGAAACAAACATACAGGCAAACAAACAAAACCCCCACAACCAACTAACAAACCAGGATTGTATGTGAATATGACTGACATTTCAAATAAATTCCAGTGTAAATATAATTAAAATTAACTGGTTTCAGATTGAATACCTGTTATTTACATCACCTTAAATAATTTTGTTTAGTGAAAAGACAGGCAATTGCCCTAAGTAAAGCGACCCCCACCCCCACTGGCCATGATAATATGTGTATCCATTTTTACCACATGTTAACGACTTCTGTACAAATACCTAATTCTGAGTCTTGTGAACATCATTAATACCACAGTGATCATGCAATATATTCTCTTCAATATTCCTAACTAATAAAATAAAGCCAAAGACAATTAAAGGAGAAAATATAACTTCCAAATTAAATCTACTACCTCACTTCACCCTGAACCAAAACAATAAATAAAAATTTATAAAGATACAATGCTCCCCCCTCTTCCATTCAAATTCAATAAAATAAAATATCAAATATAAAACAATTGAAGCTCCAATGGATAAAGAACTTATTACAAAACTAATTGTGACAAGTTATAAAAATTGCTAAAATTGTTAGAGTAACCCGACCTTGGACACTCCTTTTGGTGTTATTTTGGGGGGAGTCAGAATTGAAGTAAACAGTTGAGGCAAGAATATTCTAGATTGCTCATTGCTCATAAGTGGTTATAAAAGATTAATTAATAATAACAATAATTTCATTAACTAAGTGGTGTGTACGTGTTCACACATTGTACTTTTAATTCTAACATATTCTAGTCTTATTCAATAAGATGGCTCGGCAGGAAGTTTGTACATGCTGTCATAAATTAATAATTGTGAATAACTGGGTTTTGTTAGATAAGTTAGAAAACAACTCGATACACGGATACAGTGCGTTTCGAACTATATACTTATAGTATCAAGTTTTAAGCGTTGGTATGAGCAGGTGACGTAAGTGATTTCAGATCGTGGTGTAAGTTCGTTTATCCATAGAGGTTTTCCTAGTAACGTGTTCTGCCTTGTTTTTCTAAAACTATTTCTGCTTTTAAAATATCGACAAGGACTTTGTCCAATATCTGTAATAGCTATTAAAGACTTTCTCAACTGCAGTTTTCTAGAAAGTAAGATGATATTCAGTGTATCATGACTGATTCGTTTGCTTTCTCCCCACATCCTATACTTCCAAGTTCAAGGAGAAATGTTCATGCTGAAAATAATCTCACGATACGTAATCACAACTAGATCCTCACATTAGTAACGGGTAGTGATCATTTACCGGGTAGATTTGATTATGTGCCCATATGAACATACTCTTACGGTTTACTATTAATATAAAAGAAGTTAGTTTAATATTTCTATTTTGTTAAATGAAGTTTATGATTATAACTGCTTCCTTTTCTAAAGATATGCAAAACATCGCTTTGGTCACGAATATTGCAATGTTTTGTCACTCGTATCCTATTGCCAGTTTTCTGAGAAACCCTTTTAACCAATAATCAAGGGGCGTGAAAGTATGTCGATCACCCGGCGCGAGAGCCATGGGGAAAATTTGGCAGGAAGAGTTTATAGCGAGAAACGTAAACTGTTTACAAAATTTACCATATTAACTTACCTTCGCGTTTTATTTAAGACTATTGGAAAGCATTCGCTTAAGATATGACTGCTGTTAGGTATCCATAATGAAGAAACTAATTTATCAAGTGTGCATTTCTATATGTGTACTGATGGACAAATTCATCCTCTCAACCATCATGCGTCGTCATCCAGTGTCACCTGAGTTGCTTACTAAAGACAGTAAGATGTATGTCACATCATCTACCAACCAATGCACACACTACATTCTTGATTTAAGTGATTGTTGAACTATAACAAGCTCCACCATAACATGCAATAAGACTGAAGCAGTACTGGTCACTTGAATACGCGAAAGTCATCATTCATCTCTTCCACGGTCAATTAACACTAGTGATACTGAAATCCGGAATAGCTGAAAAATATAGGTGTCTTACTCGACAATATACGAATACTCTCATTGTGTCAGCAAGTAATGAGTAAAATGCAGGGCTGCATACCCAGAGTTGTCTCTTATAACACCAGCGTATCACGACTACATTCAGGGCTGCATACCTAGAGCTGTCTCTTATTACACCAGCGTATCACGACTACATTCAGGGCTGCATACCTAGAGTTGTCTCTTATTACACCACCGTATCACGACTACATTCAGGGCTGCACACCTAGAGTTGGGGCATATAATCTCGGTTTGCAATCCTCACCAGATGAAACTAAAAAAAATTCTCATTGTTATTATACTATCAAGGTTTGAGTATTGCAAACTCTTTTCTCTGGACCATCGCAAAGCCTGCTGTAAACCTTAAGAACTTTAAAATATATCTGCTCTCATCACTCTAAGAGACCATAGAACTCAGCACACAACTCTACCACTTTCTACAATGGCTGCCTTTTCATTACACAATCAAACACAAAGTTTAATTAATCTATTGTTTCATTGATTGATTGCTGCCCAGGTTACCTGTTTGTCTACGCTTATTATGAACACTGTATTCTGTACGTTTATGGTCTTCGTTTGACACTTGCATTTTTTCTGGAACCCTCATAAAAAAGAAAACGAGCGTGTGTTCAACGGTCTTTTTGAAATAAAATATAGGTTCTTCCTCCCGAAATGAACATTTTTTTTAATTCAAACTCATACCAATACTCTTTATGTACAGTTCTTAGTACATATATTTTACAGCTCTTAATCTCTTATACTGTTCATACGAAACCAGTTGTTATAATATTTTCTAATTAGATTTTTTTTTTCATGTCTTGTCTTTGTGTGTTCAAAATTTATATCCGTTAATAGTCATGTTGTGCGTAATATTTTTAGTTTGTATTATGATTTACTTACAATGAATGTTTTTTTTTTTTAATTTTTTTAGTCGTTTGATGGGAGGTGAAGCCATTTATACTACATCCAGAAACAATTAGCTAGATTTTACTGGATTAATGGGTTAAGTCCTATATTATTCTAGTGGCATATTTTAAAATTAAATTGTTAATGTCACATAATAATAAAGGCCAGTTAGGCCAGGACATTTGGGTATACTATTTCTTAAATGTAGACTCAGCTATGAATGTTAAAATGGCATTTGACTACTTGGAGCACAGTGTGTACGTTAAGTAAACAATGTGCATTTAAAACCACCACTTTCTGTTGATAATAGGACAAAATGTGAGAGATTGGGGTTAAAGTGCATGTTCATATGTATGCATAGTGATGTGTGATTTTTAGATGAAGAGATCACTCCATCTATATATATATAAATAAATATTTTCAGATAGATGGATAGATGAATAGATAGATAGACAGACAGACAGACAGACAGATAGATAGATAGATAGATAGATAGATAGATAGATAGATAGATAGATAGATAGATAGATAGATAGATAGATAGATAGATAGATAGATAGATAGATAGATAGATAGATAGATAGATAGATAGATAGATAGATAGATAGATAGATAGATAGATAGATAGATAGATAGATAGATAGATAGATAGATAGATAGATAGATAGATAGATAGATGTGCATGATATAATTTGCTAAACTAAGTCGATGATCTCACGTTGATCAAACAAACTGCATTGGGAAAGGTAGAAAGTTAATGATTATGACTGGTTAACGATTGCTCGCTCAAACCTGAGGCAACTCTTAGAAATAAATTACCAAGTAGTGGGTGTAACAATTACATACTATATTGATATGACCCTTCCCACCATTTTCCAGCTAACTTTTACTACACAAAGTGACTCTGGAATCACAGCTTTGCAGTTTCTACCAATACTTCACTAACGAGTGAATGACGCACAAGTTGAAGATGTAACAGTCGATGTGACTTGTGTAACATGGTAAGAGTTATAAATAGTGCGGCTTTCAAATGTAATTCATATGAGTATGGTATGCGGATCATAAACGCTCCTAAATGGCAGACGAATTCCTCACATTACACGCTCTGGTATCTCCTTTCAGAAAAAAACGAACAGCAGATTTAAAAAAAGTCTGTTATAGTTGTTCGTGGAAACACTTTTGAAAAACACCCAATCGGAAAAGTTTCTGTGACTATAAATACCTCGAACAGGAACGTGCAACTAAAATTGTCATTCTTATACACACCAGCAGGACAGCTTAATTAAAGGTAAGATTAGAACTGAGAATAGCCGTTGTCGAATGTGGCAACTTAACATACCTCATTCATTGTTGAGAAGCAATGTAAATGTCAACTCTGTATTGTTTATATTCATATGTTGTATTTTTGATTGTTGATTTAATAAATTTATTGTTAAATTTATTGATCTTTGTGACGCCAAAGACACCTAGTTAATGATTACGATTTTTATTTTTAATTAATCATCCACAACTAATTAAAAGTTATGAGAATCTTAATTTATGTTATTGATATTTCTCCAGAAGACACCACTCGTCTCTCTCACTTGGCGAATATGCAGGTGCTATTTCCTCTCTTCCACAAACTTAAAGACAAACATTTACTGTCACACAATATTTCGTAGGTGGAAAATGTTTTACTAAAGAAGAAGATAAATCCGTTTTTTAATTAATATTTAATGAGCCCCTTTCCACCTACGTTCTTCTCCAACATAAGGTTATAAATATATGTAAGAAGGTCAATACATTTAACAGTAAATTTATTAAATCAAGAATTAAATATAGATATAACAAATACAATAAGAAATGATTACCTGAAATCAACATTTCGACAAAACCATGTTCGAATAATTCTAATATCTATTGTCTTATATTTAATAAGTCCATTCTATCTCAATCAGTCAGTTAACCTCACCATTAAGCTAACAACACTTTTCATGACCAGACTTCTTGCCATACCAAATTCAAGTAATTAGGCAATAGAATTTTCTACAGGAGGTAAACTTTGATCTTAGACAATTGACTGGTCTCATTCTCATACATCTTAACCAATGGATAACAAGACTACTCATCCAAGTGGAACTGGTTTGTATTGCCTCAGTAACTTCTAACATATTATCAACTCGAGTGTTTACTCCAACTCTGACACTTACAAAGCTACCATCATTTTAGGGTCACTTCTTCAATTTAATAATTTATATAACAATTAAGACTAGAAATCAGAGTAGCAAATTTACTCCACCACATCCTTCTTATGCATATTCATAGCCATTTGTTGGAGAAAAAGTTAGTGGATGGTAGCTCACTAAATATAGATTAAAAGACGAATTTATCTTCTGCTTTGGTAAGACGTTTTGCACTTACCGAAATATTGTGTGAGGGTAAATGTTTGTCTTTAATGTTGTGGAAGAGAGAAACGTTTTATATCACCCGCATATCCACCAAGTGAGAGAGACGAGTGGTGTCTGCTGGAGAATTATTCATAACATAAATTAAGATTCTCATCACTTGAAATTATTTATGGATTATTAAATAATAATAATTCCCAATAACAACGGTGGCATTGCATTATATATAGTAATTGATCAGGATCGAAGAACTTTCGAAGTACAAATATATTTAAGAAGAAAAAGAGTGATAATCTTTATGAAAGTAAACGTAGAATAAAATCCCTGAAACAAAGTTAAAATATTGGTATTTTAAATATGTGCCTAATTCAATGGACTGTTTCATGAGCAAATTCCACACCTTCTAACAGATAGATTACATTTTATGGCAAATTAACGAAATTACTTTTTCATTTTAATTGCTCAGTTCTGATTTCAACAATACAATGGAAGAGCTATACAATTATAAGTATCTTAATCGTGGAGTTGACCGTTTGCTTTCGATTGCTTTTATTGCTGAAAGCCGAAATTAAACATTTAATGATTTATTCTTAATCTTTGTTTAAGATGTTTGCGTTACAATTAATATCCAAATTACGTTTTTCTTCTTTCGTTGAGTTCATTAATGTCAACATTTTAACTGAACATTTCAATTATTTGTCGTCAGTTCGTGATGGCGGCAATGTATAAAGGCATTCGATTTGGTATCAAACCAAATAAAATAAAGTAAGTATGAAATTCAAAAGGCAAAAATTTTCTATTATCTCCTTTACAGGATGTCAAGAAAAGTTTTTATAACATCCATTTATATTTCATGTGGATTTTTAAATTATTATTATTATTATTATTATTATTATTATTATTATTATATTCAGTCTCTTTCCACGACTTCTGTTTGACTGTCGGCTATGATCCAAGGTCTCGGAATCTTACCAAGATTCTGGGAGATCCAAGGTTTTACGGAGGGTGTCGGCACTTCCGAGGAGCGCTGCTTTGAGTAGTGGAGCGATTCTGTGGTTTCCAGGGAGTTTATTCAGGTAGCCTTCCAATTCAGATGTTATGTTCCCCAAGGCTCCTATCACTATAGGTATCACTTCTGCTTTTACATTCCACAGTCTCTGAATTTCTCATCTGAGGTCTTGGTATTTTTCTATTTTTTCGCTTTCTTTTGTTTTTATGTTTCTATCACTTGGAACAGCGACATCAATGATTGATACTGTTCTGTTGGCCTTATTGAGAACTACAATGTCTGGTCTTCGTGCAGGAATCACCCGATCTGTTCTTATCTCGAAGTCCCACAGTATTTTGACTTCTTCTGTTTCGGTGACTGCTTCTGGTTGATGCATCCATGCTCTTTCTGGGGTTTTTATGCCATAGTTCTCACACAGATTTCTATGTATGTGTTTTATCACTTCATTGTGTCGTTTGGTGTATTCTGTTCCAGCCAAAACCTGACATCCAGATAGTATGTGCTCTGTTGTCTCATCCATGGATTTGCAGAGTCGACATTTGGAATCATTTGAGATTTTCATGATTTTCGTTTTGTGTGATTTGGTGTTGAGTGCTTGACCTTTTGCAGCTGTTATGAGTGCTTCTGTTTCTGCTTTCAATCCTGCCTCTTTCATCCATTTGTACGTTGATATTTCGTCGGCTTGTCGTACATACTGGCCATGCAGAGGTTTCTGGATCCAGGTATGTACTAGCTCTTGATTCGTTGTTTTCCTCCACATTTCTTTGTCTGTTTCTGGGGGTTGGAATAGTCCACTCATTTTTACTAATTCTATCAGTGGATCATCTTTTATTGTTATTCCAGATGTAGTCCACAAGGCCAATGACTTCTCCTTCAATGACATGTTTAATTTTCTTGAGACCTCGGCCTCCCATTTTTCGAGATACATAGAGTCCGTCTACGTCTGCTTTGGGGTGTAAGGCTTTATGTATTGTGAGTAGTTTTCTTGTTTTCCTGTCCAGTTCGTTTATTTCATTTGCTGTCCAATCTATGATACCTCCAGTATAGCTTACTATAGGTATTGCATATACTTTCACAATGTTTGTATTTTGTTCACCCCATTTAGCTTGGACTTCAGGACTTGTCTAACACGTTTTCAATATTCTCTCTTAACTTTGGACTTCACTTCTCTCTGCATATTTTCTTGATGCTATAGTATCCCAAGATACTTATATCCATTTTCCATTGAAACATCGTTGATTTTTCCGATGTCGAATTGCAGGCCCTCTGTTGTTTTGACCTTGCCTTTCTGGATGACAATTCGTCCACATTTCTATATAAAGAGGTAGTAGTAGTAGTCTGCCTTTTCCTAGGAGCTCTGCTTTTAATACTAGGGCACTCTTTGTTGTCCAGATAGTTTATTCAGATCTCTTACATTCCACATTCCTGGATCTTTGAGCTAATATCCTGATATTTTTTCTATTTTTCTAACTTTTGTTTCTATCATTTGGTTCAGCTTGATGATTGTTGTTTCTTTAGAGCTATTAGGAACTACAATGTCTGGTATTCGCTTAGGAAACACGCGATCTGATCATATCTCAAAATTGCAGAGTACTTTGACTTCTGTTTCGATGACTGCCTCCGGTAGGTGCTTCCATGCTGTTTTTGAGTTTTTACTCCATAGTTATCACATTGTTTTCTATGTATAATTTTTCCAACTTCGTTGTGTCTTTTGTATATTCTTTTCATCATCATCTCGTCGTCGTCGTCATCATTATTATAATTATTATCATCATTATAGTCCACTACAGAAGAAAGCATGAGATTTTTACTCTCTTAAACTAAATTGAACCAAGAACTTATTTAACAAACAATTTATTACCTATAATGTTTTACAGTCAAAGAAATGTAGTCTTTTTTGTACATCCAAATTTGTAGTGCCAAGCTCCTGACCGAGACGACCTTTTAGGAGATGGTAGTGCCTTGCTAAACAAAATAAACAACAATAACTTATGTGATTTTTTTTCACAGTCAAATTAATCGAAGAAACCTGTATGAAAAGAAAATAAAAGTATTTCACTACACCACCAAAGAAGGGGCAAAGGCGATAGAACAGCAAAAATTGATCAAGGCCAGTGGTAAAGGTGGTCTGGACGCACGTTTTGGTGAAGGTAATCTACTTTCAAAAGTGTGTACTCAGGAGTAGGGGGTACTTGCAAAATGAACACATTCAAAGATTCATAAAATATATACTTTTATCTACAGTTCTTCTACAATGTCATAGTATCTCTTTTAAAGGTTTGTGTGGCAACGTTCCAAGTTCCTGATTAATTAACTGTCAATCTCTATCTGAATAATTATCATTATATTATGCACAGATAAGATTCTCCCATTCAGCCAATTAATCAGTCACTGACATGGTCTTTGTCTTGCGGTCGAGAGTGACTAAGTCAGTCCTTGAGAGTTCTACCTATTGGTTATCTCCTCTCCAAGCGTTACTTGTCTTTAAAATAATAGATTCTGCAGCTCCATCTTGTCTGTCAATCTATTTTCTAAGCCCTTCCACACATCTCTCATCCCAGTAGCAGGAACTACACTAAAGCGTAAATGTGACCGACTTCAGTAGGTCATTACGTCATCTGGCTTTGCCCCCCTCCCCCCACTACCTATATACGCCCCTCTCTTATGTAATAAGAAGAGTGAATAGTTTTATAAAATTTAAGCAAATTTTATTTTAAAAAATAGAATAATAAAATTAACTTTTTTAAATATAATAAAACCACACCAGATAATAATACAGATTTCAATATTCAAATTACTCCTCTCACCAATTCAATAATTAGAAGAAATAGAGAATAAGAGAGCAGTTTCTCAAGAATTCCATAATTAGAAAAATAAGAAATACATCATTAAAAAAATTATCTTTCCTAAAACAATTATTAGAAAGATACCCACAAATTAATATCAATACTTTCCTAGAACAATTACTAGGTTTCACACATCAAGCATTACTATTCTACACTCAAGCATTTAGAATAAGAAAAGGATAAGAAAGAATAAACATAAGAATTTACACAAATCACTGAACAATACAGGTTTAACATATGAGACAATCTGGTCTACTGTTCACCTGGTGTTTGTGTGCATCCTTCCTGGCCAGTTATCTCAGCCACTGGTTATCAGCTTCAATTCGAACAGTTCTTGATATAATGTTAATGTCCATAAAGTTCACAGTTTGCTTAACTTAACACATGCTCTTGAAATCACAGATCCAGTGAAATTCAGTCCTTGAATATAGACTAATATTCTCTGCTGAATATCCCAAATTCACAGTCAATTACACAAGAATTTATATCTCCGACAAAGCCTTTCCAATAAACGGTATGCGATACCTTCAATGACCGCCGACGTTTGACTCAGCCAACATCACACTGAATCTTCAGTTACAGTGAATTTGCCTTGTTTAGTTCATCATGTGTTCTCTTGCCCCTAAGACTGTAGCCCAGTTGGACAAGCATGCTTGCATCTTCCAGACAGTTTTGCCTTTTCGTCCTTCAGACTGGTGTCCCTCGAAGGTGTGAAATACAAAATGAATTTCCTCACATCAGTCTCATGTTTTCACTAACTTAAACCTGTAATTCCATTCTTGGTTCTCATCTTTAATTCTTTTCACATTTACTTTCCTCTCTTAGTCCCAAGAATGCATTTACAGAAATCATTTAAAATTACAATATTAGCAAAGAAAAAACATACGATTTAAAATAAGTAAATAAATTCAATCTGTATAAAAATCGTGATTTTTACCATCTCAGACAATCCTTAGCCTGCTCTGTCTATGCTTCACTCTCCGTAGAGGAACGATACTGGAATCGAGAGTTCGAATGCGCGTCCCACTGACAGTGGGGGTATTAATGCAAAAGTTGGGTCGGGTCCTACACTCTAATCTTCCCTTCTGGACATAATCCCTCCTTTGTCTAACTCATTGTACTTTAGTCTCGGTTGAGCGACTCTACTCAAAAGGCTGCTCTGCGAGCACAAATCTGGTGCCTTTAGAAGCTGCCTGACCCTGAGTTTCAATGGCGTCGTGTCCCTTTGCCGGTGCGCATTATTACGTAACATATGCGTCCCCTCTCGGTGAGTCTGCTCGAGCATCTGGTTGTGTGATTGCTGAGGTAGCTTGACTCGACTTTGAATCTCTAATCCTACTTTGAGATCAAAGTTTGGTTGTCTAAAAGGCTGAATACGATTTTTCTACACCGCAAAATACTGATTGGCTTTGCACTGGCTTACAATTAAAGTTAAAACATCAAAGAATTCTGTGTGTGTTTCAACTTTAATTAAGGAAGATTTTCTCAGTGTGTCTGTTTATTTTCAACTCCACAGTTTGTCTCTCACGTGACTTCATACAATGCACTTGAGGAAACAAAATGGCAAATCTTCTGTTTTAGTTTTATTCTTGATAACATTTAACCATTTCTGTGTTAAAAGATTAATTCAAATTATGGTTTGCATAGATCATTAATAAATATTTAAATAAAAGATCAATAGTTCTACAACGTTCAGCATTCGCCTGTCTTTGTTAATAGTAAATTAATTGCCTGACTTAAGCTATTCGTGCTGTCAGTGCTTTCTTAATCAAATTTCCCCGGCCTACAAGAATTAAGAATCTATATCCCTCACAAAATCATAATTAATTAAATAATTAAAACGCTTTGTAAATATTACATCAGTCCCTTACATTATTAAGGAGGGAGGTTTATAGTGTCACTGACTGAAACAAACTGAAAAAGTCAATCCTGAAGTATTCACAACGGTTTCAGATTCGTTCATCGTGTTTAAATCTTTCGTCATAAACGTCATATACAGTATAATTGGTACCAATCCATGGGCAAGGATGTATATGTCAAATATTATTAGTATTTAAGTGTCAAGTTAATTAAATAATTACATTATCGGGGGTCCACCTCTACAATAACTCAAGATAATTAAATATTCATTTCTTTTAGGAGGCTTAATATTTTAATTTGAACATGATTAGGTAAATACATTATTCTCGAACGCATACTTCAATTTCTAGATATTTTAAAGAGTTTGTGTAGCTGTTGTTTCTTTGCTTGTGTATTAAATTAAATTACATTTGTAGCTATATAATATTTCTTTTAATAGGTGCACATTTATAAAGTGCTTCTGCTCACGCACAGATATTCAGCGCGGCTACATTAATCTTCTTCATACAAAACTCATTAATGAAATTGTGTTTTTATTTATTTCATTTTTGTACATATTCTTTTATTAAGTTTATAAGAAGAGGAAAGTACGATAAATTTAATAAAGGTTTAATTAATCTTCTAACTGTATCTACTTGGAAATGATGACTGACGCTGACAGCCATGTGTGGCGTGTGAAAACAGTTCAGCCCTTAGCACCGAATTAATTTCTTTCTTTAATAAAACATACATTCTGTTTTATGTCACTAGGAGTCTACTTCACAAGTTTTTCGCCTCAAAAAAGACAAAAAGTAGAAGTGGCCATAAACAACTGGGAAAACAATTTCAAAGAGGCACTGAATAATAACAAATTGGACAGCGTCGTCGTGGTTGTCATACCAGTGTGCTTATTAGAGCGTGTGGGAAAGAAACGTGATATTTATCTTTACAAGGGTAACCTAGATTTAAATAATCATTACCATAAAATTTTAACATGGGAGGAAGCAGCGAATACACATCTAGATGAGGTAGATGGGATCGATGAATTTGAAGAATCGGACAGCGATGATTATGAGGACAGAGATGAATACGAGGATTATGAAAGCTTGATCCCAATCATGTTTCCGTACTAAATGACAGACAGCTTGTGGCAGTTCGTACATAGAATGCCTCTTACTCAATTCCTTATAAATCTCTTGAGAGTGAGTCAAATCCTAAAGAAAAAAACGCGTCTTATGAAATTTATTTTATTTTTTAACTGAAACTTTGTATTGTAAATAAAAAAGAAACTACATGTGTGTTATATCCCAAAATGGCTATTATTTACAGTAGACATACATTTTATTAAAATTAGTTGTAGTGAAACATATTTTAATAGTAAAATATTTTTTAATAAATTTATTTCATTTCAAGTTCTTGTTCTCTGAGTTTACAAATTGTTTGAACGATGATTAATAGACGAGTCAATTAAGTTTATAGTTTCGAATGAATTGCTAGTACATATGTCGCCCTCTGTTTGGTTCCTCTGTGTTCGTACGTGTATGCATGTGTGTGTGTGTGTGTGTGTGTGTGTGTGTGTGTGTGTGTGTGTGTGTGTGTGTGTGTAATTTGTATATGTGTGTGTGTCATAGTAAATCAGGGTGTATAAACGATTGTGTAACTCACCGAGAAAAAGAAAGAAAGAAAGAAAGAAAGAAAGAAAGAAAGAAAGAAAGAAAGAAAGAAAGAAAGAAAGAAAGAAAGAAAGAAAGAAAGAAAGAAAGAAACACAGACAGACAGAAAGAAAGAAAGAAAGAAAGAAAGAAAGAAAGAAAGAAAGAAAGAAAGAAAGAAAGAAAGAAAGAAAGAAAGAAGCATTAATCAACTACATTCTAAGGATTTCTTAGTCACCAACTGATATCCGTTTGTCACTACGTATCTTGGTTTGACTTTATAATATTATTACATTTACGACTTATGAGTATAGCACATCTACAAAGTGCCGATATAAGGTACTGGTTATAAAAATATATTTATATCAGCAACTGTTAAACTGATAATGTACACCAGTCAATTGAGTCACAGCCCCAGCTCAACCAATAGAAATATAAAATAAATAGATATATAGACAAATAAACAACAGATGATATCATTATTCTGTCAATACAATGCACAACAAACAAAATAAAGAAGTTACTTTACCCAACAGATAAAAAGAAGAAAGCAATTTACAAAAATGTAATTTAAAAGCTAAAAGGTTAACAATATTTTTAACAGTGTGTTCCTAGTACAATTTTTGAATGGTCACATTTATCCACTATAGTTCGATCTTAATGTGTTTCTATATTTGATTCAATTTTCAGTTTGCCATTATCCTCATCCTTTCCTTTGCACTTGGCGATCACAATACCCTTCATTTGGACACATTTTTCATTAACACACAAAGCTAATCAAATGGAAGAACACAATATCAAAGAAAGAAGAAAAAGAAGATTCTTTATATAGCCAAAGTTTTAACTTTGGTTCCATTAAGAAATTAACTGTTTAACCTTACCCGTAGGGACTCTATACAGAACAGCTCTCCTGAAGAATATGTTTGCAAAAGCGTAAGGTTTTGAGGACTACATACTGGTTTTCTCAACCTGGAGACTCCACCCACCTCTACCTTGACAAACTTTATTAACCAATCGGGTTAAAGAATACATATAGAACTAATTAATATTTGACTTTCTCACATTTTCTACACCCATATTCTGTCAACACACGTCACATGGCCATAACAAATTCACAGTTACATAAAGTCTAAAAGTTAGATAACAACTTAACGGGGTCTTTGTCAAAAAAGTTGAATACCTGAATCTAAATCCCTCTTAGGTGTACTTCAAAGTACGCACCGATTGTCCATTAGACTATTGGTTCCAAACAACAATAGCATTCTCACTGCTGCTTGACCTGCACACGCTTAATCAAAACAATATATTCTTTCACAAGCTCTACAGTAAACATTACCATAACATTCTGAATTATAAAAGTTAAAAATGGAAAAGAATCAGTATGACGCCTACGCTACACTAGTTATTGGTTATGATTAATTATTGTTGTTAATTAATCACCCATAACTAATTACAAGTGATGAGAATCTTGATTTATGTTATTAATAAATCTCCAGAAGACACCATTAGTCTCTCTCACTTGGCGGATATGTGGGCTCTGTAAATGTTTCTCTTTTCCACAACATTAAAGACAATCATTTACCGTCACACACTATTGCTGTAGGTAGAAAACGTTTTAAAAGGACAATATAAATATGTCTTTTAGTCTATATTTAGCAAGACCCCATTGAACCACTTTCTTCTCATCCTATGGTAATCAATATGTGTAAGAAGGTCAATAAAAGTAATGATAAATTTATTACATCAGCAATCAAATATACAACATATGAATAAAATCAAAAGAGTGTTGACATTTACATCACTTCACATCAATGTTAAATTAATGCTGGACAATCATTCCGTTTATCCTAGCATAGATAATTGAAATCAATTAACATAATATATAATCGAGTTCAAACATATCATCACGGAAATGAGAGTAGAATTTCACATAAATAATAAACGTTAATGCACATACCTATTCAAAGATGGTGGCTGTCACCAGCAAGTGTTTCACAATCACGCAGTTTGAAACAGGTCACAACCATTCATATTTAGGAGAGGCACCACTTGTCTCTTTTAGATGCACGTTACTCAACTATCCCAGACTCTTTGACCCACTCTCCAAGCACACCATAGAGAATTGTCCTGAATTTCACATGTGCTATCACACACATCAGGAAGAATGTTCTTGAATTTCTGTGTGCGTTACTCAACACAACCCAAAGAACATTCAAAATCTTCGTGAATTTTCGAGACCAATCTCACTCAAGCGACAAACTTCCGCCATATTAGCTCTCGAACAAAATTCACAGGAATGGACTTACAGCAACACATTTTACTGATAAGTTGACGACAATGCCGAATTCACACACGAATGTTGTCTAGTAGAGCACAGTAGTCACCATAGCATGATGTGACTAAAGTAAAACAAAAAGGCATGCCTTTCTGCAAAAGTCAAATTAAGGCAGCAATAAATTTCAGGCATATTTCATCTCTAAACTTCTTTCTCTCTTACATTCTCAACTTAGAAACCCTGCAACAAATTCGTTAGCCCAATACACACACATGACATTAGAAAAATAGTATTGATGAAAATTTACAAGTATAATGTACAATGAGGTCAAATTAATGAACAAAACGTTAATGGTTCGTTTACATAAGCATTCTCTACTTCAAATCATAGATCAATAGCAAACGTTCTAAATATTCTAAGACCTTTCTGTCTTTATCAGTCAGTTAACTTATTATAAGCTAATGATTATCTTTACGACTCAAGTTATGTTCCAAATCAAAGTGATTAGAATAGAGTATTTCTTCAGCAAAGAAACTTCTGGTCCATCTCCATCCCCTTAGGATGAATTTGATATGAACTAGTGTGACACTATTAGTAGGAAAAACTACTAATCCAGTTGGAATTGGTTTAGATTGTATCAGCAATTTATGGCCTATCCTCCACCTGAGTTATTTACTTCCAGCCTTGAAACTTAAAAATATCAGCATAAGCAGTGCCCAAGATTGGGTCAGTTTCACGATTTAACGATTTTAACAATAAATTTAGAAATAGGGATAGGCAAATTTACTTATAATTATAATTGAAACATTATTTTATTTTAAAATGTGTTGACAAAATTCTTGTCATACAACACCGTCTCATTATTTAATCTACATTTTGTAAGCGACTTCCTGCCCATTGTCATGTGTCACCTCATTAAAACCACATTGAGTGCAGAATTTGTAACTAAATTATTTATAATAATAACTGTTCGTAGAATAAAATTCTTGTATAATTTTTCTGAATGTGTTAATATGAGGTAATAATTTGCAAGAAAAGTCAAAGAGTTATGCAGCCCAATTTCGAATGTATACCATATGTGTTGTGTTCCTCATTCAGACGATCAAGAAATTTTAGCTAAACAATGACCAGGAATACATTTGAACTTTTGCGTCATTGTGAAATTTTGCTGGGAGTGCTAATTCTCCACCACCCTGGGCTGTAAAATCTTAGGCTAATCCTCAAACACACCTTCTGGATGGCCACATGTGTTAAAAAGATGGAAGACAGATAATGTAGAAAAGAAGAGTGATAGTTCTAGAAGACGGCTCAAGCCCCCTGATGCCAGAAGAGTAAGTAAATACTAGTAACAGACTGCTACATTTTAAAGAAAACAAATACTCGTAAACTTAGGGATAAAATTAAAACTTAAAAAGTAATGATGGGAGAAAGGATTTATATACTAAATCATAGTGACGTAACGTGTCTTACGTGTTCATAGGTCAAATAGTGTTCACTTTGCACGCTTAAGATAAGAGTTTGGCGATATTTTGTCTTGTTGACTTGCGAGCTGCGACCACTATGGCTGGCGATGAGTGGTGAGGCTATTCTCAGATCAGACAGGTGTGTGGTACAGGCTGTGGGCTTTTCCATCTAATTGGGTGCATCAAAGGGCTGCACCCGCCATTTACATGCGCCCTGGACGAGTGTGAAAACTAGTGCAGATTTAATCTTTTCTATTCATCCTCTAGTCACTCATTATTTTCTGTCAAATCATTCAAAGCAAAACTGACCCTATGGGTGTCACAAATAAAGAGGAACTCTTGTACACTTCCCAAGTATGAAGTCACTGGTTTGTGACAGGGATTTTAACCCTTCACTACTGATTATCAACATTCACGAACTTCTGGAGCAATTTGAAACAAGATTTCAGCAGTACAACACAAGTCAGCCTGTGTCCTTGTAACAAAAATGGCTACATCAATTGCGAGCTTCATTCAAGTAAGAAGAAAAGTGAAACTGAAGTTTGGGGACCATTAAAATTATACTGTTTATAAAATCGTGCGCAACATATCTAATTTATTTTAATCTGATTGACCGAAATTTGTTTCCTGCTTTGAAAAATTTAGCGTATATAAAAAATCGTCAAGATCCGTGATTGCTTACACATGGGAATGTCATTTTACTCTCCCAATTGTTAAAAAAAATAATGGCTGATAAAATGCAGTGTCAACAAGTACACTGAATTATTTAAAAGGAACACGGGAATTAATATTGTTTTTCTTCATTCGGTGTTGATGAGTCCTTATGATTAAAACGTGTGCTGAACTTTTTCATATTCGTTTGTTTATTGAAATCTGGATACAAGTAGTAATAAAACTTGTGATTTTTTCATATTTATATGCTTGCTTAATCAAATCCAGATACGCGTAGAAATACAAAAAGCTACTTTTAATTAACCGTAACTGGCTATCTATATTAAAGTAAGAATAATATATATATATATATATCGATCATTACTTTAACAACATTATAGTTGTTTTAAATGAATAAGATGGGGAATCTTTAGGATATTTAATTTGTAAAACTACTTATTTTACCTGCCAGGTAGATTCTAAAAGAGTAAATAGCAATTGAAAGAGAAATTGCCAGATAATCTAATGACAACTTTATATATATATAATTAACTCTTTAATTTTATTAATTCATATATTATGTATTACTAAATGTGTTTTGCGCATTATTTAATGCCGAGTACAATACAAAGCTTAGAAAAATGTTGGCGCCCGCCACACTCTTCTAAAAATGTTCTTGACTACAAGAACATCGGGAACCACTGGTCTAGAGCAAGAAACTATGATGACAGTCACAGTACACTGAACTTCTTTCTTGAATACGGTGGTAAAGTGAGAGGTGTGTGGATATTTAAATTGGACGAGGGTATGGTGTGGAGATATTATTCGGGGAGAGGAATTCCTAACTACTCTGTCTGTAGCCTATCTTTTTAGAAAACACCCAGCAACTGATTTTTTTTTTATAGTTGATGCAGAAAACGAAAGTGAAAGATCAGGTGTCTCGATTTTCTGAAGAAGCACTTTCGCGCCAGAAGAACACTTAATCAGGAAAACTCCTGTTACTAAAAATACTTTGAGCGGGAACCTACTGTGAGCAGTTTTTGTCTGCCATCCTTGTATACACCTGCCTGTCAACCTAGGAAAAGGTAAGATTTTTAAAATGTAAGAACTGAAAAACTAATTAGTCGTGCGTTTCTCGAATATCACAACTAGATAGATAGATAGATAGATAGAGAAGAGATCTTTGTGTGAATGTGTGTGAGTGAGTAATTAAAAACCACAATGAGTAATCGCATTTGAGTAGTACTGACTTGGTAATATCGGTAGCATGAAAAGTCTCAAACAAACTTTTACAAACAAAAAAATTCAAACACACTAACTTCTCTAACGATCATCACTATCATGTAACATAAATGAATCGACAGTGGGTTTTGTGTCAGCTAAAGTGCCTCCACCTTGGACACTCACTCGGGTCAGATTTAATCCATGGGTCAGTAGGTCAACTCGGATCGCGGACATTATGGGTGATGGTGAGGATGATTTGAAGGGTCAGTTTAAATTCCCTTCCCCTCGCCAACCTTTTGCCGTCGATAGTCCTAGAAACGTGAGAGATACATTACAGAATACAATCTTTGGATATTTATAACAACGAAAGTTTTGAATTATATAGCACTTACAAACATTTTTCACAAATGTCAACATTAAATAAGCTGGATCAATATTATAATTTGTTTCTATTGTTAGCGTTTAAGCTATGTATGACTTCCGGGTTAAATAATAACAGTTTGAGGAGCTAATCGATTCTTCCTGCTTGTAAAAAAAAAAAAAAAAAATGAGCACTAATAGTCTGGATTCTCTTAGCCTGATTACGTTCTTGTTATGGGAGGTAACCTATTAATGTCGCCGCCAATTTAATACTTATTCTATACTAAGCTCCCTTCTAGAACGCTGCGACGCCTGGCTCATCAAATCAAACAGATTAAGTAATTAGCAATTTAATGAACATCAAGCGTAAATAAAACATTTCATATATTCATAACAAATCAAAATTTTAAAAATGGTTAAGATTCCAATCTTAGACAAACAAACTCTTGACTACAGACATCTCTTTTTCACTTATATCTATAAATCATTCCTACACTGATCGAAGATTTTTTTTTAAATGGTAAAGATGCACAAACAAATTTTCAGTACCAGCGGCTTATTACGTCTAATAAGAGTGTTCAGTCAAATGTTCCTTCAATGTGCCTAAGCATTAGTCCAGGGACACTAAACTTTAAGTAATGGCAACATTCAGTTAAACAGACAAATAAGAAAGAGTTAGAAAATGGAGCAGTAGTCAAAATAATTTTCCTTTTCAAATTTGGGTTATCATCTGCTGAATTGCGCACGCGCGGCACAGGCTGGCTCTTCTCGCTCTGAGCAGGGGAAGGAATGGGGAATAACCGTAGCAAAGGACAGACGACCACTTATAGATCGATATGTAAAAACATAACCTACTTTTTGTCAACGGAACTAGACCGGTACATTCCCGAATTTCCTAACTACGACTTAACCAGTAAACTGTATATACCAGTAAACAGTCTCCTAACAGTCGAACACATACGTCAGTAAGATCAGAACAAAAATAATGTAACTGACTTTCTAAAATAAAAACAACAGACGATCAAGAGTTTATTCCCCTTTGACAGAACTGGTATGAGTGCCTGAGAGGGTTAAATAAGCTGTTAACTGCACACCCACTGCACAAAAGACTATAATAATCCATTTAAACGAAAACGTTATGCGGTTGACTGACTACCATCCTACTCTGAACTAAGGAAAGTAAGAGTTTTACCAGTTATTATAATTATAACTATTAATTTTATTATTATTAACATTATATTATTAATAATAATAAACATTATAAAGTCACGATAAAATAAACTAATGACAGGTGAAACATGCAAAGGAAAATTAATATAACGACAAAATGTCAACGGTACTAATGTGTCACAATAGTAACGATAATAATAGTAAACTAATAATTAGGGTTACAAATTAAATATTAGTAATAAAAGAGAAAGGGTGAAAGAGGACGATGTAGCATTCACACCTCACCCAAAGTTGAAATTTTTAAAAAATCCATTGGTACAGGTGGCCCCTTGTTCTCCCCCCCCCCCCCCCCAATCCCTACCTGTTCTGGCGCGAAATCGGCGTAGGCCAGAAGCGTCCCGCATTTACATTTAAATTTGATTTGAGGAGCCCCTTAGAGTGACTTTTACTTTTTCTTCTGCCCACGTGGACACGTATGCTTCTAGCAACAGGCAGAAGGGACTGAACTGGCGTTCGATAATTAATTCACTCTAAGAAAACAGTATTAAACAATAATGTTTATTAACAGAGTTAGTTTGACGACCATCGACTTCACAATAAATTATATAATAGCTAGACACTGCATCAGCTGTGAAAAGAGCTAAAATATATCAGCTACTTCAGTTCAATAAGCTTTATTATAGCCAGTAACTGCAAATAGCTCTGAAAATAACTGTATAAGTGTTATTGCAACTCTAAACATTTGTAATGCAACACATATGAGCCCACAATATGGACTACAGCCACGAGCAATCATCATTTTCAATTCATCCAACATTACCTCATACTTCTGAAACGCGTTTGACTTCAACTCCCGGAATTTACATTAGCCAGTACGATGCCTTTCAATCGGAAACAAGTTTCAATTTTACAATACACCAGCAGTGACCAGGAACGCTAACTCTGAGAATTCTGAAACAAGTATCGACTTCAATTTGCAGAATTTAGATCTGCGCAGCAAAACACTGAATATCATAAAATGAGAAAACAAACAAAACCAAAGAAACCTAAAATCACGTACACATTTCTGTATCATCAGAAAATAACAGCATTAAATATCTATATGAAACATTTTTAAAATTACACATTTCCACTTCATAATATATTTTCACCAGCTGAAATAAGAAATGAATTTATAAAATCAGTCGAAATTTCATTCATCCCGTACCTGTTAGAGTTTGTCACGTGGCTATTTCCTCTACAGTCTACACAATTCTCTGCGGAACAGTTTATTCCCGCGTTGCATCTGGACTTATTCAAAGATTTCAGGGTGGACATGGGATATAATTCATGTAAAACGGACTATTAACTTCCAGGCAGGGATGAATACATGTAAGGTCTAAGTTAGACACTTTTGCTAAGAAACAGCCCTCACACCTTCAATCACAATCCCACCCAGCCCCGACATTTTCAAACATTCCTCCCACCCACCCCACACTCCCTGATGAGACTTTCTTCTTCCTGTTATACATCAGCTACTCCCGCTCAAGCTGGCGTGGTAGTAGCTTGCAGGATCACTAATCTTTTCCGTTGTATGATACTCACACTGAGCGGCTTCAACTCTCCTCCCACGCAAACATCCTATGACTTTGACTCTGCTACTGAAATATAATGAACTTCACAAATAGAACAATATAATAACGAATGTAACACAAAGATTAGGGAAAATATGGACTTGATTATCAAAGCTAAAAAAAGATAGATTAATTAAAGACAATGGTTAACAGCACATAGAAATGTCAAACCTACTGTGACCGTGACGTCGCAGACTTCTGTCATTGAAAGATTAATGGCCGCTATACGAATTTGTCTTAAAAGAAAATTTTAAATGTTTAATTTAATTTTATCATAATTTTTCAGGACATCTGAAGTCAAGTATATTCTATTAGAGCTTCAGTCACGATTTTAAATGTAAAAGAGAATAAAATATCCTGAAACAGAGATAAATATCGATATTTTAACAATGGTGCTTAATTCAACGAATTGTAAAAGAGTAACTTCCACACTTTCTAACAGAGGAATTAAATTTTATGGCTGAGTGATAAAGATACTTTTCAATTTTATTGCTCACATCTGTTTTCAACTTTACTAACGGTTAAACGATTCTTTTATACTTATTAATATCTGGATTGTGGAGTTGTTTATTTGATTTGCTTTCTTTTTACTATTGACAGCAAAATGTAACCTTTATAAAGATTTGTTCTTTGAGTCTTTTTCATGAAACATGATTTAGATATTTGTATTATATATAACAACCAATAGACATCTCTTTTCCTTCTTGTTACGGATTTATTTTATTACATTGTTTTAGAATTTTAATTTTATATTTCAATAATTTGTCCTCAGTTTGTGATGGCGTCAACTTCTGGCACCAAAAGACTGGCAAGGAACGAAAGGTCAGGACCTCCAGCGAAAAGGTCCACTCAAAAGTCAACGTATGTATGACTGTCAAGAGACAGGAATATTATATTACCCACACACACACACACCCTTTCAAGGAAATCTATGATAATATATAATTAGATTTATTCCAGCAGTAGTAAGTATTTTTAGTAGTAGTAATTGTCATTGCCATCATCATCATCTACTCTAGGAGGAAGCGTAAACTAAAATGAATCGAGAAATTATTTAACAATCAATCTTTTAACTGCAATGTTTATCAGGCAGAGGAATTTAGATTTTTAATACATCAACAATTTGTAGTGTCCAGCTCTGGACCGAGGCCATCCCTTTAGGGGAGGGTAGTGCCTCGTTGCACTGACTTGACAGCAACAACTTTGGACGGTTTTGTTTATTCCACAGAAAAAAGGAATCTACATCGGATTCGAAATATTTCTTTCACTACACCAACAAAAAGGGGAGAGACGCAATCAAAAAACAAGGATTCATCAAGGCCAGTGGTGACGTTGGTGTGGATGCAGCCTTTGGTGAAGGTAATCTACTTTGAAAAGTGCATAAAAGGGGTTGGGGATACTTGTCAAATGAACACGTTCATAGAATCATAGGTATATATTTTTATTCACAACACTTCTATGATTTATTAGTATTTTTTTCGTTGTAATTAACAATATATAAAAGGATGCATAGGAGGAAAAAAATGACAAATCTGTTTTGGTCAATTACTTATTCTATTTGATAATATTTTACTATTTCTATGTTCAAAGATCAATTAAAGTTATATTTTACATAATAAATGCAGAAATGCTGAAAATTATATATAATTCTACGCATTCAGTAGTTATTATTAATAAATGAATTATCCTGTCGTCTGCTATACCCCTCCGAGAGATTTTATAACGACTTTCAACTGCCTATGCGAATGAAGAATCTATATCTCTATAATTTTTTAGAAATTTTCGGGAAACATTAACTCGGAAATCCCTCACTATTAAGGAAGAAGGTTTATACTCTCACTGTAAAAAAAAACAACCTGACAACAGTTGTCTTCATTATGTCTGACGTATCTATGGTCACAGAGTCTTTCGTCATTTTTTACTCTTTCTACAGGCAAATCATAAACAGTGCACAATCGTACCAGACTAAAGAGGATTTTGTATTTGTTAAGTAGCAGTAGTATTTAATTTTAACAAGTAGGTTGCAGTTGTAGTGTTCCCCGCTCCCCCCCCCCCCCGCCCGAACAATAACCCAAGGCAATTAAATATTCATTTAATATACAAGACCTAACATTTTAATTCGAGCTTGAAGAAATAAACAAGGCATTCCTGAACGCTTGTTTCACTTCCTTGATCATATTACGGAGAATTTTGTAACTGTTGTTCTATTATTTTTCTTTGTGTTTTCATTTCAATTGTGTGCTTAGTTATTTCATATTTCTTTTAATAAGGGTACATTTTGTTAACTCATATAATAATAATTTGTCCCGTCATGCACACTTGGTATTCAACACTGATTGTAGGGCAGACTACTCTATTTAAAGAAGACAAAGCAATGCTATGGTGGTTTATATTTATTTCATTTAGTACAGATTCTTTGCATTGACTTGCAAAAAGAGCAAAATAAGATAAATTTATTTAAAAGTTTATTGAATCTGCTAATTGCATTTATTTGAAATTATGAAATTATGGCTGCCACTGGAAGACGCGGGTGGCGTGTGAAAACAATTCAACCCTTTGAGCCGAATTAATTCCTTTCTTCTTATAAACTTACCCTCTCTGTTCCGTATTTCACTAGGGGTCTACTTAACAAGCGTCCCTCCACTGGAGGGAAAAGTGGCAGTGGCCAAAAACAACTGGAAACAAGCGTTCAATCAAGCCCTTAAAAACCGGAAACTGGACTACGTCATCCTGATTCTCATGCCAGTTGATGACGTAGAGCGTGCAAAAACAAAACGTGATGTTTACCTCTACAAGGGAAACCTTGTTTTAAAAAATTATCATCCTGAAATTTTGACGTGGAAGGAGGCCGTTAAAAGGTGCACCGAACTCGTTCTCCAGGTGCTAGAAGAGGTGGAAGACGAAGAGTCCTATGACGACGACGTCGATGACTGGATGTCGGACATTTTCCCGTACTAATATGGTCCTGAGAATGCCTCCAACTCAAATAGTTATAAATCTTATTAGAGTGAATTAAAATTTATAGAAAAGTGTAGTATGAAAGAGAGGTACATTATTTTATTTTCAACTGACTGTTATTAATGTTAAAGTAACAGAATATATACTAAATGTTTATAATGTAGATGTTATAGCATATATACTGAATGCTTATTTTGCAGATGTTATAGCGCATATATTGAATGTTTATATTGCAGACATTGTAGCTCATATACTGAATGTTTATGTTGTAGACGTTATAGCATATATAGGTGTGTATAAGGTTATTGTTTATAATAAGCATAGACTTGTAATTGTCATTATGATTCTGCAGGCAGTTTAAGTGCTGACTTACTGAACGAGTGAATTCATTTTATATTTGGAATGACGCATGCGCACAGAGAAACCAGGCAGCTGCAAATGTTGTGATAAGTCATTCCAAATATAAAATTAATTCACACACGTATTTATATAATAATAAATCAGGATGCTACTAAAACGACTGTCCATCTGACCGAGAAAGGTACAATAACCTTCGGACTAGATGGTATCATGACTAAACTGAATGGGACAATATAAAAAATATATAATTTCTTTTTAGAATTTGGTTCTTTCTGTACAAATCTCTGCTTTTTGTTAGCTATGAAATATATAATCATCTTGTAAAATTAATCGCACCAAAATAAAATTTGCTTCAAGAAATCTGCAACTTTCTGGTGTTTCCTGTTAGCAGGAGTTACAACACATGTCAACAAATATAATTGCTTGTTTTCTCTGTCTTAACTAATCGGGGTGGGGTTGTTTTTCTGAGTTGTTTGGGTTTGTTCGGGTTGTTTTTTTTTTTTTGTTTTTTTTTTGGGGGGGCTGTTGTTTAGGTATTGGATTGCAAAACAGACTTTTCACTCGTGACCTTGGATACTGGACAATATCACCATAATCCATCGTGAAAATGAATTTAATGGACAATGTCATTTTAAGCAGTGTTAAAAACCCAAGAAAATTTAGGGAACGGACGAACATTTATTTTCTAATGTGTCATTTCTATCAGTGTTTGCCTGTTTGCAGACTTGCTTTTTTCCCTACCAAAATTTTATTTATACAACAGCTATATGTTCAATTTTTTTATAAAACTCAGTAGAAGTTGTTATTGACTTTTTAAAAACAAATGTGTTACAAGCCTCTCGTTTTCTGTCCCCAACTTAATGATCTTAATTACTTGCATTAAATATGGTTTCTAATACAACTAAAACTTTTCATGTAGTCAAAATAACGTAAATTTAATCTTAAATTGGGACTTGTGTCACTATTGCAACACGTCATTGTTCAGAATGGGAGACAATAAGTGAAGAATGGGGGACAATAAGTGAAGAATGGGAGACATTAAGTGAAGAATGGGAGACAATAAGTGAAGAATGGGAGACAATAAGTGAAGAATGGGAGACAATACGGGAAGAATGAGAGACAATAAGTGAAGAATGGGAGACAATAAGTGAAGAATGGGAGACATTAAGTGAAGAATGGGAGACATTAAGTGAAGAATGAGAGACAATAAGTGAAAAAGTATTGTTTTGACTATCTGGGGAATGGGGAATTTTTATTTTCTTTCTTTAAGACGATCACTATGATTCCATTTGAAAGAACTTCATCTAATCTGAACAGAATTACACTTCGAGGTTTGGGTTTCTTTTTTTTTTGGTGTGGTGGTGATGGTATTTGTTTGCTTCAAATAATACAAAGTCCAGAGCATATACTATCCTCTTTAATTACAATTCAAGGTAAACATGATTTAAGATGAGGATGGAGAATTTTTTCTAATTAAAATTCAAACGATAATGTAACAATAAATATTAAGGGAAGAATAATAAAAGAGCCTGAAGTTTGTAGATTTTAAATATTATACTAGAGGGTTACTGTAATCGGCTATGGCTACCAATTTGCATCATTATGATTACAAAACATAAATAGCCCTAAATCAAAACATACGGTCATTTGCATGACAAATAAACTAGACATAATAAACATATGTCGATGAATAATTCTACTCTAAGACAGTAAACAAGAAGACAAACACAGCCATTGTAGAAAACAAAGTAGGCTTTCTCATTTCAGAAAACTTACTGAATTTTATCGAAGCCCTACAGATTGGTAGAGAGCGGATATAGAAGTGACAATTTATTAGTAAGATTAAATCCAAGTGAAATAGAATCTAGGTCAAACATAGTTTGTGAACGAGATGTGCCCCTTTACTAAGATAATCTCCTTGGGGTAAAAAGCAAGCGGAAGTGAAGTCATGAATCCGGCGAGTCAAATGAGCGCCAATGTAATTTTTTCTGGTGCACGTGATCTAATTCCTGCTGATGACATTGAAAGTTCACCTGATAGTATTTCGCATACATTTCTAATTATGTTGGAGATAGCGAGGAAACGACTGACGATGACCCTGTCTGATTAAGTTATTTTTCTGATAATATAAAGTAACTGTACTACATGCCATACGTTTGTAGTCATCGTTAAGCTCATAGACATATTTCTAACTATTATTAAAATGAGTTGTGATGATTTGTATTGAATAATAAAAGTTTTTAAAGTACAGTTTTGTAATTGTCATTAATATATATTACACTTACTATCGCTATTTATTACTTTTAGTGATAGTATTAACGATCTGATCTAACATTTAGAGAATAGTAGTATAGTTATGTCTTAAATAAGTGATTATCATTCTATATGTAATTTAAGATTACTTTATTTTATAATGAAGACCAATATAGAGAATAGCAGTATAGTGCATGAATATATGTATAAATGTTCAGCGTTTAATTTTTGTGTGTACTGTTTTATTTATTTAGTATTTAAATCAAAAGCTTTTATAGATTTAACAATTAATGGCCAATGTTATATAAATTTAATAGTTGGATAGTCTTATAAACCTTAAATATATGCATTTCTTATTAATATTATAATTATTAGTATATTGTGTATACATGATCTAAAGTAATAATCACCTTCAGTTATACGAAAAATTGGCTAGAATTCTAGGGGAAAGAATTATCAGTTTCTAGTGGTGGTTTAATTAGTGCAACAAAATTTTATAACTTTGCTAACATGCAGTATTATGAAACCATAAACTGAAAGTAAAATATTTAATTATGATCAAGTTACTTCAACTATTCGTTTGTACACAATTAGTTTTGACACATGCGTAATAATATTGATTTAAACTAAAGTTAACGGCAGAAAAGAAAGACTTCAGTTTTGTTCTTATACTGGCTACAGTAAGAAAATTTGTCATATACATTTATATTGTGATTAGTGTTCAAAGTAATGCTACAATATATAAAGTAAAATATTATGTTGTAATTAACATAAAAGCAACCACCGATGTAATGAAATGCATTCATACAAATTCAGATTAATATTTGATGATAGAGGTTTGATGAATATATATTTAATATATGAAACATCTTAATCAGTAGATTTTTTTAATTAAATCAGATATTGCAAAGTAATTAAACAACATTTGATTAACTGAAAGTGAATTAATCATACTAATAATCAAGTTAACAACACATATCAAGTTGAAACAGCAAGAAGTATCTATTTTAATAATTCATTTTATGTATGACTGATTTAGGCACTACCAACTAATAATTTTTATTAATTTACCAAGAGTGATTTTAATTATTGCAGGAACTCTATTTTCCATCTTTATTGTAAAGGTGCAAATGTGGAAAGTGCATTTAGATTAATTTTAGTTATGTGTCAAAAATTAATTACGTATCTGCAATTAAGAAAAAATAAAACCCATCAGAAATCATACTAACTTTTTCAATAAATTTTCTATGATTACTTATTGACTTCCCAGTTACAAGAAGATTCACTACATATTTATGACAGCTGTCAGTGTAATGAACTGTATGTAAAATTGCAAATCAATGTCAATGATCAAGCGATGGAGCCATAACTGTTTAAGTGTAAAACTGATTTTAAACTGGTTTAAGTCTAACTTTTGATCCCTCAACGTCTGGCATTGCTAAACTGTCCCGAAAATAATGTCTGCTTTGCATTTCACACTCTTCTTCTTAGAAGTGCTCGTTACACACTGCTGTCCCTTGTGTGGAATGAAAGTTTTCTTTTTTCAGCTTTGTAATCAACCTTTTTCGTAAATTGTGATCTTGGGGAATGTAAAACAATGAATAGTTTTGGTTTGTCTGCTGTTTGTGCAGCCATATGCACTGCAATATTCAAACATATTTTAATTTTTCAAACGATGCATTTAACGGAAGACAATATGTCGGACAGCGTATGCGGATTGTTGGTCTCACTCGTGACGTCACATGTTATGTTGCTATGGTGGGAAGTCATTCTTGCAAATGAACGAGAGCTCTGATTTCTTTCAGAAATGTTAAACTTTCAAATGCATTCATACAAATCTCTGAAATGTAAAATTTTGGACTATGATTTTAAGAATACCGATTTATTTTTATCTGTGGCTGACCTAGATTCCAATTCACTTGGTCTTTAAGTTTGGTGGATCCAAACAAACAATTACTGGAAATTTAACAATATTTTGTTAACAGAATTAGATACAGGAGGAAGTTAAAGTAAATTTAAAGTTATGATCAAAACTTAAGCCATTTATAATAAACTAATAACTGCATTAGGAGTCAACTCAGTGTTTTGGGAGGACACTTCTATGTTTTGACAACTTAGGCTGGCTCAATCACGTGTCGGCATGACCACTAAATAATGAGATTGCAGATTAAGATTTGTTTCATGGGAGATAATTTGAACGGAGTTACTATTTTTGTACATTTTTACGTGCATAATCTCTGACTCTCAAGAGCTTTCACTCTGTGATGATCACAAACGTTCTTATGAATAAATCCTCTAAGTGATATAATAGAATTTGTTTTTAGTGCTGTTCTGTAGATTAGCATTAATTGTTCTACTGGATTGAGTAAAGGTTAGCTGCAATTTAGTGGGAAGAGTTATGTTAGTATTGTATTCATTGTTGAAAACTGATGTTATAACACCACTTGTTATTCAAGTTCAATGGGAAACATAATATTGTACACTACCTGGTAGTACATCCCTCTCTAGATCGTGTAAGAGAGAAAGCATAAACCTGTTATGTTCATGAACTTTCCACCTTTCCCAGAGCAGCTTTTTGGATTAATCTGAGATCAGTCGACTTGTTCACATTGCCAACTTGTGCATTCATTCATATCGATCTATAAATATGTCTATGAATGCACTTTATGTTCTATCTGTGTATCTACCTATATCCCAATAATAGCTTTTTAAAATTGATTTCTTCATCTCACAAATACGCACGCAGGCATGCATGCACACACACACACACACACATAGAACTTCAAACATATGCTACAGCGGTAGCCGCGTTCAATCGATTTGGCTATCTGTCTATTAAAGCGCCTTTTACATTGCTTGTTTGCGAAAATTATTAAATAATTGTAGGGTAAGGTGTAAGTCAAAGTCTAGTCGTGACCTATAATTTATTATAATCATTCTAGTCATCACTTATGTGTTACACCAGCAACCAAGACAGTACTAAGACAGCAAATAATGTTCTTTGATGACACACAGTGATGCTACGGTTACGACACAATTAAATAAGGTGAATTCCTGTAGCTGAATGTTCCAATGTGAATGATCGCATTGTGAATGGAAGGAAGGACGGAAAACGATGGCTCCAAAGGCCTTCTGGGCCTTTCTTATCATAGTTACAGAAATGATGTACTCAGTGACTTAACCCTGTGAACAAGTCAAATCTTTTCAGAATCTTAAGTCATATACATGTGTAGTAACAATAACGTTTTGAAAAGTGTCAGATTAGTATGAAACAGACTGGCAATTATATTACATTAAAGCAGTGATCAAGAACGATAACTGGGATGTAAGTCACATTCAAAATGTAGAACAAGACACCGCAAAAATAAATCGTGCCCTCCTTTTTGATTTGCTTTTTCTTTTCGTTACTGGAATGTAAACTATTATCACTTGGGCTGTTTTGCTTGTAAATTATTTTGTATTCGATTGTTTTTTAATGTAAATGTTTTGTCTTGATTGTTTGGAAAGCATTCGATTTCTTTTTCGCGTTGTTATGAATGCAACTATTTAATTTTAGTTAGTTTTGTATGTATGCTATTATATAATGGACTATTCTGAAAGTGAGTTATTTTTACATGTACGGTATTATATCATGGACTATTCTCAAAATGAGTTATTTTTATGTGTGCAGTATTGTATCTTGGACTATTCTCAAAGTGAGTTATTTTTGCATAACACGTAAGCTATTTTGACTGGAGTTGTTTAGACAGTAAATTAATTTGCCTTGGGTTGTTTTTAATTAATGTAAGCAATTTTGTCTTATGTTGTTTGCGTTAATACTGAGGTGATTATTTCATAGACAACCACCTAAATTTCTGTCACCTCTGAAATAAAGACAACTTGAAAAGTTAACTCCACTATACATTCACAGTAGCTTGGAATTTCATTAAGTGATTCACATTTCACTAAAGCAGATGAATTCAGCGTGAATTTAGTAACATAGAAAGTTTCCAATTATACGCTGTTTCTTTTATCGTATTCCAGTAACAGTGAAGATAATGGTGACTTAATAAATATTTTATCTTAAAGCAGTTTTAACGCCTTATACTGCTAATTCATATAGCACAATAAAATGTGGACACAGGAAGACAAGCTACTGTACATGGGAATGCTGCAGTAATAATATAAAACTAATGGAGGTACGTGTGAAATGAAATTACAAGATGTACATAAGAATGTTGCATGAATGTGTATATATTTACAAGTCGAAATTGTGTACTATTTTTTAAAGTATATGAGCGGTTATATTATATTGTTGGTAGTTTCTATATTTGTTATCACTATGATGATAAATGTTTGAGTGAACTGCTTGAAAACCGCTTTCAGAAACAACCTAAAAATTGTTTACTATACCTCAGTGGTCTTTCAGTGACATCGATCCACAGGTGTACAATTGCACTGTTGTGTATTGCTGAAGCCAGGCAATGCAAAGTGTGTATATGCAATTTTCATGTAGTCAGTCTTTGAAACCAATCATATTTATTTATATTTAAACTGAAATTTTATTTCAAATGTCAGTCATATTCAATCCAGAGAGTTAGTTGGTTTGCTGTTTGTTTGTGAATATTTTGTTTTTGCTTGTTTGAATATATACGTGCATGTTTGTTTGTATGTTTGTTTTAGAATAGTAAATTCTTTCAAAGGTTTATCACGATTTCACGAAATAGTTATCGTAACATTTTCAACATTTTCTCAGTGCACGATTCTCACTGCATTTATTGACAGAGATTGTAACTCAAACCCCAAAATCTTAAACAACTTTACTGCACTACAAGCGTAAGCAGCAATGTAAATGTTAAAGACACGTGCCCTTCAAAGTACCTTTACAGTATATACTAAGTAAATATTTTATTGAGCACATTTCCGACAAGAGCAGCGACCCCGACTACTAAACCAAAAACAACCAATCCAAGGTCTACTCCCTCCACGTGTTCCTTAGTCGGCCACTTCATGATTTCGTATTGGTAGTTTTTGTAATGCAAATCTCCCTTGTAAATGTAAATATCTCGAGTATCTCCTTTCGGCATTGGGACTTTGGTGACCTCTTTAGCAGGCAAAAGGACACAGATGAAGTAATCCAGTTTTTTGTCTCTCAATGCTTGTTCCCAACCCGCGTCCCAGTTGTTCTCTGCAATATCTTTCTTATTCTTATTGGTTGGTCCTTGTCTAGTCAAGTAGACACCTAGAGTTAATAAAATGAAATACTTTTATTGTAATTTAATACTTTCTAAACTAATTAAAAAGTGAAATTGTTATTTATAAATGATTCTTTGAGAATAAATTGTCGTTTAATGCCTAGTAATAGAAGAAAAAAGAAAGCTTCACTGATATCAAAGTCTGCGTGAAGAAATAAATTCAATGTGCAATAAATCTATGATAAGCATGCACTTAGTTAATGAAGATAATTATTATTATTAATTAATCTTTCATAACTAATTTCAAGTGGTGAGAATGTTAATTTTATTATATTAATGATCCTCTAACAGACACCATTCGTCTCTTACTTGGCGGATATTTTGGCATTGTAAATGTTTACTCTCTTTCACCACATCAACCAACATTTACAGTCACAAAAGATATCCATCAGTGGAAAACTTCTTACTAAAGAGAAGACAAATCCTAATTTTATTCTATATTTAGCGACCCCATCCACCTACTTTCTTCTCCAACATAAGATTATCAATATCAATATGCGTAAGAAGGCCAATAAATTTATTGTAAGAAAAATCAAATGTACATATGGCAATTACAATGAATTAGACAACTAAACACAATATTCCATGAACCAACGTTCGGATGACTATTGTTTACAATCTCTCTCTAGATATATATAATATAATTACAGTTCAAAAATAGAGTCAATACAAATTGCAGGTTAATGCTGTCAAAGAATAGAAATGGAGTTAATTAGAGTTAAATGTGTAAATTTAAGTGACCTGGATTAAACATCCTTCACTTCCTTTACAACAATGTCACAGTGTCCATGTCAACAGGCCTCTCTGCACGTGTAGAAAAACAATGGTGCTCACTGTTAGATTCTCTCTTCAACTGGTCTGTTCCTTCAAGCAGAACACAATGATCACAATGATTCTTGTAACATCACAGTACTGATATACTTAGCATCCTTTGCTTTGATACATCAAGAGTGCATAGAATATTCCATTAATGCTTATACACACTGACAGACCTTCCTGCCTTTCCTAGTCATTCAAAATTATAACTGGCGAACATGTGGAGGGTAACTGAAATCTTGAACGTGAAGCTCATAATTCGAGACTCACAACTCATGGTTGAACTCACACTCTTGGGGTGAAATTCATAACCAAAAAGGTACTTTTCACTGCAAAATATAGTTAAGGACTAGTAACTCCTTAATCTCAGGTCATTGGCTAGTCTCGTTCTCATAAGTAATGATCATTGGATAATAGAAAACTGCTCACTCAGTTTCCATTAGGTCAGCAAATCTAGAATATTCTAGCTTCAGGCTGTTTACTGCAACTCAAACACTTTTTAAAAAAAACACCATAAAGAGTGTTCAAGGTCGGGTTACTCTAACAATTCAACAATCTATATAACAATTAAATTTTAAAATAGGGAGGGGCAAATTTACTGTCACAAAATCCACTTTCATTTGTTAAGAATGTCTTTTATCTATTAGCAAATATTATTCTTCTCAAATAATAAATAGAGGATTTTGAACTTTTAACTTTTCATTCTGAATTTCTCCTTCTACTAGCCAAATGTACAATATATTTAATTTTCTTGTTTTAAACTGGATGTACACTAATATTTATATTATATAATTATTTTTAGGACACGAAATGAGTTAGTTATTCATATTAATTTAATGAAACTGTGCATCTTGTGAAAATAATAATATACAACCTGAAAATAAAATGCTTGAACCTGAAATATAGACATTTACAATTTGCTTTTATTCAATAAAATATTTGATACTGTAACGTCGGCTTCAGATCAATAGATTGTAAATATATACAGTCCTGTGATTATTGTTATAAAATGCATAAAGGGTGACAGTGTGTTTATTCTTAGTCTTACTAAATACAAAATGTTAATTAGTGAATAAAATGGGCAAACGACATCATCTTTGTTAAAATGCTTCTACACTGTCCTCTTCGGTTGTACAATCCATCACTAAACAAATTCCACATTACAGTAAGGTTTTGAGCAAGCACATTACTATTCAAACGCACATTTAAGAAATGTATTTGCAAAACCAAATTAAAACTTTGAATTCTGTTTTAAGTAGTTCCTATGTCTGAATATAATGTTAAAGGATAACAGCTAGAGTGGTGCTACATTGTATGTAAGATATTGATACTGAAAAGTAAGATAGGTGCTCTGGACATGGAATTGCTAAGAGAAACAATATTGAGTTCTTTGAGTTGGCTATTATTTTTACATCACCAAAAGATAGATAGATAGACAGACAGACAGACAGACAGACAGATAGATAGATAGATAGATAGATAGATAGATAGATAGATAGATAGATAGATAGATAGATAGATAGATAGATAGATAGATAGATAGATAGATAGATAGATAGATAGATAGATAGATAGATAGATAGATAGATAGATAGATAGATAGATAGATAGATAGATAGGTAGATGGGTGTAAACATGTTTGTGTATATAATTATGTGTGTGTAAATATAAATATATGTGTGTCTTGTCTGTGTGTGTATGTTTATACATGCTGCATGTTGTGGCGGAGTAAATTTGCCTATCCCTACTTTTAATTTTTAATTGTTAAATTGTCAGATTAACCCGAATTTGGGCACTCCTTATGATGGTATTTTTGAAAGTGTCTGAGTTGAAGTGAGTGCTCTAGGTGAGAATATGCTGGAAATTGCTGAGGTAATGCAAACCAGTGAGAAGTTTTATTATCAAATGGTTATGATTTGTGAGAACGATACCAGCCAATGAGCTGAGATTAGAAAAGTTTACTTGCTTTAGAGAGATCTGCTGTCTGATCACTTTGAATTTGAAGTGGCAAAGAAGAAGTCTGGTCTTGAAAGGTAAATGTTAGCTTGATGGTGAGTTAGCTGACTGAGAGAGAATGTCATACTCTTGTTTTATTTAGAGATGTACTATGTGAGTTGACTTTTATTTCTACAAGTGTCTGAACTAGGTTGCTCACATATAGTTTGCTAGACACTTGACATTGTTTGATATGCTGTATTTATTATGCAGTGTGCATGTATTGGGCTAATGAATACCATTGCAGAAAACTGTAAGTTGAGACTGGAATATAAGAAAGAATGCAGTTATAAAGCAATAACTGGAAACTTAGGTTTGTTTCTGATTATACTTTTCAGATAGCAGCCTTTCAGTTTCCTATTTTCATTTCAGCGTTTGATTTGAACCTCCTGGTTTACCTTTTGTAAACCAATATGACCGACTGTGGTAAAGGCGGGAAGCAGTGTGTAGGTGTTAGAACACATTACACTCTAATGATATGTGGGGCAGCAAGATTTGTTGACTACTTGAACAATTAAAGGTGTAGAGAAGTTGTTGGACATTCCTACATTTATTGCTCTGTTTGAAGGAGTTGACATGGCGAAAAGAAACCCCCAGATTAACTCCTAGTAGCGGAACAGTGTTCTTCTATGTGGAGTGAAGCACTTGATGCTGACGTAATAACTGCTGACAATAACTTATGGCTTTGTTGCAAAAGCACACAGAAGGACTATTGAGCCAACAGTTAAACAAGGTTACATAAAAAAATTATTATTGCTTGTCTCTAATAACTCCATTTCTATTCTCTGATAAGAATTATCCTGTTATTTGTATTGACACACTGATGAATTGTATTTTAGAATATAGACTGCAGAAAACGTATTTCAATGTGGTTTGTGCAAATATTGATGTCACGTAATCTATTTCATTGTATTTGTCATATGTATATTTGATTGTCGATTTAATAAATGTATTGTTAAATTTATTGACCTTCTTAGCATATCGATAACCTTATGTTGGAGAAGTGGGTGGATGGGGGCTCGCTAAATATAGATTAAAGACGGATTTGTCTTCCCCTTTGATAAGAAGTTTTCTACCTACGGAATAATTGGGTGACCGTAAATATTAATCTTTAATGTTGTGAAAGAGAGGAAATATTTACAGCGCTGCATATCTGCTATGTGAGAGAGATGAGTGGTGTCTGCAAGAGGATCATTAATAAAATAAAATTAAGATTTTCATCACTTGTAATTATCTTTGGATGTTTAATTAATTAATAACAATAATATCCATTAACTACGTGGCGTTAGCGTTACACGTGTACATATATATATATATATACATATAATGTATGTGTTTGTATATATACGTGTGTATTTGTAAATGTGTGTCCGTAAATGTGTTATATAAAGATACAAAATATGCTATATTACATACAAAATCTTCTTTATTTTAATTAATTCAGTTTCGTAAGATGTTTTGTATTACCTTTGCCGGAAATAGCATCCGAAACTTTTGGATCACTTTCTTTAATGTAGCCGCAAGCCATAATAGCATCCAAGTGTTTTTTGCTTGTGTAGTGAAAATAAGGTTGCATATTGGAAGCCATGTCTCTGTCAACAAAGAAAAAAAAAAATATACTGAAATAGTCGTTAGTGCAGTTTCCTCTTAACGTGTTAGGCCACACTAATTGGATTGTCAAGCTCAACTTGGTATTTGACATTTTCTCTTTAAAGGCGGGAAAAAAGAGAGAGGGTGGAGAGAATGAGAGGGTTAAAAAAAGCAGGAAAACAAAAATAACTAGGAACTGAATAAGTCTGAGAAAAAAATAAAAGAAGAGAGAGAAACAAGTAAAGAGACTTTAGTGAATCAAAAAAAACAAAAGAGACAAGAACAGAGAGTGTGCATGCTTCTGTGTGTTTTGTATAATTATATGTGCCTAACTAGACGTGTAGGTATGTATGCATGCATTTCAGTGTGTTCGTGACAGTGTGTTTTTGTGACTCATAGTCCGTCTATATGTAAACATAAAACGTGTGTCTACGAGTCAGTAAGTGTGTGCGCATATTCCGTGTGTGTTCACAAGTGTAAGTAAAATAAAAAGACACTAACATTTCGCCTAGCCACCTTTAAGTCTAAACCTGAATAATTTCACGTCCAATCAACACAGCCAAACGACAGGATAGGTTATTCGTTCAGCTGCAGACACTAACAATATCCGCATTTTGCAACAGTTTTCGAGTTCTGATATTACGATCGATAGAGTTTGCAGTATTTCTGCGGACAGTTACACTCACTTTTGGTTGACAGACATTCCATTTTGGAAAAAGAATACATTTGAAGACTGTCAATTTAGAATTTTCAGATGCTACTGAATTTTATTTTTCATATTATTATTGTCATTATTCATTATGAGCATAATTAATTAATTTACAGTGAATTATCAATTAACAATTTGTAAAAGAGGAAAGGGGTGCGCATAGAAATGGTATCTTACTAGTCGTGTGACATACATTGCAACTTCTTTATAATTCTAATCAAAGCTGCTCTGAATATACAAATATCAAGTTTGTTACCTTAGGTCTGTCAGTTACGAAGTAGCTTGAGAGTGTTGTCTGGAGATTCTAATTTATACGTCTGAAAGCGCTGGCCAGCGTTAAGACAATATCCTATTCTTAATAATCATTTCCTGTTTCCCCAGAAATGGTTAGGTCATGTGTTATGCATTTCTCGAAAAATGACTAGGCCACACCCATAGACGTATTTCACATCCTGATAAACGACTAGGTCAAACGAGCAAAACGTGTCCAAAGTAGAAAATAAAGTTATGGTATGTTGTTTTGTTTGTTGTTTAAAAATACTCACATAAATGTCTTATATGTGTTTTGCTGAATTTGGGCCTGAGACTCAATTTTCGAAACCATGTGAACATTAATTAAACATTTTCTTGGAAGCCATTCATTCGCCTAGAACCCAGATGAGAGGTCATGTTGATATCGGAATCTGCACGTTCTTCTGAGCAGCTATCGTGCTATAGATGGCGAAATTAAATTGAGAAATTAAAAATATGTAGGTGCTATGTATTATGCTGAGTTTGGGAAGAAAGGAAGATTGAGGTAGAAAGCCAGTGTAGGTTTAATAAAGAATGAAAGATTTAGGTACAGAGGTAAGTAAAAATGTCAGTTGTTTGGTTAGTTGCTGCCATTTATTAAAAGTGTTACATAACAATACATTGTTAACTATCTCTTCATTTATTTCCAATTATATAATTAATACTTTAAAATAGTAATTATAACATACTAAAATTATTTTCTAAATCTAACTCTAAATCCCAAATGAAGGGATAGTGTGGAGTGAGGGGATAGATGCTTAGTTAATTAATAAAAATATTAATTGATATCCTAATAAAATTGTTCCCACATCTTGCCAAACATTAAATATTTAGGTCAGGTATTCTTCAACAATTAATAGTTAGTCATTAATTAATAATTTGGCTTCTGAACTTTAATCCCAAACCTGACAGACACATTATACTGAATATTTGATAATACATATACAACACAAATACTACAGAGCGTTGAGGGACTTATTAACAGCTGTAGGAAAACACATAATAGACTGATAAAATAAATTAAGTTAAAATCATTATATCGCAGAAACATTCACCATATGGTTCTAGCTACAGTTTAGTCACTGAGTAAAGAACTATGTATATTTTATTTAATTTTTCATTTAAATTAAATGGATTCTTTTTTTTCTCTCTTTCTGGATGTATTATAAACTATTGCATAGTCTATTTTCTTTCTATATTTACATTTTTTCAGTAATACCATTTCTTAAAATGTTGCCATATTTTCAAACTTTATAAATGCACTGTAATAAATTATAAGAATAAAATTTAATAAACTGTTAATTACTGCAATTACAATAAATAGACATATAATTATTTAATTTTCTCTATTATATTAACATATTAAATTTGTACTTAATCCTAAATAAATATTTTAAAATATGAAAATTTTACATTAGAATTTAAATAATAATAATAAAATATTATTAAGAAATATACAGTTCTTAAACTAGCTAATACCAAGTTCATAAAAAGAAATAAAATAATAAAAAATGCATAAAATCACTATCTAAAATTCTACTAGATAAGATTGAAAAAATAGACCTCAGGAAAAATGTAAATATACCCTTTAAGTAGTTTAATTATATTTTGTGTTCATGAACAAAAATTATAATTTTATAACTTTAACTTTTAGACAACGAGTACAACTGAAAGTTACATTACACTGAATAATGAATACTTCTTTATTTTCTTTAAATATCTTGCAAGAGTTCAAATGCATTGTGAAATGTGATTTGCCTATAGAAGAGAATACTACACATACATCTTATGGAGCAGAATATACACATACATCTTATAGAGCAGAATATACACATACATCTTATAGAGCAGAATATACACATACATCTTATAGAGCAGAATACTACACATACATCTTATAGAGCAGAATGCTACACATACATCTTATAGAGCAGAATGCTACACATACATCTTATAGAGCAGAATGCTAATCATATAAAATCACAAGATACGTCTTCGGCACATACACACTTATCACACGTCAACCGATTCCCCCCCCCCCCCCGCAGGCTCTCATATAATTCATCCAAACATTTCTCTTCTTCTTTGCTGTCTTCAACTCATTCGGTAACGCCTGCTCTTATTTCATTTTCATCTCTTCATAATACATCTTGTCTTCAATATCACTTTTATATATTTTCATGCTAACGCTGCATTTTATTGATTAGAATATATTCCAAGATCACTTTAAACTTTAAACCATTGTATGTTCTCGTTTACAGCTTTCAATTCCTCTTGCTGCAAATTTGTTTCCTTCCACATTTTGACATGTTTCCAGACAGAGAACTAATTTTACAATCAAACATAAAAAACGCTCTTCCTCTTCTCTACATCCGATACAGTACAACGAGACACGCCCAAAAGTGTCATATTTCACATTATATCTGAAATTATGTCTTCACTAAATCAGATACTTTACAAACTGCCTATGTTAGCGTTCTGCAGCCTTCATGAACTATTACATTACATACTGTCCAAATTGTACTTCACATTCAGATACATTGTATGTTATAAGCTGAATCAATAAACAAGCAACGTTTAGATTTCAGTGCAATAAGAAGCGTGCTAGAAAGTAAGTACAAAATCAGATTCCGCTTCATAAAAGCATCATAGAAGCAAGTACCTCTCAAGCAGTGCACAATCGAGATAATATTAATATTAAAATATTAGCTGCTTAATGTTTATGACTCTTACAAATTTCAAAACTAGAACTTATCATTTTTGGTCTCATTCCTTCACGAGTTCCGAGCTACTGTTAAGATACAACTTATTATCGTGCAATAGTATTTTGTCAGATAGCTATCAATACAGCAAACATTGTCATGGAAATAAATAATCAGAATTTTAAGAATTATTGTGATAGGCATTAAAATTAGAAACTAAATCAACATTATTTAGTAATAGCGCACTTCTCATTAAAATGGTGAAGTTTCAGAGAGTGGATACCTAGTACCACCACACCACCCACTTTTGGAGGAGAGGGAAATTCAATAATGAGTTGTGCACTATTTTATTTTAATTTTGTTTTTGTTGTTTTGTTAAGTTTCTCTCTTGTTTCCTATTATTTTGATTTCTGCATTGCAACAAACACCCCCGAAGCCATCAGATGTATATTAATTTTAATTTTACATATTAAGAACAATATGTAAAAATTTAAATGCGATCATTGTCGCCGCTATACTCTGGGGTGACTTTGTAATAATGACTTATACCAACTATATATAATTAGTTTTGATAAAAGACATCTACAAGTGCCGGTGCAGAGCATGGGTCACTGGTTAATTATGTATATCTGCAACTGTTACGCTGATATACTGGTACGTCGCCAATTTGGCTCCGCCCCCAACTCAGATTCAGCTGAGATTTAATGTTTATGAATAATATATATATAATGATTACAATTAACGAACAGAGGACAAGACGTACTCATTACATTATCACTTGAACTACGAAAATAACGATAGAACTAACAAACACGCGTTTTAAAATAATAACAAGAAATTTAATAAAAGAAAAAGTTAACAAGATTTAGAAAATTCAGTTCATCCTTAGCCAGTTCATCTATACTGAAGTCACTGTCTGAATAGGCACTTAGCTTAAGCACAGAAATGACGTCAGTCTTGTAGACTTGAATTTTCCAGTCAATAGATCGACACGTCCCAATTCAGCCGGGACAAGTAGAACGGCCACACAGGCACAGCCACACAGGCAAACAACAGGCAGCTATAAACGAGCAGCCGAGAATACACAATAACAAGGAAAAAAACCCTGCAACACAAACAATTGCAAAGCCTAAGTGTCCAGTCCAGTGCTCGATTAATAATTACTAAGTTTGGCATAGGCCTCTGAAAGGAAGAATATTAATATATTCATAAATAAAACAGAGTATATAACATCCTAATAAAACTTAACCATTCACACAAATACAAAGACGCTTTTACCTATATAGCCAGGGTTTTCTTCTCTCATATACGACCCAGTGTTGTTTTGGGCGGACTACCCTTTCAGTCATCACCCTCAGACGATTTTTCAGGAAGTAGTGAAGATAACATTTTCACTGTGGTTTTTATTACCCTGCTTAGACCAGCTTCTGACCTGTTCAATTCATTAGCTCTAAGATGATTATGTCCCTCTAACAACTCTAACCACCCGCTAAGCGTACGCACTGACCACACGCTGACCGCCTCGCTCGCAGACTTCAAACACCGCAGACATCAAACGCCAGTCCCTAAATCTTCCACACATGTCTCTCATTCGTTCCAGGGCTTCCCTTCTCTGTAAACAGGACGCAATACGCACTCATTCCACAAATGAAAATTTATATAAAATATATATGTGGGAATATTTTCCCATCATACAACAATCATTTAAATCTATGTTGACGTCATTGAAATTTGTGTGTTGATGTTGTTGTTATTCAAATCCATGTCATTTGGCAACATCAACACACAAATTTCAATGACGTCAACATAGATTTAAATGGCAGCAAAATCCAACATTGATGCTCGCTAATGCTAGGAATATGTGCTTTCCAATTAATAGGAATTATAAACAGCCATGACAGTTGGTCAATGACCCTGCATTTATAGTGAGTGCGGTTCGACCGCCGATTGTAAGATAATAGTTAAATAAATATGGTTATAACAAAAAAAGAAATATGTGAATATGTATACAGAGAGTTTGAGATAATGAAAAATGACTAACATTAATAGTTTCATAACTATAATAATTAAAACTAAAATTTTATTGCTGGGTGTACATTGTTCTCATTGTAGCTTTTTTTAAAAATAAAATCTCACATTTATCACATCAGACTGTTTCAGAATTTGGTTTTGTTTGTTTTCTTGTTTTCTTTTACTTTTTGAGGAATATAAAAGATGAGGGGAGTTTGTTGTCTGGCTGGATTGTTGGTTGACTTGTGGGTTGGTTTGTTAATTTGACCATTCGTTCATTTGTTCGTGTTAGTCTGTTTTGATTATTATAAATTTACATTTCATTTCTTTCCTCTCCAACGTACATGTTGCTGATGTGCACATTGACTTATCCATGTTCGATGAATAGCAAATATATTAATAACATTAGTCGCATGACATTAATGCATTCATGTCAACATGAACACAAGTTAGCCTACTCCTGTACTCTATGAATCAAACAAAATTAATTTATATGAACGTGACAGGCCCCATGTTTCATACTTTGATCTCTAGTCTTAAACAAATGACTGCAAAGAAGGCATTATAAGTATAAAGAAAGTATTATAACTATGCTTTAAATTACTCAGTCCACATTATAACTATGCTAAATTACTCAGTCCACATTATAACTATGCTTTAAATTACTCAGTCCACATTATAACTATGCTTTAAATTACTCAGTCCACATTATAACTATGCTTTAAATTACTCAGTCCACATTATAACTATGCTTTAAATTACTCAGTCCACATTATAACTATACTTTAAAGTACTCAGTCCACATTATAACTATGCTTTAAATTACTCAGTCCACATTATAACTATGCTTTAAATTACTCAGTCCACACTCTTTGCAATCAACATAAATATTTCTTAAATAAAATTTAAATTAGGAACAAAGTGATGTTATTAGAGAAACACTAAAAGTCCATTCATGTGGTATCTTCACTAGTCAGTTGGCAACAATATTTGACATTGCATGTGTAAAAATGATTCCATTGCAGCGCTTAGTTTGAAGCAAAGACATCACTGTCATCAATACATGGGTATGGGTTATCAATGACCTCCCTGGGTGCAGGTAAACGAGATTAATTATGAAACTTTCACTCTCTAAGGATATTCAAAGCAAGAATGCTGTCACTCGAAAACATCCCTGGATCGAATCGATCATGGTGCATAAATAAACGTGTGTGGCTCCATTTCACTTAGAACGTTGAATATGTGAATTTGTGATAAACTTTCACACTAAACTCGACTTCTTTCTTTTCTCATTAAATTTGGAGGTAAACAGAGAGGTGTGTGTGTATTTAAATTGGAGGTAAACAGAGAGGTGTGTGGGTATTTAAATTGGAGGTAAACAGAGAGGTGTGTGGGTATTTAAATTGGAGGTAAACAGAGAGGTGTGTGGGTATTTAAATTGGAGGTAAACAGAGAGGTGTGTGGGTATTTAAATTGGAGGTAAACAGAGAGGTGTGTGGGTATTTAAATTGGAGGTAAACAGAGAGGTGTGTGGGTATTTAAATTGGAGGTAAACAGAGAGGTGTGTGGGTATTTAAATTGGAGGTAAACAGAGAGGTGTGTGGGTATTTAAATTGGAGGTAAACAGAGAGGTGTGTGGGTATTTAAATTGGAGGTAAACAGAGAGGTGTGTGGGTATTTAAATTGGAGGTAAACAGAGAGGTGTGTGGGTATTTAAATTGGAGGTAAACAGAGAGGTGTGTGGGTATTTAAATTGGAGGTAAACAGAGAGGTGTGTGGGTATTTAAATTGGAGGTAAACAGAGAGGTGTGTGGGTATTTAAATTGGAGGTAAACAGAGAGGTGTGTGGGTATTTAAATTGGAGGTAAACAGAGAGGTGTGTGGGTATTTAAATTGGAGGTAAACAGAGAGGTGTGTGGGTATTTAAATTGGAGGTAAACAGAGAGGTGTGTGGGTATTTAAATTGGAGGTAAACAGAGAGGTGTGTGGGTATTTAAATTGGAGGTAAACAGAGAGGTGTGTGTGGGGGTATTTAAATTGGAGGTAAACAGAGAGGTGTGTGGGTATTTAAATTGGAGGTAAACAGAGAGGTGTGGGGGTATTTAAATTGGAGGGAGGTGATCGTGTGGAGAAATTGAAAGGGGAGTCGAATTCTCGCACTACACAGCTCTGATTGTTGCCTCCCTTTCTGAAAAACACTCAGCAATTGAGAAAATCTTTCGGAGGTGATGCAAAAACCGATAATGGAAATAGGTGTATCAATTTTTAAGGAAACACTTTCAGATGAGAAGAACACCTAACCAGGAAAACCCCTTGGACTAAATTATTATAGCCTACAAGAAGCCGTTAAAATCTGTCATCCGTGTACACACCATCCTGTCGCTTTTATTTTCCATCAACAGTATAAAAATAAACATGTATTGTGACAGAACCAGTAACACACAACATAAAATAAATACGTACTACACTGTGACTAAATACAGATTCGAACAGCTCAGAAAAAGACCAGATATGAAATAAGGGAAAATAGACAAGGTTCATGAATATAAAGACTGGCGTTGTGTAATAGCTATTTGTTTTAAGAGCTAACTAACAAGAATGAATATAAAGACTGGCGTTGTGTGCAACAGCTATTTGTTTTAAGAGTTATCTAATAACAATTCAAAAGGAAGCTCAAGGTGGAGACAGTTTCTTATCTTATCTGATAAAAAAAAATTTTGTTGAGCAAAGGTTTGGGTTTTCTTGCTTTTTTATGAGTAGTTCAATAAAGATTTGAGCGTGAGACGAAATCCGTTATTATGGTTAGTTTATAAGGGCGTCATCGTACAAGTAAACTAGGCAGTAGTCAGTCAATGAAACAGTAGAGTGATAAGACCTTGTAAACAGAGAGTTGAGAAGAAGAATAGAATGTTCAGTTCTGTGAACTTTTAGAGTCTGTACTGTGAATATTCTAGGTGTTTTGCAGCATACAGTGTGATGGTCCTGAGAAAATGTTTGCAGGAATTAGACCTTGACAGTATTATGAGTAGATGTGTCGTGGTTTCTACTACGAGAAGTTATATTGCCCTGCATTTATTCATGACATGCTGATGTAATGGGAGACAATTCCGGGTATGTTGCCCTGCATTTATTCAGGAATGTTAATGTAATGGGAGAGTTCGTGTACTTTCGAGTATGACATCTGTATTTTTCAAATATTAAAAAATGTTATTTGAATACTGCTGATATTATTTGCCTATGGAAGAGATGAATGTTTAGATGATATACTTACTGAAGTGATCGGTACGGTTTCAATCTTACTGCATGATATTTGGGAGTTTGTTACATTTCAGCCATAACACATCAAGAATGTATTCTGCGCTTTGGTTGGTAGAAGTGATTTTCTTCTGATAGTCAGAGCGTCACCAGTACGCAACTCATGAAACACTGAATGGATGATGAAGTATGATGCTTGAGAGAGTTTGATTGTAAAAATTAGTACAACTGGTCACTCAGTTTGATATACCATAAGACACGCTGGATAAATATTATACTCATATATATATTAATTTTTCAGGAGATTGAATTACTAAAATATTTTTAATACAAAACAAAAACGCGGCAATTGCAAACCAGCCTGGTGATAGGGTGTGTAATCCGACAACAATTTCATCACTGATAGAGAAAATTTTAAAGCGAAATGTCTTCTAATGTTTTTTTATTTGGAATGCCTAGCAGAAAACCTACCTTAATCTACTGCTTCCATTAATCTTTTTAAAAATCGTGAAAAGTTCATACGGAAACTTTCTCTAACAGTCTGAGACGTTTATCGCTCTGAACTATTCCAATGACGCAAACCGTGTGAGCGACAAGCATCCACGCGTGAATTATTGACAAAAACAGTTTCTCAGAAAACCCGACAGCAGGAAAACCCATCGTGTGATTCGCTAACAAATCAGTCAATGAAAATAGACGATTTTTTCCATTCTTCAAGGTAGTGAATTAGTTATAATTATAAACTGAAAGATTTAAATAGTTTTGAAAAACTAATAGTAAATTCTAAGAGGCTACACAGGTGCACATATATTCAGAGTTATCCGGAAAAGGGTTACTACCGGTTACTGATATGTAGATCTAGCTCTGATTACGTGTTCTGAAATTGTAGAACAGCCTCGCCCTTTTCTAATTTATTTAACACAAAACACTTACTCTCAAATATCAGCCTGTGGCAGGATTTAGAGTATCCTATATACTTCATGTCGAGACATTTAATCTGACTGGCTAGTACACGAATAATTTTGTTTTGAATGCAGAGTGTTACGCTCTCACGCACCCCAGAAGCTTCAATAAGCCTTTCATCTGCACGATGTTCTCATTCTTGGGCTGCTTCTGGGGGAGCCCCACAGTCTCGCGGTGTGTTTGAGGTGGAGGGCAGGAGGACTGGGAGGTGGTGAAACTAGGTCACACTTAGTTTGGCTCACATCCTCACCCGCCCTCCATCGGTGGGCTGTGGCCGAGTGAAATAGTTAATTTATTAATTTGTTAAGAAACGAAAATAATAAGGTGTGAGTTTAATCTGGCGTAAAGTAGATACATGTGACTGTCTTTTTATGTAAATAGCAATAATAAATAGTAATGGTATTAGGAGAAGTAGAAATAGTAATAGTATTATTAGTTTAGGCAGTAGCAGTAGAAGTAGCAGCAGTATAAATGGCGAAGGTAGAGGTTGTATCATTACCTTGGCAGTAGAGGTAAAAGTAGCAGTAGTATAAATGAGTAGTGGTTGCTTTATTAGCTTAGGCAGTAGCAGTATGCGTAGTATTTAAAATTAAACTATTTATAGATATTTTACAGTAGTTATAATGCTTTTGTTATTTCGAGCAATCGTGTAAAATGACTATTTTTAAATCTATGTAAATATATATTGCTTTTATTCTTAATAATCAAAATTAAGATTAGCACAATAATTAAATTAAATTGCAGATACTGAAAATATAGAAATGTTTTCAATTAATTTTGAAAGACTACAAAGTAAGATACAGAAAAAACCAACGTAGTGATAATCACTAAGTATTCTTCGTTTATCATTGGGTGTGGGTTGGGGGGTTGTAAAAGAAAGAAGACAGACTTGTACAAACAGCAAGATTTCTTTGTTTTTGCAAAACATTGAATCCTGTGACACTTGTCCACCTCCAAACGATTGTCATGTAATGGCTTATGTACCCCACACCTACCCCTCCTCTAAAACTAGACTACTCGTAAACCTACCTTTTAAAAGGGCTGACACTTTTCATCGGGCTGGAAACATACCTGAATGGTCCAGACACTCACTAAACTAAACAATCAAAGCACATGTCAGTCACGTTAACGAATGTACTAGAAAGTCACCTGTAAATCATTAGTCAAACGCAGCTGACCTTTGAGGCCTATTTTGACTTCCTGTGTTAACACAAGAAATATTACACTATCGGATGAGCCGATGTTTGAAAATATCTGTTCTTATTAAAATATAAAAGTAGTCGGCTGAGCAGTTTGTTGTAGCTCAACTTCATAAAACGTGCGAGTCATGTGACATTTTAATATACGTCATTGATCCTCTGCGCACGTACATTTTCTTAGAATCCGGGGAGCGTTGCATTATAATGCATAAAACAGAAATAACACAAAGATAATTATCTTTGTGTTATTTCTGTTTTCCGCCTTACCACAGACTAGACAGTCGCAAGAGGGTTACGTGATTAGGACATGCTGACTTAAACAAAATTCTCGAACGGGATTGTCGTCGTGCAATTTGTTTACTACGAAATTACTTTAATTCAGATCTGTGTGAATGGAATGGGATATCTATAGTTATAATGGACTATAACTGCCATGCTTCATTCTTCACTCTCTCCTGCCCTCTTTACCGGCCTGATCACACTTATGTCTATACTTCTTCTAGAAGCTTGTGTTCATCTTCAGACACGCATTTTTAACGTTCTGAAAGCAAAGTACATGTATATGCTATGCTGCCAAAGTGCATTTGCTTATCAGGGTATGTCTACCTGGGATTTGTTTCATTTCGAGTCGTGACGCATAGAGTCCATGGTTATTTTCATGAACGCTTTCACAACGCATCTTTTCAATCAGCAAAACCAAGATTGTCTGCTTGACAAAGTGTCTAATCTTATAGAAGTTCTAAGTGCTTTGCTAACTTATACATAAAATGCACACACAATTACTTAAAGTCATAAGAAAACTAAAAGCAAAATGACAAAAACAAAACGAATTCAAATGCAGAAAGACGATGTATAGAGAACAACTGTATTCACAAACAAGGGTCGACTACAATGAATTTACTTAAAGCATGTCAAGTACTTAAATTTACAAAGGTGAACCACATACTAACATGAACTTACAAAAGCACAGCTAAAACAACAATAATACAAAAAAAGAGTCCGAGCTTTACATGATGATGAAAAAAACTGTCTTGATTGTAGCCTGCTGTAGGCAATGAAGTCAATAAAGATTGTGGAGAAGTGGAGTGACGTGATTATTTCTTGAGGTTGCGAGAAAAATCTTAACTGTAATGTTTTCAACCTTCTTAAATTTTTTTCAGGACGTAGTGATAATCTAGAGAAAAGAGAGTTGCCTAATCCAGGCAGGTGAGTACCAGAAAACACACAAGGGATCCTCTATCATCAAATGAACTGTGTTCTTATTTATGTTTTAGAAGTTTGGATGTTGTTTATTCATCTTTTCATCTGTCATTTTGAGAATGCATGGAAAGTTACTTTGAGACACACGACTGCTACGTACACCTTTGTGCATTGTATGAGGGATAGACAGTACTAATTGAGTTGCGTAACACAGGTCCGCACACCTTTAAACACTTTCATGAAGGAGTGCAAATTGCGTGGCCTAGCTACGTACACCTTTAAGCACTTTCAGGAGAAGATAATTTGAAAAGAGTAGTCTTGCCTTGTACACCATTAAGTACTCACGGGTCTGATAGAGCCTAGTGTGAATCGTGTGTAATTAAACGGTTTTAATTTATTTCATTTTTTAAAATTTATTTATAAAGCTTTCAAAACAAATATCAACTAAATAAATAAATGTAACAATATTTGGCAACAGTATAAATAGTTTTCTCAGATAGTCTCTCAGAAAAGTGGTGATAGACCATTGTATGTTTTAAAAGTTATTTTATACTAAGCAATTTTGTATTCAACACTGAAAATAAAAGTTATTTTATACAAAGCAATTTTGTATTCAACACTGAAAATAAAAGTTATTTTATACTAAGCAATTTTGTATTCGACACTGAAAATAAAAGTCGCGGGTGAGTAAAGAACTCGTAAGTGAATGAATTCCTTATAAGTAGAATATTCAGTATCACTGGATATCATTTGCAATCTGTCCATTGATAATCTTTACCCAAAGAAAACGATACTAATTTTCTTGCCAGGTTAGTATCAGAAAGATAACAAACTTACTTATTTGAAAATTGGGCTCTTTAGTTTCTTCTATTTTTTTTTGGGGGGGGGTGTCATAAATGATAAAAATCTTTATTTGTAAGTATATTTGTGGCATGTGTGTGAGTGTTTGCATGTATGTGTATCTGTACCTTGGTTTATCTGTTACTTTATTTATGTAATAATACTAACATTAACTCAAAATATAAATCAGTTGCAAAGTTTACGAGTAAAGTTCAAGAAATAATACTTTTTGTTATTTCTATTCAGCGTTTTGTCAAAGAAAAAGGACAAAGCACTTGTCTATAACGTAGGCCTACTCTGGAACTGTCAAAAAAAGGGCCGTGTGTTATGTGACAGAACGTTACACACATACACACACACACACACACACACACACACACACACACACACACACACACACACACACACACACACACACACACACACACACACACACACACCTGCAAATGATAATCATCATAACACACAGGTCGACCTAATTCCAAGAGAGTATAACCTAGTTCTGCACAACGATTCGCATGGAAACACCAAAATCTCGTAGCAGTAAATGTAAGCCTGTAAGGGAGATCACTTCCACCTCTTTACTACACATTCAAACAATTGTAAATTAAAAGCATTGAGGTTACTTTCTTTCTAATGGCTGCAACTCTTTCAATCAAAAATAAAGGCATTGTGAAAGTGGGGTGAAAGGGGCAGTAATTTATAATCAAGAAACTGAAAAACATAACGCACGGTGAGTTTTTCTTCAATACATTGAACCCTCACAACCCTAAGATTATTTTTAACTCCTCTGCTGCTTTTAGCCAATTCCGGCTTCTCTTTCCAAGTCAGATGAAGTAAAGGAAACATTGCTTTCGATAAACCGACGCAAAACCTTTGCAATTTTTCCAGATATGTCCCAGTGGTGTGCTCGAGGATAGTCCACTGTTCCTGTCTTCCCATACTCGTCGAAGGACAGTGGCTTGGGGCATCCATAATGGTCAACATTTGCCACGTGCTTTAAAGGCTGCCGTCCTCTTTCTTGTCGTTGTAGGTTTTCGTGAACACGGCGACAAATAAAGCACTCAAAGCCAGTAACGAAATTTTCTTGAAATAATTCATTAAACATACCCCACTGTCGTTTGGAAAGATGACTTTGTAACACAGGATTTGTGATACCCGTGTTTTTCCAGAGTAAAAACTGATTGTAGGCGTCGTCATCACCATTAAGCTGTTTGATGTAGTTTGCTAATTCCGACACCGTGTTGAAATCCGTGATGATTATGGCCGAATGGTTTGATGGCAAGAGATCCTAGTAATTAAAAGATAATAATTTCAACTGGGGAAAAACATTAATTAATTTTAAAGACCTATGCTGATATTTCGATTATGAAAGAAAATAGTTCTCACTGTATTATTAAATCTGACATGTATCCATGTTTTAGGACAATAAAATAGTTCTCACTGTATTATTAAATCTTACATGTATCAATGTTTTAGGACAATAAAATAGTTCTTACTGTATTATTGAATTTTACATGTATCAATGTTTTAGGACAATAAAAACTTTTATAACATTCAATGACTGTACTTGATACTTGCCACAATAAATAATTATTTAAATGATTGAAACTCTTTATGCAAAGCAGTTTTAACACGATCGATTATAAATTTCAAGTATTTCGCATTTTGTAAAACAAAACAAAATAATGCCATTCATGTTGCCAAAACTACATCATTTGCTTTTTTTAAATGTTTATGTTTAGAACTGAATTATCTGTCTTTCAAAATATGCCACTCTCAGATGTTTTAACAATATTCTTGACAAGAAACTGAATAATTGCTTCACTTAGGGAATTAGATTCACAGAATTAATTAAATGAAAAAGATATGAGGCGTCCTGTCATGGCTATGCAGGCCTATTTAAAAAAAAAACAAGGAACTCATTTTAATGATAGATCACAATTTTAAATTCTCTAAATACACATGTTTTCCTGTTAAACTTAGATACAAATGTTCTTTAAAATTAGATAAACTAAAACATCGCATTACCTTGACGGAGGGTGAGCCGAAGACAATAGGCACCACCCCAATCATTAGAGGTCGCCAGAGCTTCTCAGTGATGTAGTCCTTACAAACAGCGTTCTCCATGGCCAAGGCAAACTTATACTTAGATAACAGCTGGTAGAAGTCGCTGTCGCTCATTGATGTCATTGCATCTTGAAGACTTGAAAGTGAAGTTTAAAATGTTTACGATTAATCATGTGCACATGGTTTCTTTTAGCAAATGGAGAATATTTAACAATGTATTGTATTGCTTTGACGATTATATATTATAAATGTGTAACAGTTTCTTCAGAATAAATTTGCATTTACAGTGTCTTTAATTTTATTAATTCTAAAAACAACAGATTTTTCAGAATAAAATTGTATTTAGAGCGTCCCTACGTTACTTAATGCTAACAACAACAAAGTTTAGAATAAAATTGCACTTGAGTATACTGGTAAAAATAACAGAATAAAATTGCCTTAATGCAATAAACAACTACTGAAACAGTTCAAGAAACGTTAGCATGATGAATTTATCATTTTTTATAAGTAACCTTTAAAATACAAGAAATAAGATTGGTGCTAACCTAAAGGAGTACTACTTTCACTGCAGTTATATAGGTTAAAAAGACTTAATGAACAAATGTGAAGATGACTTTCACTATACATATACTTAATAGACTATACTCAAGTACAACAGTTCAAAAGTCAGAAAAAATATACAAGTTTAAGGCTCGATTAGAAAACTGAAATGAAATATCAACTGGGGAAAAAAGATTTTGCCGAACACCGAAAGCATCAGTAAGCATACTGCGAAAAATTGTTTCGAAAACAAAAATTAAATTTCTAAAAATTATTGAAAACAAAGGAAATCCACAAGTTTCATTCATTTAATATATTTGGAATTTTTGTAAACAGTATATAATATCACTTCAATAAGCAAACGAAAAGTGAAGAACAGCACACTAAGTATACCGTTTTGTGTCTTTCAAATGCTTTCTGCAAAATAAATCAGGGTTGGTTGACTAACACAGTGAATTAACTATTTTTGCCATAGTTGTTTTGTACAAAACCATATATAAACAAATAAAATAAAGAACTCTGCATATAAACAATGTCTGTTGAAAGAAATTTAGATTAACAAATTAACAAAGACTGTCTTAACTGTGAAGGTAATTTCTTGTTGTTCAAGCAGCCGCCATAAGAATCAACAGGAATGTGCTCCATCAGCATCTTGACATAGTGATCCCGATCAGAAAGAGTGTCACAATCGCTCTGTACGTAGACGATGGGCGAAAGGTGCTGGACAACATAGAACAATCACATCTACTTGCAATGCAAGTAAAAACAATGAAATAAATAGACAGAAAACAGTCACATTTAGTGTTAGTTACCTTGTGAGAGGTACACCAAAGTAGCCCTGAAATACTTTTGGTGTTTCTAAAGGTAATTAAGTTACAGAATAAATAGACAGAAAACAGTCACATTTAGTGTTAGTTACCTTGTGAGAGGTACACCAAAGTAGCCCTGAAATACTTTTGGTGTTTCTAAAGGTAATTAAGTTACAGAACGATCTGTTTCATTAAATGAATGAACTAACCATCAACATCATTACCGATTCTAAATATTACCCTTTGTCATATCGAAAGTAAAGCAGGCTTTTTGGTATCCATACCAGAATCAGGAATGGAATAAAACAAAATAAAGTCATCTTTGAAACTAGAGTATTCTATTTCCTAATTTCCATTCAATCATCCCCCCAAAAAAATCACTTTCTTTAATCATTGGGGGGGAGGGGGGATTGTGGGTGTGATTTTATTTTTAGTCAAGTCGGGTCTCCTTGTTGCATGAAGCACTACCCATAAATGAAGTAAGTGTTGGTCTTTTGAGACCAATCTTCACCATCTTCGCTGTTTGAAATATGGCTTACAAATGTATTGTCCTGTAATCTTTTATCTGTCAAGAATCCGTAAGACATAAATTACATCCTATGACACAACGGCACCCTAGTTAATGGTTATGATTATTATTATCATTAATCATCCATAACTAATTACAAGTGATGAGAATCTTAATTTATGTTATTAATAGTTCTCAAGAAGACACCGCTCGTCTCTCTCTCTTGGCGGATATGCAGGTGCTGGAAATGTTTTCTCTCTTCCACAACATTAAAGACAAACATTCACTGTCACACACTATTTCCCTAGATGGAAAACTTCTTACCAAAGGAGAAGATAAATCCTTCTTTAATCTATATTTAGTGAGCCCCCATCCATCCACTATCTTTTCAAACATATGGTTATCAATATGTGTAAGGCCAATAAATTTAATAATAAATTTATTAAATCAACAATCAAATATATATATAATGACAAGATTACTTGAGCATCAATATTTCCACAAACCACGTTTGAATACTTTCAATGTTTATACAGTCTTATATCCTGTCACATAATTCAGTAGATTACTGTCAATATAAATTGACAGTAAAATCAGAAAATTTATAGCAATAATAGTTTGTATATAACTTTGTCAAGATGATGCCTCAATCACATGCTTTTATAACAAAGTCACAAGATTATTGCCACAATAGAATTGTCAGTTTCACATGTTTTTGTAACAAAGTCACAAGATTATTGCCACAATAGAATTGTCAGTTTCATGTGTTTTTCTTGCATGCTGTAGGTCAATGGTGAGCCACTTACTTTCTCACAGCTAATCTGGAAACTCCTTCACCTATTAGTTCCCTCGAGTAGAACAACACTGTAGCAATTTCCAGTCTTCCTTGTACCAGAAATTCCACAATATAGTCGAGCATGTGTTGCCACCATATCTCAACAGAGCACAGTGTATCTTTACACTTACACTTTAGGGTAGAGACTTCTCGAGTCTACCACACTTACACTCTAGGGTAGAGACTTCTCGAGTCTACCACACTTACACTCTAGGGTAGAGACTTCTCGAGTCTACCACAGTCGTAGTGGTTTATAAATCAGTAAACCAGGAAATCTAAATAAACAGAAAAGGCTGCTTTTTTTCCATTAAGTTAATGGCTGCCTTTCAAGAAGGGAATTCTGCCACTCCAAATTCAAAGTAATTTGAGAATACAATTCTTTTAGATAGGCATTTTTTTTATCTCAGCCCATTTGGTCGGTCTCATTCTGGTACATCTTAATCATTGATATGATATATATCATATATTCATATAAATACACACGATTATATGTTTGTAGCTATCACCTTCAAAGAATATATTTCACAAATACTTGCATTTGTTTTCTGGGCTTCATTTTTGGTTTGTACATTCTGCAAGTACTCATCTGACTCTAACCACTCTTTGCTGACAAGATGCTGTGTAGTTATGGGGTAGTCTGATTCACGACGGAAAGTAGCAGTATGATTGAATAGTACCATGACGTCCTGTAGACAAAGAGAAATTAAAAATAAAGAAGAAATAATACCAAACAAAATTATTTACAGTGAAATAAACAGTAACAACAGTCTGAATTCCTGACTGTCCAGGCAATTTTTTAAAAGAAAATCAATGAAGACAAACTTAAAAAAAGAAAATAAAAAAATAAATGAAAAGATGGTTCGAGTTAAATAACTTGACAGCAATAACAGTGATCAGTTAAGTTTAGCAAGCATAACATCTTTCTACAGTGCATCTTGTCCGTTTGTCCGTAGAACTAAAAAATAAAAGAATTTTTAAAAATGGGGGGGGGGGATTATATTCATTGCTTTTTGTTGTAATTAAATGTGCAAATTGGCCTAATAATTGCCTGCTCTTTTTGTGTCATAGTCAATACATTAGGGCCAATGGTGGCAACTCAGTGATACCAGTTTCACTTACTCGACAGTTTCCAACAACTCACTCATATTTAATCAGTCTCGTTCGTCAGTTTCCGACTGCACACTCGTGTTTATTCGATCTCATTTGTCGTTTTCCGACAACGCATTCGTGTTTCTCCGGTCTTCTTTTAACTTGTCATCTATTTTGCAATATTTTCACCTAATTTCCTGAACGTGTGGCATGAAATACAAATACACAAATTACAATGAACATGAAATTCATCACAACACCTACAAATTTGTATTACTGTTTAGGACGAGATTCCTATATTTTGAGGTCATTCTGCTTTTAAGCTCCGTTCAGAGAACTCTAAGAAATACAAATGGTGGAGACAAACTCGGCTGTCTGTGCTGATAAGTAGTACTACTGTCAAAATTTCACGAATAATTTATAGTACAAAACGAAAAAATCTACTGATTTAAAATAGGATAGTGTGACACCAACGCCACTTAGTTAATGGATATTATTATTATTAATTAATTAAGCATCCAAAACTAATTACAAGTGATGAGAATCTTAATTTATCTTATTAATGATCCTCCAACAGACACCACTCGTCTCTCACTTGGCAGATATGTGGCGCTGTAAACGTTTTCTCTCTTCCACAACATTAAAGATAAACGTTTAAATTTTAAAATAGGCAGAATCACATTTACTCCACCACAGATAGAAACCTCATAAGAGAAGAGCACATTATTTTTGGGTGACTCCTCATGCAGCAGCGCCCACTCCTGGTGAGGTAAGCGAGGCAAAGGGAGGTCAGTGGCTATAAAATCTGATCCGTAGAAAGCAAACACCTGTCATTAAAAAAACAGTATAGTATATAATTATAGCATATTAACAAATGTGATTTCAGTTTAATTATGCCATTGTACTGGTTAATAATTTAAATATAACTTTTATTATTAATGCAATGTGTGGATAAGGAAATGATTGGACAAAAGGAGCTTACTAGACATACTGAAAGACTTATTTCTTGTGGGTATCTCTACCTCTGCGATGTCAACAACTTTTCCTCTTGTCAGAAGTTCTCACTGTTGATATGTTAGATCTGGAAGGATTCCCGCCAGTTTCCATAGCAGGATTCTTTTTGGACTGTCTGGACATTTGCAGGGCGTCTGACACTACGGAATGCCGCCGAATACGAGACTCAGACTTTGTACCCGACATGAAATGCTCTCTTCGGTTGTGTTGTATGTATGGCGAGAAAACATGGCCGTCGGTATCTGTAGTGTTTGTTCACAGTTGAATTTTTTTTTTATTATGGATGTGCACCATAATCAATGTCCGTTCTGGTGATTAGGGTGTAGTCTCAAATTTGCATTTTCTTTTCACTTTTGTTGGTGGTCATTTTTCTGATAAGTATTGCAAAAAGAAAAAAGTGACCTGGGAAAATCAATGACTTTGCCAGTTGGCTTATTTATTTAGTGTTTGCTGCCAATTATTTCATGCAGAACATACGTGCTAAAATTACAACAACATTTACACGTATTTTGTATTTAATTTAAAGATTATTAAACAGTTAAAATTAAGGGCATTATTTTTATAAAAAATTCATTGAAGAGTTTCTTAGAGAGTTATACTGACAAACATACAAATTAAAATTACTCGTGTGTGTGTGTGTTCATATATAAACTCACTTTCATCATTGGATGCTTCATATATTTTCGTTTGGCAGTGACAAAGCACTCAACATTGCCGCAATCCATATACCTGCCCTCCTCTCCAGTAAACCCGGTCCACCAGAGGATGATTGGTGCGTGGATTGCTTGTTGGCTTGCACGCTTTATATCTTCTGCATCAACTGTCTGTGTCCCGTATGTCGCTGCAATGTGTTCATTCCAGAACTAGAAACAAACCAGTATTGATATATAATAGTCTTATCAACAGATTTTAAGATTTCCAGGAATTTTATTTTGCAAATCGTAATATTAGAGGAATACCGACAAGTATTATTATATGTAAAGATGACTGGACAGCGTTATAGACATAAACGATTTTAAAAAGTTATTTCAAAATCTCAAACGTGACGATCGACAGGTTTGACCGCAGGAATAAATTTCGACTGACGTCATATCTAGAGGCTTTGACCGACGCCAGATCTACAAACTTTGACTGACGCTGGATCTACAAGTTTTATCGATTTACGGCTTTTCTCCTACGCCTGGTTTAACCTTTGCCAATTTCTACAGTTATTGTTTGACCGTCAATCTACATACTTTGATCGAAATCTACATACTTTAACACGACATCAAAGCTTTGACTGACGACTATGTCAGGCATCTTGAAAATGTTAATTTACATGAAATTATATATCTACAAGTTCTCTGAAAAATTAACAACAAATTTTTAAAAACTCTGATATTTTTTTGCTCACAGTTTTATAGTCTGCATAGTACACCCTAAAAATGGAAATAATCAGATATTCAAATATATCACCCAAACCAAAACGTGCACAATCACTCCTGACTCAAGATGTCGAGGTGGCATTTAAGCTGATTTCTAGCTTTAACTTGGTTTTAAGTTGGTTTTGTCCGTATTCCAATCAATGCACCAGTTTAATATGCAGCGTCACTTATTTCGTTAATCATATACCAACTGTCATAAAACTTAAAATATTTAGTAAATATTGAGTAAAATAAAGTCAGGCTAGCATTCACTTTTAATTGCCACTTTCCCCAAGCATTATATACCAACTGTCATAACTTAAAATATTTAAGTAAATATTGAGTAAAATAAAGTCAGGCTAGCATTCACTTTTAATTGCCACTTTCCCCAAGCATTGCCGTACAAAATTATATATCTTATAGGACCATTATATGTATTATTTTATAATCATTTATCTCTGGATATTTTGCTTTTAAGACATTGACATATTGCCTTTAGTTAAATCAGCAGACCTCGACTCTGGTATAGACTATGTAAGGTATATTACATGCAATAGTGAACTAATGCATTACAAATAATAGTGAGTTAGGGCATTCACAAGTAGGACATATTACCACTGAAAAGTTTGACTCATAGAGTAACTAATTTTAATGATTTTGTTCTGATGTATTTGATTGCATGACTGTCAGGAAGTGTCATAAATAAGTGAAACATTTACTGAACTCATTTTTGCATTTTTTACACACACATACATACACACACACACTCACTCACACACACACACACACACACTCACACACACACACACACTCACACACGCTCTCACACACACACACACACTCACTCACACACACACACACACACACTCACACACACACACACACACACACACACACACGCACACACACTCACTCACACACACTCACTCACTCACTCACACACACACACACTCACACACACTCACACACACACACACTCACACACACACACTCACTCACACACTCTCACACACACTCTCACTCACACACACACACACTCACACACACACACACACACACACACACACACACACACACACACACACACACACACACCTGAACAATCTTGCACAACGTACCTACGTAAACATACAAGTAAAAAGTAAGTTTGTGAGCAATTAAAATTCATATTTCGCGTGAATCTAACGTAGTAAGCTTATACTTAATGTGAGTGAGTACGCGCTTTGATACACCGTAATAAACTACTATTGCTAGCTGTTGTTCAATACATGTACTCACCGAGAACAGTGTCGCTATTATGGCAAGGAATGATATTAGAAAGGTAAGCAAAAAGCATCGTGAAATAAGTCGAATATTCATCTTTCGCTGTATACGATGTAAACTTCAAAATAAATATTTTGATTATCCGTCTCCCTTCGGTCAGATTTGATTTGGAACGAATGCGTCGCCTGCTTTAAATTGGTAATTTTATTAATTTTTGCTGTTGCTTGTTTACTTAAGGGAACAGCAGTCTAATATTTCAGAATGCGGTCAGATGAATATACCGATTATGTATATTTTTAATGAAAACCCTACCATAAAAATAGTTTAACTTCAAGAAGAGAAAAAATAAATGCCTTAAAACTGCTAAAGTCAGTGAGCAATTGTCGCTGTATCCTAAATAAAGAATCCCATTTGGTGGGGTGGGTGGGGTTTGAAGGGGGGTGAGTAGAGGAGGGGTGGGGAGAAAAAATGACAAGGTGGTGGAGTAAATTTCCCTATTTTTAAATTTAATTGTTATATAAATTGTTGAATTGTCAGAGTAACCCGACCTTATGATGGTGTTTTTGAAAATGTCTGAGTTGAAGTAAATGCTCGAGGTGAGAATATGCTAGAAATTGCTGATGTAATGCAAACCAGTGAGTAGTTTTTATTATCCAATGGTTATGATTTACAAGAACGAGATCAACCAAGGGGCTGAGATCAAAATGTTTACCCGCTACAGAGAAATCTATTGACTAATCACTTTAAATCTGGAGTGGCAAGAAGAAGTCCGGTCTTGAAAGGTGAACGTTAGTTTGATGGTGATTTAACTGATTGTTTAAGACAGAATGGACTTTAAAATATTTCATGCATTTTCACTATTGATATGTTATATTCGTGTATTATGTAAAGATGTACTATGTGAGTTGACTTTTATTTCTACAAGCATTTGAATTAGCCTGCTCACGTGTAGTTTGCTAGACACTTATATTGTTTGAAATGCTGTATTTATTATGCAGTGTACATGTATCAGGTTAATGAATACCATTGCAGGAAATTGTAAGTTGGGACTGCAATGTAAGAAAGAATGGAGTTATTAGGCAATAAACTGGAAGCTTAGTGTTTTGTTATCTGATTATATTTTGCAGAGGTTATGTAAAAGCTATTATCACTTACCTCTAATTATTCATGTAAAAGCTATTATCACCTACCTCTAACTACTCATGTAAAAGCTATTATCACTTACCTCTAATTACTCCATTTCTGTTCTCTAATAAGACTATCATTTGTATTCACATAATGTTGAATTGTATTTTAGTATAAGACTGTGAAACATAGGAATTATTTGAATGTGGTTTCATGGATATATTGATGTCAAGAATCTTTTTCATTGTATTTGTCATATGTATATTTAATCTTTGATTTAATAAATTTATTGACTTTCTTTTGCCTATTGTTAACCTTATGTTGGAGAAGGAAGTGGGCAGATGGGGGCTTGATAAATATATAGTAAACACGGGTTTGTCTTCTCCTTTAGTAAGAAGTTTTCCACCTACAGAACATGTGTGACAGTAAATATTTATCTATAATGTTGTGGAAGAAATAAAACATTTACAGCGCCCCGTATATCCGCCAAGTGAGGGAGATGAGTGGTGTCTGCTGGAAGATCATTAATAAAGTAAATTAAGATTCTCATTACTTGTGCTTAGTTTTGGATGATTAATTAATTAACAATAATATTATCCATTAATTAAGTGGCGTTGCCGTCAGAGTAGTGAAAAAGCGAAGAAAACTAAAGAAAACGATCTAGGAATGGATATAACAAATTAACAGAAAACAAATGATAAGATTTCAGATAAACTGTTATTCCGACAGTCAATGATTTTAATTAGCCTCTGACTTATTTCTCCATTGATGGAATATTTTTACTTTTGAAATTTGTTAATTATTATTTTGGCCAACTGACAATTCAAACATCTAATGTCGATTTTTAAGAGAAAGCAAATAAACTGGTGAATTAAGTATGCGAGCAAGTGTGCACCTCTAAAACCAAATGGTCAGCCCAGCTAACATTTTGGTTTAAGGGATTTATTCAATTAAAATGGTCGCATGCTTGTGGCTTTTTTAATGCTGCTCTTGTTGTTGTTGTAGATTAATATAAAGATTAGGCCTTATGTGTGTGAATGTATTATTTCTTTTGATTCAATCCAGGCCAGTGACGTAAATGACGGGCCGACTTTAAAATGCTTACATATAGAGGTCGTTCGAGCAATATAGCCATTGCTTAACACACACACACACACACACACAAACTCGCGCGCACCTTTCTTAGTTATGCCATTCTGAAGATCACGTAAAGCAAGCACATCCCTTGATTACTGTTTCAGACCTTCATTTACTAACCAAACACTCATGTTATCACTAATTATAAACCACTTTGTGTTGAATTCCTTCTGAGGTAGATTTTCTTTCCCTTCCAAAGGTTTACAAATGCATTTTGTTAAATAATAAATTAATCTTTTTGTAATATTAAAAACAACACAAACAAACAATCTCAGGCCTCAGACCTTTCACGTGATGTGTTGTACAACGGTTATATAATACATATACTGTCTGCACTTTTGTCGGTGCTAATCGATCATTTTCATATCCTGTTTCCACTCGAACTTTTACCGCATTAATTTAAAGAGTACAAGATATTGAAAAAAAACGTGATCGATACTGGAAACCACAGCTGAATTTACTATGTTATTTACTGAACAGAGTGCATACTCGGTCTGCAAACTGACGGTATAACATAAAACTGTTTGAGAAGAAAAAATACACTGCTGGCCATCGTAATATATGCACAGTTTTCTTCACCATGCCGTGTAGACCCATTTCGATGACGTTGGCAATCCTTACAAAGTAACATGATCGCCCAATCTGTTCTTCTTTGCCACGTTTTAAGAGTGTCACAGCTGTAGCCTCTTCAGAAGATCACTGACCAAATTCATTTTCCAATTCCATCTACACTGAAAGAGCGTTGGACTTTGAACCCCGCCGCTTTGTTGTGAGTGTAGATCTTTGTTGTCGCTTCTAGAGCAGAACCGACATTAGCAAACACCGCGAAAATCAAATTAATGCTTTGTATCTGTGACGTCATTCAAACAACGGAGTAAAAGAATGACAGGCAAGAATAAAGCTCCAACAACTTATGATGCGTTACAGCAAAGGTTATTTATTTAATATGACAAAATGATGGCATATAACATGAAAGTAAGTCGCGCCAAACGAGCATTCTAAGTATGAATAAATACATTTAAGAAAGAAAATAAAAACAAAGCTGTTGGTTACGTAATAGTTATGGTACACTAGGCATAATTAGAGTCTCTTTTAATCACTAGTGTGTGAGTCTTTCGAAAGAAGGTGAGCTGAACCTGAAGAAGCTTTTGGCTGACAGCCAACTGAGCTAGAATAGTTGCATCTTGCGCTGCTCAACATGGCGCGAATTTCTAAGAGAGAATGCTATGCGAAAGTTACCGTAACGCAAGCTAGTAATGTCAGTTTTTAAGTGAGACAGAGAGATGCAGAATTAGATATACACTTATATAAACTAAAATTATTTTTATATACTGTAAACTAACTTATAAATAGAAAGTATTAAAAATTAGTCAAAAGCACAAGGTGTTACAGCATCTAAAATATAGTGGTGGGTATGTAAATACATAACCTGAAATAATATTGATTGAAGACTTCTGTTGTGGAAAATGACCTGACTTTTATGTTATTTTTTTTTTTTTTTACTAATCTCACGTGTTCTTGTTTGCACAGTATATTAGAAATCCAAGTGACAACACTGTCATTTTTGTGAATGAATTGTGTATGTGTGTGTCCTGCAACAATGGAATATCAAATATCAAGCATGAGCACTAATTACTTGCATATTAGCAACCCAACAATTTTCCTAGCAGTTAAAGTATATACACTAACAACCAAGTCAGATAGCTATTTTTTACAAAGTTTGTAAACTGTAGCATCAACTTAAACAGAAAAGGCAAACTGCTATCACAGTTGACAAAAGATATAGACAAGAGAGGAGAGGTGAACATAGTATAATATGAGATATCTCCAAAGACAAATGTTCATGCTATGGAAAAACTGTGGATTTCCAAGTACCTGTAACCCACTTCTTCCGAACAATTTTCTTTTAAGCACACAGTACACATATAAATAAACACAATTCACTGTGTATAACTTTATTTTCAATGCAATAAATATAAATGTATGAAACTCTTTTCTCAAAATCACTTTTATTTTAAAATGGTGTATACAATAGGAAAAGAATTTCTCTGGAATGAATCATCTTTATATATTTTTTAAATTTTATTATTACAAGAATAATAACACAATTTTCACTTATACCCTTAAAATGTTGTTTTCTTTAAATGAAATGATTTGTAGTTCCATTCATCACAGAGAAGGCCAAGATATTTATAAATAATAATGCTATTATTTTTTGACTGAACATTTGGGGAGTGGGGAGAATATCTTAAATTGTCTTCTTTCTTTAGATTTGTAAATAAAATCAACATAAATAAGCATATAATAACTAAATTATATGTTAAGATATGTTTTGGGGGTTTTGCATGGATTTTGTCTCTTACTGTTAATATTTCTATTAAAGTACAACAGTCAAAACTATAATATGTAACCATGCAGGACAGACATATTTCTTGGCGTTAGGTGTTAGATTATCTGTGATAAAATATTTCATTTGAAAATAAAAGCTAGAAACAGATGATGTAGTTAAGATTTTCCCTCAAAGGATATCTCACCTTAAACTTCGTTAATTATACATGACAATCAAATGCTTTTCAAGTACAACACAAAAACATTTAAATAAGTATCCATCAACATTAATTTTAACTAGAAGAACTGAATTAGAGACTCAATAAGGAAACAGGAGGAGGCACAAGAGGTATCTCCAAAGGCTGTCTGTTATAACTATCAATAAATATACATAATCAATAAAAGCATTATCTTACAAATAATGCAGGTTTTACAAATGTGTAATAATATTTTGGCAAAAGGAATCTTTAAAAAATAATAATTAAAAGAAAAGAAAACAAAAATGGCCAGAAATGGAGAATTCAAGTGATTATAGAAACTAAATTGATCAAAATAAATGAGTGTAACTGCTGCTATGGAGAATCTAGTTTCTATAATCACTTGCATTTTCCTGAACGAAACAAATGAAAATGACACTAATACCATTTTCATGCTTCTCACATGTGTAGGGATCATATTCAAATAAAATATATTACTTCACAATTATGAATTATGGTATTCATAAATACAGCATGACTGGCAGTGGAAATAAATCAAGCACCAATGTGTGACAAATTATATCAATGAAGGTTAATATACATCTAAATCACTTGTACATTCAACCTCTTACTGAACTTGTGAGAGAAAGTTTTATGTATTTTTTTTTAATTACCCAATGCTAATGTATAGAATAGAATTAATAATATTCTGATGGAAATTAAACTCTGCAGATTGTAACAACGAAAATCACCAAAACGGTGTCCATTAAATTTAAGTGCACAAAGTTGGATTCTCTATAGAAATTCAGTCAAGTAAGAGTCGTAAGCCAAACTGAATTCAAATTATCTTCTGCTGTGCTAAGCAAAGTTAATACAATATATCAATAAAATATTGATATATTGCTAAATTAGTATATTTAAACAAGAGGATGATATTAGTAATAAGAAATGATGCCCAGTAATGAACATGACATCACATGATTGAAAAAATGTGCTTATACACAGTAAATATTAATGCCTATTATAGTTAAATCTATGGAGTTTTTATTATGTGGAACCATACTTCCCATATTAACTTGAATAACAGATAATATATTGTTATAATGCACTAAAGAACATTTTTATAATTAGAAAAGAAAGGGAACATTTTGTTATATGTCACTTTAGCCTATAAGTAATGAAAAAATCAGTCCTTATGAACAAGAATTTGCATCCAATTTAAGTACATTTATTTTAAAACCCCAGAAATTTTATACAGAAATTTTCTAAGATTGTTCATTGGCCAATTAAAGTAAAATAAAAATCAAAGTTCTTGCTGATGCACATGATTGCTAAATGATGGCATCCATCCATCCATCCATCCATCCATCTATCTATCTATCCACAATCCATCCATCCATCCATCCATCCATCCATCCATCCATCCATCCATCCATCCATCCATCTATCTATCTATCTATCTATCTATCTATCTATCTATCCCTTAGTCTTGTTGACCATTGAGGCACTGATGACCTGACAAACAGCTGCCTCCATTCCATTCTGTTCTCTGCTAAACTTACTGTATTGCTCAGCTTCAGTCCTGTCCATTCTGAGATGTTATCCTTCCATTTTTTCCTCTGTCTTCTCCTTTGCCCTCCTTGCACAGTACCTTGCATGACTGTCTTGGCATAATGTAGCTAAAATGCTCTGAGCCATAATCTTATCAAGCTGTTTCTTTGTTCTGCATACAGTTAAGGTAAACCATAGCTCAAGACACATTTTACCTTTTGTCAAGGCTTACCTTCAGTATAAAAGTGTAGCTGTATGGCCCTCTATTATTAAGCTCAATGTGCATGTGGTGACTGAAAATCTCAGAGAAACTGTTTTTTCAAACACTTGTATCACAATATCCAGTGGTACTATGACTTTGAAATTAACAATATAATCAGAACATATCCACTGGGTCTTGAAATTAGCTATGTATAAACAGAAAATCTAACACTATTGATTTTACTTATCTGCATAGTTGACCTAGATTTCACTTGGTCTTTAGAAACTATGCACAAATTGTAAGTTTGTGCATGACTGGGAACTGTGATATATTTATAAAGTAAAAGCCTATAAACTGTAGCTGACATCAAAAGTTCATGTAATATATTCAAGATTTAATTATCAAACAATAGTTCCTTCATTTAAACAAATAAATTATGAATAAATACAACATTTAATCTCTAATGCTTATATTTATGTTGATCAAGCACTATTTTATTCTGATTTTGAGAGATCAGAACCTATCGAGAATGGAATCCAGAATTTTATATTAGTTAAATGCTGGATACTTTTATTTTAATTTGTTTATTTCACTAAGATTACTATTAGGTTTTCTTAGTGGTGATTTTATTGCATTAAAATTATATTAAAAAACATGTATATTGTAAAATATTTTCATTAAATAAATATTTAAGCAATTAATAAGCTCATTAATACTACATCTTCACTTCTCATAAAACTTACATTCTCTAGTCCCAAAACTGAATTGTTATGGTATAATGAGATCTGTGGAAGATTTTGATATTTTTTAGTTACTTTTGCAACCTTTCTCTAAAATTTTGATAGAAGAATCATACCTCTTATCTCTAAACAAGGTGAAGAAGTTGAAGCATAGTCAGTATATGTACTGAAAATGATTCTGAGAAATTTAAATTAAAAAATTATTCAAGTTTGTCTTTGTTTATAACCAAAATTGTCATTGAAAAAGATGTTATTGGTTTTATGCCTATTTCATAAAATATGTCACTCTAAGGGCTTTCCAGTTATGTTTAACTCAAAGAGTTCTTTTGCTTTACCAAAGGTACAATTTTGGGTCATTTTAAATCAAAGTGTCACATGTTAAGTATATAAAGTGCACTTTTTGTTAATACAATATAAATATTTGCAGATAACTTAGCACTGATTAATGAACCAAAACAAAACAAGATCTTGTTGACAAGTGAAAAGAACACAGAAAAACCCTACACACATATTGTGTATATCTCATTTTAGCCCTAGTGAGTTAGGTTTAATTGTCACTAGAATTGGATAATTATACATACTTGATGTAACTGTGAGCAGAAGAAATGGATTACTGATAGATTCTGCACTTTACTCATACATTTAAATTATTGTTCAAGTGGAATTTAAAATATGCAGGATTTCTACTGCTATCTTAACTTCTGCAATGAAAATTTAAGATAATGTTAAGAGATCTGTAAATATAAATTCCAAGATATAATTCAAAATTATATAGAGAAACAGAAAGGAATACTTAAAAATTTATTATAATTAAAGAATTAAGACTTCTTGACCAAATTCCAGGTTAAAACAAATATGCAACCATTATAATAACATAAAATTGTGTTACTATTCTTTTTTTTTTTTTTTTTTTTTATCAAGCCTCAGTCTCTATGTTCAAATCAAATTTTGTAAATGAAATGTTATGTTCAATAAACCACTGAACAGCTTTTGCAATTTTCTTTGATCTAAGCCATTCATAATCCCATAAACTGTTTACAGGTACTATTTTTCCTTCCTCATCAAAGGAAAGTGGTCTGGGGCATCCATAATGGCTAACATTTGCTATATGTTTTAAAAGTGGTTGTCCTCTTTCTACTCGTTTGAGGTTTTCATGAATACGTTGGCAAATAAAGCACTCAAATCCAGAAATGAAATTGTTTTCATAATTTTCATCATTTACAAGCCAGTCTCGTTTGGAAAGATGACTCTGCAACACTGGATTAGTGATGCCTGTAAATTTCCATTGTAAATACTTACTATAAGCTTCATCATTACTATTAAGTTGTTTGATGTAATTTGCTAAATCCACCATACTGCTGAAATCTGTGATGACTATGGCTGAATGATTTGATGGCAACAGATCCTGTGTTTAAAAAATAATATTATAAGTTAAAATGGCTATTTAAAATTATATAAGCATTATAAGATGTGTGCGTGTTTTCAAGTTGATTTAAGAAAAATGAGTAGTTAAGTATACAAATACTTTTACAACATTCACAAGATAACTTTTAAACTCAAAAATAAAAACAACAAGAAAGCTTTGCACTTGGAAATTACAATAAAATAATGTATATCTGTAAGTATACTATGATAAAACATTATCTAAAAAATGCACCCAAACCTAAGTTTCATAGAAACAAAAGCATTTTATACTAGTTACTCATGTTCACATTACTAGAAAATGGTCATTTAAAAATGAAAACTGAGGTATATCACTCAGTATAGTACACACTGTGCAAAACTATTAGGAGCTGAAGGGTGAAATAAAGTGGCAAAATTAGTCTTTAGTATGCAAATGCTTATGCATATTTAAGGAAATTAAAACAGTGTAAAAATTACAAAATACAGATAACAAGCTCTACAATTACTCTTCAGTCAGTGATGTGTTTATGGAGTAATATATAATAATTTCACATAAACTAATGGGTAAGCAGCAGCACTAAATTAGGCATAATTATTAGGTAATTTAAGGTATGACACGTGTTAATGTAATCTGGTTCTAAAGAAAATTTTTATTCTGTTGAATCCACATAAAATCTGACCCTCCCTTGGTCAATTAAACTCATAAATTTCTTGAATTAAACACAAAAATCTAAATTACTTTAAAAATTAAGTGCACATACAGAGATAATACATTTCATTTTGATTGTTTACCTTCACAGCGGGTGAACCGAAGACAATAGGCACTACCCCAATCATTAGTGGTCGCCAAAGTTTCTCAGTTATATAATCCTTACATACAGCATTCTCCATGGCCAAGGCAAACTTATACTTTGATAAAATTTTGTAGAAGTCACTGTTGTCCAAACTTTTGAGTGGTTCTTGAAGGCTTACAAAAATAAAATAAAGCTAACTGCTTATTTTTTGTTTGTGCAATTACACAATTTGATGATAAGATCGCAGTGGGCATGAGTGCACACACTAACGAGGGGAGGAGAATTAAGAAAATTATTTTCTTAGTATTTTAACATTAATTAACAAATGGTCAAGGAATACAGGGATGATTATTTAACTATAATTCAGCCATAATAACAAAACTAAGTACAACTCCTATAAGTAGTTAAAAACATCTGAGATTAATGCATTAACACCAAGATATTAGGACAATAAATTAAAATACTTGGTTGAGTCAGCTGTGAACATGATCAACAAATCAATACTAATCAGCTACTGTTGAGCTTGACTTGAGTTTCAGATTACTGAAACTGATATAAACAAAATCTGATTAATTAAATTTGTCTTTGATTTTAAGAAACTTTTATTTGATCAAAAGTATTAAAGTTTTATAAATAACTTTTATAACAAAAAAAAGACACTCATCAAAAACAAAAAATGCTGGATCCACAGGGATTAGGCAGAGTTTAAAAAGTGCATAATATCTGTGACATTCTGATGGATATGCCATTTACATGCAAATTATTTATTTATTTACTCAAGTCTAAATGGTCATGCATTATAACCTAAGAAATGTTATTTTATAATTAGAATGCATCATGTTCTTTATAGCAAAATATCTGGTTTTTCTCCATAAAATACACATATAAATAAAACTTAACCCTTTGAACCCGAGATCCCGCTTTAGCAGGATTACCAGAAAATCAGAATCCCAAGTTGCCCGCAATAGCAGGATGAAGGTATATGCTGACTTACCCTAGAAATGAACTCTTCCAAAGATCTTGGTGTGTCTGCATGTCTTCGCGTGCAAGTTCAAGCTAAATATGGTTATGGCCTATCCTTAAAAAGATCGTTATGTTGTGGCAGAAGCCCTTGCAATGATAATAATCTATAATTATAGAAAGTGATAATGAAGAACTTCATTTAGTAGAAATGACTGTGATAGTTCTAGCAGTAGTGCTAATGAAAAAGTTTGCACAGGTAAATCCGTCTTTACCAAAAATAGTGAACCCACAAATAAAACTGTCTTTCAATGTTCTGCATTCAAAGAGTACCTGTGCATTCGAACTCACAGCCACTGTTGGTCAGATTATATTTATCATTCCAAGAAGGAATTTTGGCGTTAAAGTGTTTCACACATTGAGTGGCTAACTGATTTCACGTAGAAAATTAATAAAAAATATTTTTTAATAAAAATTTACATTTTTTTGCTTAGGGAGCTTGGGTTATAGGTTTTTTATGTACAGGCGAGCTGGGTTCAAAGGGTTAATATGCAAACATTCCAAGAATGATTCTGAGAATTTTAGTGACAGAGGGAAAAAGTAGCTACACAAAATTATTTTGATTTTTTAAAAATATATTTTCTGGTAAGCTTCACTATATTATTTTACATGACATAGTTTGGGGTTATTTCTCCTTTGACTAGATCAAATCTAAAAATATAAGTATGTACAAAATAAATTAATAATAACTCATACTGTGGTGGCAATTTCTTGTTGTTCAGACACTTGCCATATGAGTCAATAGGAATGTACTTCATCAGCAACTGAACATAATGATCACGATCAGAAGGTGGGTCACAATCACTTTGCACATATACAATAGGGGAAAAATTCTGTAAATAAGAAAGAGGACAGTCAAATTAGTATTACTTCACCAAATGATATACAAAGAAAATTAATCTTTTAATTTAAAAGCTAAAATCAAATCATGTGACCTGGCATTATAGCAATTACAGTAGAGAGAATGAAAATATACATAATTAGGAATTATAGAAGGCAAACATAAACAACATTTTACCGTCCCAAACAACAAGCAAACTAATCATCAATGAACAGTGATGTTACTATCTCTAACACTGAAGATGTTCACATATACTTGCATTTGTTTTCTGGGCTTCATTTTTGGTTTCTACATTCTGCAAGTACTCAACTGACTCTAACCACTCTTTGCTGACAAGATGTTGTGTAGTTATGGGGTAGTCTGATTCACGACGGAAAGTAGCAGTATGATTGAACAGTCCCATAATTTCCTACAAGTAGAGTAGAAAATTAAAAAAAAGATTACAAACAAAAGATTTTAAAAACTTTTAAATCTCATCTTTAAAAATGAATTTCTGGTATATAAATATATATATAAAGTTAAAGTAAAATGTAAATAAAATATATAAAAATTCAGTAAACCTCATAGGACAAGAGCACATTGTTCTTCGGTGATTCTTCATGCAACAATGCCCATTCATGGTGTGGTAAACGAGGCAAAGGAAGATCTAATACCTTTAGGTCAGTTCCATAAAAAACAAATACCTGACAAAGAAAAATATATAATCTAAAATGCATAAGTATACAAGTCTAGTTCACTGTTGTGCATATTATTTATATTTATATTTTATGTGTGTACAAATGTGTACATAAAAATATATTGACTCAGAATTTTACTTATCTATGTGGCATGGCTAAAATTAATGATATTGTAGAATGTAACCTTATATAGTTTACTAATTTTTCCTCTTAACAGCTATTTCCCAAATTCCATTTTTTTCTCTATAACTATACTTACAACATCCTGCTCCCTAACTCCAATTGGTAAAATAAGTAAATCAAAGTTGGTTCAGTAAAGAATCTATTAAAATGTTTCTTAATCACTCCATTATTATATGTATTTTACTTCTTAATTAAACAATAAACTCTTAATTAAAACAATGATAACTACTGATTCTGGTTAATAATAAAGGTTAAATCCAATATTTTTCTGCCTTATGATGAGAGTAGTGTTATGTTACCTCTTTGGCTGATGTAGTCAGAAATATGCAGGATCCACTTTATTTCAAATTTTAAGAGTAAAAAGGAGAGAGAGAGTGTGTGTCTGTGTGTGGTGTGTGTGCGCATTAGTGTGTGTGTGTGTGTGTGTGTGTGTGTGTGTGTGTGTGTGTGTGTGTGTGTGTGTGTGTGTGTACATGAGTGTGTGTGTATAGGGAGGGACATTCTTCAAATTAAAACTCACTTTCAGCATTGGATGTTTCATGTATTTTCGTCTGGCAGTAAAAAAGCACTCAACATTGCCACATTTCTTATACTTGCCCTCTTCTCCAGTAAACCCAGTCCACCACAGGATGACTGGTGCACGGATTGGAATTTTGCTTGCTTGCTCTACTTCTGCATTGATTATTTCTGGCTTATTTATGTCTGTAATGATATGTTATTCACAAAAATAAACTAAACAATGTTGGGTATATATCTTAATTTTTAACTTACTCAGTACAAGATTCAAAAAAACAATTTTATTTTGGAAGTTAAAAAAAGTGTTAATTCAGACAAGCAGAAATTTACAAATGACTTGACAGATAGACTTAGGCAAATAAAAAGCAAGATTGCACAGAAGGGCTTATACTCACATGTATATACACACAAAAACAGGCATACACATACATCAAAAACATGTGAACATATCATTTTACATATACAATTAAATGTATGACTCATATGCATTAGTCTAGTGAGCACACCACAAAAGTTAATAATTGTTCATTATGTTCATCTGATCTAGTAAATATATGTCAACCATCAAACTCAAAGATAATCAATTCTGTTCTTAAACAAGTAATACATGAACTTTTATTATTAATACTAATAATGGGAACTTACCATCTCTTTTACTAGAAACAGAATCTAAAAACTCCATCTGAAAAAAGAATAAATTTTGAAGACATCTCATTAGTGTTACTATATGGTAATATTAATACATAAAACTTTTAATTATTCAAATAATTATAAAATCTAATGGTGATTGGGTAAATGTGTTGATAAATAAAATGATAATCATTCTCAAGTTTTAAATTATATTTGCTTTAATGAGGACCCTACTTGTCATGTGTTCTAGATGGTGTGAATGTACATTTGATATTATACAGTGATCTCCACACCTGCATCAATTAAAAATACATGAATATAAAATAATGATCCACTTTACTTAGGGTCACACTGTTTCAATTAATGATACATTTTCAATAAATTTTCATTTACACATGTATGATATCAAACAGCTGTCATTTTCAGCCAAGTGGCGAACTATTAATACCTTGTTCTATCTCACATTAATAAGCTTGTCACTGAGTATGTATAAATTAGGAAACTTCACAGAGAATGACAGTCAAGAGAGTGAATATGTCTAAGATGAAATCATGCCCATTTCTAATTTTAAGAAACTTGCATTAGTTTAAATTCTTTGAGACAAAGTAGATACTGAAGTCCCAACATACACACATTGAACAAATTTTGCAAAGATTGTTACTCTGCACTTAGGAGGACAAAGAAATTTGCTACTTAAAATAACCAGCACCTCTAATGTTTACATCCTCTAATGCTCCAAAAAAGATTCACATAGAAGGAGACTCTCTTTACAAATATTAATTTCTTCTTACCCTAACTTACCTATCAACCCTTAAGCCATCCATTTTTGTTGTTGTTGTTGTCAACTAATAATTTCAAAGATTTTGATGTTGTTGAAAAACTGCTTTATTTTCTTTTATACATATATTCGATTAATGATAATATAGATGCTATTTTGAAGAATCAGTTAATACTGTTAATCAAAGGAGTACCACACACAAACTTGACAATGAGTAGAATATAGATTTTTCCTAATTTAACATTACATTATTTTCAGGCGGATAAATGTCTTTTTGTACCGCTTTAAAAAAAAGATTTGAGCCAATGAATGAGATATTGCAATATACTAAAACATAAATGAAATGCCTTGGCGGGGGATTTGGTAACCTTAATAAAAAAATTAACTACAACCGTATAGGCCTAAACAAATTTGAAACAAACGTAATTTAATTAAAAGATTAAATCCAATTTCTAAAAGTATTTGACAGATTTATATAATATCATTAAGCAATCTTTTTGTAAAGTAAATTTATTGGGTACACATTATACTTTTAGTAATATCTGGTAATATAGACCTATTTACTGAGATTTCTCGATACTCACCATAAAAAGTGCAGAAATCATTAGTATAAACAACACCAGAAATGTGAGCAAAAAGCAGCGTGAAATAAATCGAAGATTCATCTTTTAAGCAGAAAAATCTAAGGCTTCATAAATGTTGTGTTGAAGTAAATATACACCAAAACTTAGTATTGATCAACTGAGGCTCATCGCGGGACAAAATTGTCGTCTGCAATATGTTAACTTATATAACTTTAGATTAAAGATATTTTCTAAGGGAACGAACTCTACAGACTTTGTTAGTCAAAGTATGCCCTCAGAGAGGTTATATATACATGTATATGTATCTACATATATTAACTATTATAAGTTGTGTATGTATGTATGCGTGAGAAATCACGTCACATAAATCAGCCCAACAATTTAATTTAATTCATTTAAATAAATTATGTGAGTCAATGGTATGTGCATTATTTTGTGTGAAAATATAAACAATAGCTGCAGGATTAGGCTATTATTTTTTCATCCAAATAAACTATGTATTTCTTAAAATCGATGAATATGTGGAAAGTTTATTATAATATCTGTGAATCCTGGCAGAAAATCTTGAATGCCGCCTCTAGGGAGTCCAGTTGTGTAGATACTTTAGGCCTAAACTAACAATAATATTACGGCGAATGTATTAGAAATTATTTAGAAAATCAAGGTACAAGCTGTCAGATCTTTCTTTCTTTTGGTTTTCAAAGTACAGTTTCTTTATACACAGAAAACTATTCGATTTAATAGATTTTGAGTTGATAAACAATTTTGGCATTGGAATTCCCACTCCCCATTCTATATTTCATCTTGTGAAAAAGCAAAATATGTTTATCGGTATATGAATGAAGAGGAGAAGAATGAGAAATATGGGGATCCTGGCAATGTAAAATGTTTTCGGTGTATTCATGCGTAAACATAATAGTATTTTTTATTGTTAGGCAAGAATACACAAAGTTCAGAGTTCTCTTGAATTTAAACAATTCTGGATATTAATCCATATATGACCGGACACAAAAAGCATTGCTTGTTGAAACTTTACCAGAAAATTAAACTTGCATAATTTCAACATTATTATTGCACAAGGTTTGTATCAAAACTGATATTGAGGCGTGGAGACATTTTTTTTTTTAAATTGAGGCATATGTAAAATGTTTTAAAATACATTTGCATCTTCTGTCAAACAGAAACTTCAGATTAATAAAAGCATGCAGAAATATATTTCCCATTATATTGCATTGGAAGAAATGTCTTAGCATTAAATAACATACACTGCTTGCTTCTTAATGTGTATCAGTATGCAGGGTTCAACATATGCATCTGTCACGGTCTAATCTCAATGCTCATATACAACAGAACGAACAGACAACAAAAGATTAAAATCAATTCTACCTCTGTACGTGTACTTTGTTATTTCAGCCATAAAAAGGTTTGCTGTTTATTTTTAAATATATTTTTCACCTGCAATAATAAAAAAAGAAATGCATTTAAAAAATTTGGGAGTACTTTTGAGATGTTACTTTGTCCAAACCAAATTTTCAGATGGGCATTACCTCATTTGGAAAGATAAAATTTCTGTTCTATTTGATGAACAGGCTGTTGAAAATTAATTTGTTGCACTTTATGTATTGCAATTATAGTGATTTATTTCACTCTTTTCTCTTCATTCTGCTTAAAAACTGATTTTATCTTAGAATTTGTGCATTCTTGTTAGAAGCATATGCAATTATTATCATATATTTTTAACATTCCAAAATTATAAATTGTGTATTCAGCATTCATGTACCTATAATATACTTTTTCTTGAGCTGAGACAAGAAAATGATGGCAGTTTACAAGATGCATCTTTGTTGTCAACAAGAATAACACTATCACTCTTGTTTCAAACATTTTTGGTGTTTCAGCTGTGTATTTGTAAATTCATCTATATCTTTTTCATTTGTGTAACTATGTTTCATGTTGACATTTTGCATATTGATTCATCACTTTTATATGTAGTCTTATGTGTTGAGAGCAGTTTCTTACACTTGTCTGTCAATAATGCAAAGCATTTAGAACTTTTATTAGACAAATCACTAAGTTGTCTTTATTATTAGTATACTGCACATGTATATTATTATCTTATTATCATGCTATTTTGGTACTGCAACACATTAATTCTTATTTTTTTAAATATAGTCTGTGTGTAAATACTGTCTTGCCTTCATTGCAAGAAAAATAAAGTTATTTTTATAAATAAAATTTTAATTAATAACTTTTTATTAAATTTATTAGTATTATCAATAATATATATTATCAGTCTTTTTATTTTTGTTCTCATTTGTGCATGTGTTAATTTTGTCTTTAGTTGTTTTTTATGCTTGCTTCTCATAAATTCTTATTTAAATATGAATAATGTAATCAGATTTAATTATTAATACATCTTACATGAATATGAGTGCACACATAATTGAGAAAAGGAAATAGTTTTTGATTAAAAAAAAACAACAGAAAGACATAAAATGTATTCAAAAGTGAACATTTAGATGAGAGGCTTTTAATAGTTCCTCTTGAAAAGCCATAAAATTTGCATTTGTGTGTGTGTGTGTGTGTGTGTACTCTCTCCTCTTTCCAATGCACTTCTGGAACTCTCCAAAGTGAGAATAACGATTGTCCTAGACAGACTGACATTCTCTTATCTCTATGTGACACCTCTCTGGGCACACTTCACTCGTTATGATTATTTATTAATTAATAACACATAACTAATTACAAGTGATTGAGAATCTTAATTTATAGTGATTAATAATTCTCCCACAAGACTAACATGTCTCTCACTTGGTGGATAATAAGGGTGTTGTAAAATTCTACTCTTTAAACAATAAGATGGACATTTTACTGTCGCATATTTTCTGTAGGTGGAAACTTCTTACTGAAAGAGTATTAAAAATTAAATTTATATTTAACGAGCCCCCATCCTACCATTCATCATTCCAACATAAGTTTTAATATGTGTGCAGGAAGGTTAATACATATAACAATAAATTTATTAAATCAACAATCAAATATACAACATATGTATATAATCAATAGAGCACTGACATTTACATCACTTCACCTCAATGTTCGATAAATGCTAGTCAATTGTTCAGTTTATCCTAGCATAGACACCGGAGGTCAAATTAATTTATATCAAATCAAATCAAATTATACATATAAGCAAGTTCATAGGCATAATTCATCAGAGAAATGAGAGTGGAGTTTTCAGAGATATTAGGGTCACTATACATAACCTTTTCAATGATGGCATGTCACTAGTGTGGTGTTCACAATCACATGGTTTGCAACAAGTCACTTTTTTTTTTATTAGGTGACTGTCCAATGTACCCCTTCTAGGTACACAACTATTTCAGAATCTTCAATGTGCTCACAAAGCACACTAGAGAATTGTCCAGAACTTCATTGCTTATCAAGGCACACTATACACTGTGTTCTAGAATTTTCGTGTGCGCTTAGCACACCACAAGGAATGTTTGAGAAACTTTCATGAATTCTCAAGACCAAACTTAAGCCTCAATTTTCGCTGTATTGGCTCTCGAATGGAATTCACAGGAATCAACTTAAGCAACACGTTTACTGATAAGTTCAATGACAATGCTGGATTCACACACCAACATCATCTGGTAGAGTACAGTGATCACTGAGGTCTGAAGTGGATCAAAAGCATCAATGAAAAAAGGCATGCTCCTTTCTGCAAGAGTCAATTTAAGGCAGCACTAAATTTCAGGCATATTTCACCTTTCTAAACACCTTTCTCTCTTTACACACATTCTCAACTTACAAATCCTGTACAATATTTGTTAGCCTGATACACACGCAGCATAAGAAATATAGCATCAATCAAAATTCACAAGAATAATGTATAACATGATAAAATTAGTGAATATAGAAGTAATGTTTCAATAACATAAAGTATTCTCCAATTCAAATCACAGATCACAGCAAACGTACGAAATATTTCTAAGCCCATTCTTTCTTTATCGGTCAGTTACCACGAACTAACAATTGCCTTTATGACCAGACTCAAGTTATGTCAAAATCAAAGTGATTAGAATAGAGAACTTCTTTAACAAAGTAACTTTCAGTCCATCACCAATTAATGAAGTTGTTATGAGTAAGTATGAGACTATCAGTCAGAAAAACTACTCATCTGCTTGGAACTGGTTTGGAGTTCATCAGCAAATTCTAGTGTATCCTTTACCTGAGTTGTATACTCCATCTCTGACACAAAAAATACAATAATAAGCAGCGCCCAAGGTTCGGTCGTGTTAACATTGGCAACAAATATATAATTATTAAGTTTAGAAATAGGGATAGGCAAATTTACTCTGCCACACTCTGAAAACAGGGTGAAAGGACAATAACACTTAACAGCAAATGCTAATGAAATGAAAATGGTTCAAAACGTCTAAATGCCAGCAATTTCAGAGGTCCCTCAGAGAAGATACATTATTATTAATGGGATTCAGATTTGGTGATATCTGAAGTTAATAGTGGTAATATCAAACATGCTGGTACCTGGGAGATTTTATATTTAACTAGACAAACATCAACAGTAAAACATCACGGGCCCAAGCCAGAGATTAAAAATTATTTTAATAAAAGATTAGGTTAAAATTATATTCTATTATTGAACCAAAGACAGATATACAAAAGTTAATATTTCAAAAGACTGTGACTGTACGCAGAAAAAACTAGAAGAAACATGGTATGTTAGATTAATTATAATCTAATCTGTCTGATTAAAATATCAATAAACTTGTGTTCAGAAACAGGTTCCTAGTGTGTTGATTATACTCTTAAAATATATGCAATGCAAATTATATAAATTGTGCCAAATTTAACATTTTGCTCTTTCAGTTTTGAAATCCAGTTTTATGTTGCACTCTACAAATAAAAGTATGCTCTCCTCTAGAAATTACCCACAAATGTTATTAAAAGCATGGTCAAAGTACACTGATTTCTGATTTTATAACCTACAAGAATAACTCTTGGAATAAGTGCAGTTTATTACCCATTGATCTACCAATTCCCATGCTCACTTTTTAACTTCTTATTAATTATTAGTAGTTACATGATGAAACTTAAGTTACAATAAAATCTGACATTAACTTTCTCAAAACAAACAAAATAAAACAGTTTGTTGTTTCAGTGAACAATTAGCAAAAGAAAATTTGAAATATCTGCTGATGACATACATTAAGCCAGAATCAGGGACAAAACACAATATGAATAAAAGCACAAAACCCTGAAAATCCCATTAAGTACAATATTTTGACACTAATGTACTTCAAGGTTATTTCATAATATGTGCTTGTAATTACAGTCGAAAATAAAATATTTATCTTAAATGTGAATGCATTTTCTGTCCACATATTTGTTTTGAATAGATGCCCCATGTTAGTATAAAAATAAAGCTTGTCTTACATATGAATGCTTTTATGTCAAAATGTAAGTTTTGTCCATGTAATTGTTTTTGAATAGATGCCTGATGCAGGTCACTATTATGAGTACTTTGGAAATGTTATTAGCAAACCAGTGATTACTGATTTTCATTAATTCAAAAATTTTAAATGTTTAAGTCATAACTCTGAATAAATATACATAATTAGAAATTAAAATGTAAACTATAACACTGATTTCTCTCAAGAACATTTTTTCAAAGCCCAAAACAAAAAGTTCCAAAAACAAGTGCATTTCACAAAACTGTTTTCTTTATTCAATGAATTTTCTTTATTCTAATTTAATATGTAATGTCTTTTTACTCAGGCATTAAACTTTGGACTGAAAACAATAATTTTTAGTTCAAAGGAGCAAGAAAGTTTATTAACAAAAACTGGTTTTTATCAATAATAGTAACTTTAACGTTTGTGTCCACGATTATTCTTGCGTCCAGGATTGTATCTTCCTCCAGAGCTGGGTGGGCCATAGTCCCAGTCGCGTCCTCCACCCATCCAAGCTCCACTGGGAATATAAACAAACTTTCAATCAACACCATTAACAAGTACTATTTACTTCACAACTAATCATATAATATGCCTAGCATTTTTTTCCTCCTAGAATTTGACAACATTCTTTAAATCCACAATATAATTTTTGTGTGCTGTTCTGCTACATCTACATCGAAGTGGCTCTTTACATTATCATGAAAAATTCTCTCTAGTAACCACTGATATTTAAGAGAAAATCAATACTCTAGCTAATATTTAAAAATCAGATTTGCTGTGACTCTTTAATAAAATACATTTAAAAAAAAAAAAGAAGAATCAAATAACTGGTGTCAAATGTTTCCTTTGTACTAATATGGTTTTATATTTTTTTTACAGAAAAGAATATAGCTAAAGGGCATCTCAGTTTATAAACTTCAGTACAAACAATGCAGTCACTGCCTTTTTGTGATAAAAATAGTGAAATGAATGTACTTAAGATGTTTTTAAATCTACTAATTTCTTTCAAATTTTGTTCTTTCTTTCTAAGATAAATATTCTATAGCAATAACTCTGAACTGGTAATCCTCTAGGATAAATATTCTAAATTCCTAATTTTTAGCTATTTTTAAAATTTCCATATACACAGAAACAAACATACTATATATATATGTGAATAAAAAATAAGTCAAATGAATGAAACCTTTAACCATTAAACTGAATAAAATAAGTGAAAAGCTTGAGGATCATTGACTACAGATGCCAAGGAGAATGCAAGATTCTGGTTTTCTGATATCTGAAGTATCAATTTTATCTCTTTTAGAAGTGTCACAATCTACTGTTGATGGGAGTCAAGGTTAGACTGCACGGTTGAATATGACTGAAATGGAGAGGTGTGGGTTTTGCCAGAATGGGCACTTGTTAAATCGCTTAGGAGAAAGTGCATACAAGTATTTAGTTTTAAACTAATGCTAGTTTGCAAATACTCTTGGGAAAGGACTTGTACATCCTATTATCACTCACCCTGGTAAAGGCATATCATATGGGCTTGGAAGGAGGTAGTCTCTGCTTAATGGACTCCCATAGCCTCGGTAACTTCCACCTGCATTTAGTGTTGCAATCTGTCGCTGGAGTTCCATGGTGTTCATTTGCAGTTGCGATTGAAGCATCATTATCTCACTGCTGAAGTTGCTACGCACCCCACCCCTTATGTCACGTATGTCACGAAAATCACGTCCACCAAAGCCACTACCACCACCACGCCTCATAGATTTTTCATTCATCTTCTGGCGGCCTGTCATCACCTTGCCACCACGACCACCACCCTGCATATTGTCTCGCTGGTTTCCACCTCCTCTGTTACCTCCGCCTTGCCCACCTCTAGGTCCCCTGCCATCTCCACTACCACGATCACTTCGATGTTGGTTCCCATCTCGCCATCTTCCAGCATTGTAAGTGTTTCTCTGATTGTCCCTGTTTTCATAAGGCTTGCTTGAGATAGGAGCTGGGACCCACTCTTTCCCAGATTTTTCTTCATCCCTCTTTTTCTTGCGTGCTTCTTTCCTAAGAAGAGCCACTGTTGAAATGAAATTTAAAAAAAAATAATTACAATTAAATGAATATCTGGATTAAACTTCAAAACTAAAAAAACCACTGCCTTGTTTTAGGCAAAATATACAGTCATGTAGTCCACAAATAAAGACATAAACAAAGGACAGAAATTTAGAAATAGCCAAGATGCAGCTATTCACTATTCACTATTCACTATTCACTGTTCATTTGAAAGACAGAACATTACATCTGACCTAGGTGCTATCTAACTGAAAAACTGAGCTTGTTAGATAGATAGTCCAAACTTCACTTAAAGAGCTCTCTGTCTCTGACAAATTCTAAAAATAATAAAAAATTGATTTTCCCCTCGATAAAGGAAAAAAAAACAAAAAGAAAAATTATTCTTCCTTGTAGATTTATAAACCATTTTTTCTCTTAGGTTAAAAAAGTTGGTTTTTCTTCTACTCTTGTGACCGTGTAAATAGGAAAAAGTAAGAAACAACTATGATTTTCTTTCTTATCTGTTAAATCAGAAGCTAAAACAGTAAGTAATCAGGTGGTTTTCTTCAGCAGTGCAATAATGTTATTTCCATGTCACTAAAATTATCTCGAAATATAACTATAGGCAACAATTTTATGTGTCCTCTCCAACAAGTCGGTCGCAATTTCTACCTACCTGACAGTTATATTATTAACTGTCTTTGAAAGATGGACAATCACATTTGTTGCCCTCTGGTAGCAATTTAATCAATGAATGATGCAACCAATATTTCTTTTTAATTCAATTCTTATAATAAATGTGAAGAATATTAATGACATCTCAAAAAAAAACAAAAAACCCTGAGTGGTCATTCTACTAATACATAGGTAACACGAATGACTCAAGCAGACAACAGTAATTTTTCTAAGTGAAATAAGTTTTTCTTAATATATACCAGATGGGCTTAACTTAGAAGTATCAAATACCTTTCAAAGACATACAAGTTAAAAGCCATGTTAGAGATAAAAAAACAAGAGGTGGATGAAGAAACAGCAGAGAGGGCACTTGCACATCTGGTTTGTGTTCAGTATAAGCTTATTTTGCTCTTTGTTAGTAAGTTGTCAATTACAATAAATAACAGATGATCTCTGATCAGACACCTTACACAAAGGCTCTTAGACTGTTGATTTTCGATTACAACTTCCTATTAACAGAAAGTCCTCTCTTTACTGATGCCCAGCCACAAGACAGGAGCAGCAGTATTCATACATTCACCTAAAACTGTTAAGAAAACATCAAATCTCTGAGCAGGGTCAAGCTGGGTGATCTTTCATTTACTCAAAGTTGCATTTTGTAGAAAAACATTAATTTCTTGAATGATTACTCACAAATGTTCTCTTGTACTGTTTGGCACTAACAAAGGTATTCAATATTCTTTTCATCATTATCATACATGTCTCAGCTATTTATTGGATGTAAGTATGCTTTGAGATGCACTGTTATTTGAATGCTGACTTCAAATAAACTCTTAAATAAACATAATCAATGCTATCTCCTAATAATCAAAATCCAAATATTTCTTTATCACACCCTTCTGATTAAAAAGTGAATTTTTATGTTTTTTTTAACTGCTAAGAAATCCTTCTCCTGTTTGTTTACATGAATCATATAATTCAATTAAGTGCTTAGCATTGCTGACAAATTTTTCATCAATTTTCTTAAGCTTTATCTTAAATTCTGGCATTAAAAATGATAAATAAAAACAAATTTGAGAAGGAAAACATCTGTTCGATGATGGCAACTAGGACTCAAAAGTTCTACTGTGGAGGTGCCAATAGATCTAAATGCTCCACAAATAACAAGTAAACTCCCTTGCCTAAATTGAAGAGACTTTAACAGTTTCACATTAAATATCTTCCAATATTCTCCATTTTATATTGGATCCACCCTGTTAGCCTAAATCAAATTGCTTTTACACAAACTACAATTAGTTTTCTTCAGGTCCAAAGCAACATTCACTGCTCATGATGAAGTAAAATATTTACATGAACATCTTTTTATTTAAAGATAAACACAAAACTACCAACAAAATCTCAAGTTAGAAGACATATCAGATTGCCAACTGTGGGAAAGCCAGAACCCCGCATTAATACATTTTACACAACAAATTAATCAAATTAACAAGTACTAAACACATCTGAAAAAAGCTATATACATTACCATCAATCTCATCAGGTTTTTCAGGCACAATTTCTAATACATTTTCACCTATGACAACTTTGCGATACCCAAGGAGGAACCCTTTGAGGCTAGTCCGACTGCAGCAATCAATGGTCAAGTTCCTGAAAAGGGATTTTCAAAAAAGCTTAATTTTCTTCTTTAAATGAAAATAACATTTTATTATACACTCATTACAAATATTACATTACATATTAATTTTATTATTAATATTACATTTTCAACAAAAACAGCTTTATATTACTTTTATTAGGTATGTAAGTTTATAAGTATGTATGCAAGATGTGTCCACATTCCCAAAATATATGCTGGAATACCTAAGTACAAACTACATCTTGCTCACTGCAATGGAACACTATTTTTATTTTTAATTTAGTCAGCTGGGTTAATGAGTAAAAAGTATAAAATTCAGATTAAAAGAAATGAGAATTATTCAAGAGTCCATTTATTACATTTGAAAACTAAATTGCAATAATATTAGTTTTTTTCTTTAAAAATAAATACTTAAGACTTAATCTGCATATCATTTTAATAAAATTTAAGAAACATATAAGTAAAGCTACAGGAAAATTGGATACATGCTCAATAATAAAACAGTAGGACCATGACTACATTTTTAATAAAATAAATAATATAATCAATGCCTCTGTCACAATGCAGAATCATGCATTCAGAGTTGTTGCTCTATTTGTCTTAATATCTGAAATTTTAAGTCTTAAATTTTACAAGTTTTCTTGCCAAAGAATCATGAGTATTACAACTTTAGTTTTATTAAAGACTTCCAGCAATGATGCATCAAAACTTAATAATGTTACTATATAAAAATATTAAAAAATAATTAAACAAATGCAGTAACTGATTCACTGACTGAATGACCACTTCTAACATTTTTGATTTGGTCATTCCCAAGAGCTGCTCATTTTACTGACAGTTTGCACAAATATTAAAACAAAATATTCTACAAATTATTATCAAACCAAAAATATATATTCTTCAACATTAAACTATGTATGCAAGAATTTCTCTGCACATGCATGCATGCATGCGCATATGTGTGCATGCGTGTGTGTGTGTGTGTGCATGTAAAAAGGAATATTAATATTTGATTATGTAAATAAAGCAGCATGCATATTAATATTCCAATTGTTTTTTTCAAGAGTCAGAAATTTGAAAACAATGAAGGAATAAAAGGCAGATAATTAATTAAATTACTGAAATGCTCTGATATTAAAATATCAAATAAAAGGTTAGTGAATATATATTACAAAATAATAATTTACAAATTTAGCATATGCATCAAAACAACTTCTGTTAGAAAACATGGGTGTAAACATACACCAGCCAGGTAGCTAGTGATGACCTATTTTCAAGTCCAGCTTGGTAAAGTCATGGGTGTACCAGTCTAGCATTCAAATCATCAGGAATAAATATTTATTTTGGACAGTTTGTATTTTTTCCTATTTTAGACACTAGTAAAGCATGCAAATTCCAATTCTGATTATTATATATAATTTTATTCAATTCACCTACTTCTCTAACATTCAATTAATTTGATAAAATAAATAAGTTTGCACTAGTCTTGTACATATAAATCAACAAATTCTGATAAAAATATTATAAAGTACATTATAGGTTTACAGATGATGAGTAGTTTTTGTCCCTCTAACACATTTTACAAATTTCACCAAACATTTTTAAGGAATAAGACAGTCTGGGTGTTGCAAGATGTTAATGAATATGGATATCAGTTTTATACAAATCAAGCTAAAGGGGTGGAAGCATGGCAAAAGAATGGAAAGTAACTTAAGGGGACCCAAACCTAGAAATTACAGCTACATCAATGGTTAATATATATAGTGCATTTCAATTTGCCCTGTAGTTTGAAAGAAAAACATTAAAACTAGTAGAAATGAAAAACTGCACACATCTATTTTAAATTTCCCAATAAAAGATTCCAGCAAATGTCCACATGATAAAGACTTAGAAGCAATTCAGAGACAAAAGCAGTACTGTTATGCTGTCTACATTTAGATCCAGATCTTAACTGCAGATATTATATGTCTATAAGTTGTCAAAACTAACTCAAAATGTCTTGAGGGCAAGAATCTGACCTACTCATAACAGAAAATTATTTGAAAGAGTTCATCCATGCATGCAAAAAAGTTTTGAACACAGGGCTCCTATTCAATCCTTAATGATATACACAAATGATTTTACAGGCAAGCATTTACAGTATAAAGGCTTTAACAGGTATGACAGATTTCTTTGGAAACATTAGCAGTGAGGATAGGAGAAAAACAATGAACTTTAAGTTTGGGTTTCATTACATCTCTATGCAAAAGAAATCAGACTGAGTCAATTGTTCTGTATAATCAGAGCTAGCAGGCTGTGAACAATGTAATTTATTTTCTTCAAAAGTGTGCTGTCAATAAAACTAACTAATAATAGTAGCTGTTTTTAGTCCCCATAGTAATGTTACCATGTTACCAATAGCTATTAATAATAGTAGCTGTTTTTACTCTCCATAGTAATGTTACCAATAGTTAAGGTCACAAAATATCAGAATTTGTTCTTAAAGAAACTCAACAAAACTTGGAAATTATTACTCTTTTGTGGTGGGTCTGTAATTTGTCTTCAGCATAGTTGCCTTGAAAGAACAATTATTTTATCCCCATTCATTAAGTTGTCATTTTGTTTATATTTGATTATTTAGAGAGGGACATATATCAGTCTGGTGTTGATTTCCAAATTAAATTAATTAAAAATTATTTTATTCTGATGTTTTTCTAAAAAAGTATACATTTAGTCTTTTTCTTGGTTTATCTTTGTTTCTTGTACCATGAATCATCATGATCACCAGGTGGTAGGGCTCATAACTGCTCCCTTCAAATGATTTTCCCTTCATGTGTGTCACAGTCTGATAAAAATGTCATGACTCCTTGACCCACTTGTTTGTTTTCAAACATCAAAATTTGAAATTCCTTTGTTTAGAGTTCTCCCATGATACTTCAGTATCGAGAAGCTTCTAACAAAGAGGTCAGAGAGATTATGTAACTTTAGGCCATTGTCTAAATTCTCGAACCAACTACATACCACGTGACCAGTCACGTGATGCGTTCTATACATTCTGATAAATAGGGGAACGCGTTTCTGTGGAGCCACTCCGAGATCCAGAAGCATTGACGTAGTACAGTGCCGTCGCTTATTCGTTGAGTCATAGGACAGCCGACGCGATTGCTGAGATAACATTTCGACTTTTCACTAAAGGTACCACTTTTATTGATTGTATTTTGCATTCTTGAACTATGTATGTAATTTTTGTGCTATGCATTGCCACTGTAGCTTAAGCACGGTTCGTTGATAAATGACAGAAACCTATAAGTTATTGTATATAAATCATTGTAACTCTTTTCCCATTGTAACTTTAATTTATATAACTTTAAATTCACTAGAGCCAGGAGTGCCTGAGCCCGACATGAATTTTCTATTGTAATTCAAATTATTGCGTGTGAATTTTAATGTAAATTGTAAAGCACTTTGCTTAGTTTGAATTGTCTCTTTTGTATGAACTCTAAATTTTAACGTTGTAATTATTTGGTAATTCATACGTCATGCTTGTTAAACGCAACACGCGTGAGATTATATTTTTGATCTAAATTGTAAACGACGCGTTATGTCGAATTTCTAGCCCGAGCATTTAAAAACTAATCGTGCTTAGGTTGGCGAACTTAAACGCAAGACGATTACGAAAACAAGAATGTTTTCAGGTCGGCTTTTATCCTTGTTCTACTAAAGCCCTGTTCAAGCTCTACGAGTGAGCTGAATCCACTATTGTCCTATTACTATATTGAGACAGTGCCGACGCGCAGGTTTGCACGTCTGTCTATACTTACCATTCCATTCAGCATGATACTGAAAGACAGTTCCATTGTTATGCTGTATGCATCCTTTGCTGAGGGAAGACAAGTGAGGTAGACTGGTCTGGACTGGATTCGAACACGTGGCCACTTTCACAAGCTAAGTCATTGCTTGGTGTACCGAAATCAAATGAACACTGGTTTCAAGGCAATTCTCTCGTTAACATTTAACACGTTAGTAGCAAAGGCTTAGAATCAGACTTCGCGCTCGTATTGACTATTTGTTAAATTGTTAAACTTATTAAATCTTATTTTTAATTGTTAATCCTCTTCGTAGTATATTTTTATGCATGATAGACCTATAGATACTCTTGGTTTGGATGGGGGCGAATGAGCTGAATGACATAACGAATGCATATTAATTTAGAGGAATTTAACGACTCCAAGCCAGCTTTGTACGCAAATTGTCAGTTTGTAAATCTGTTGTCCGCACTACACGACACATTTTTAAGTTAGTCAAATGATTATTTGGGCAACCAGTCTGTTTAGGTTAAACGAGAAGGAATTAATTTAAATAGTAAATTAAAGTTTCCATAATTTCCTAAGCAGGGTCTCTAAATAAATACTGGAAACGTAACAATGTGCATACCAAGACTTTGACATGTATTAAGTTATAAAGTTTTTAAATGCATTCTCGTAGGAGATGATAGTAACAAAATTTCAAAGAACAAAAAAGAATCATCACACCATATTTTTTTATACACATGAAACTAAAGTCTGTTGAATAGGAGACATCATATGTAACAGGTACAATTACCATGATCACTTACCCATTAAATTCACCATCAAGTTCTTCATCTTCTGCAATATTTTCTTCTTTCTCCTCTGCAGTATTCTCTTCATTAATAACCTCTTTCTTTTCATCACCATTTTCTGCTTGCTTTTCACTACTACCTGCTTTATCCGCTTTCTCTTTACTTTCTTTTTCCTCCTCACCACTCTTGTCAGTCTCTCTTTTGATTTGAAAAGCACGAGCAAAGACAACAGTCAACAAGTCCTTGGATACACCTAGTGGCACATTGCTCACCTTGGCGATGCGTGAGTCAATCTCCCCTGCAACATTATAGGTAAACATCAGGCTGCACAGAGGTCCATGCCGCATGGCCCAGTTATGTGACAGCCTTGCTTGGCAACTGCCCTCAGAGAACAGAGTCAAGCAAATGATGCACTATCAGGCTATCTAATATGACAAATCTCTTCATCTCTGCCCTCAGAAATTGGGACAGGATAAAAGGTGACAGACCTGGCAGGCACTGCAGTTTGGTCGCCAAACAGCAGCAGCTACCCAGTGCAGGGGACAACTCACTCAAACCCATTGCACAAGAGCTCAGAGCTCCTGCTCTCTGATCAGACAGCAATCATGTGCTGTTTCCTGATGTAGCTATTGTGAGAAAACAATGCTTAAAAAAAAAAAAAGATGTTACTTTATGACCTGAGTAAATTTTCTGAAAACTTATTCTATAGTAAAAAACTATTTATAGTAATTTATTTACTGTAGGCAGAATTCTTTTTGTTAAATCTGAGTGTTGATCTGCTTAAAAAATGTGGGTATTCTGATTCCTTTATCTTTATCCTATTTGTCATCGTCATCAAAATAAAAAAATGCTATAAAGCTATCAAGTTTTATTCTCTTCCAGCATCTGAAATTCAAAGAAATAATAAAAAAAAAATCCTTCTGATGTGCATGGCAAACACAATCTTAATTACCTTTTGTTTTCTTCTGTCTGTCCCATCGCATCTTGGCAGATTCAAGGAGATCCAGCCTCAAGCAAGCTACAAGCAAATAAAAAATTGTAAATAGCAATTTGCATCTTATATTTATCTGACACATAACAGACTGATAATTAAATATACACAAATCACTAGTGTCGGGTCACTGTGGCATATATTTTCATTGTGACATCAAACTGTTTTGGAGAAATAATTTTTCTTTTAATTTGGTGTTTGCTTTTTTGTGTGGCTTTAATATGTAAATATTTAGATAATCAGCAGCAACTAGCTTTAGCTGGCAATCCTTGCATTTCGTTATTCAAACAGTGCAAGTAAGAGAATATGATTCCATTTCTGTGACAATAGTTACTAGGGTGAATGACAACAGATCACTGAGAGCGGTGAACTACAGTAAACTTGATTATATGGCATACTATTCAGCAGCATTTATGTTCCAATAACACATTTCCACAGAACCTATTAGACTTGCCTCTAGCTCTAGCTGTATAATTTTGTCACCACCCAGGAACGTGCAACATCTTACTATGATCTTCAAATAACACACTCAGTGACTAATGTTACCTAAAAATAAGTTTTTATCCTTGGTATATTCATATCTAACTGTTAATTTTATACTTTCAATGCTGCTTGTTCTGACAGCATATCTAATCCTACAAAAACATTCAAGTCCCCCCAAGGGATTCAGTTAATAAAATTTACTGAAAGTGACACCTAAAAATTGTGGTACCCTGTAAAGTTAAAATAAGATGAGCATATTAAAGGAGATCTAACTTATACAAACCAGAGTATTATAAAAAGTCCACAAAAACCTTCTAAAGGGGAGATAAAACATTAAAGATTTTTTAAAATCACCTGTGTTCCACAGTGATGTCCCCTAGTAGTACCCCATCAACAAGACATGGAATGAAATTATGCTCTTCTGGTAAGTATTTAGAGGTTAAGTATAAAAATTAAATTTCTCATCACAGTCAGAAAAGTATACTAAAGAAGAATAATGAATAGGAAGGAGGTATATCCCTGATACATATTTTACAACACTGGAGATTACACATTTTTATCTGTGAAGCGCATACAAGTGAAAATGATAGGGCTAAAAATGAAGAACAGGCAAATTCTAACAAAAATCTATTAAAAAGGTTTCCCATCCCACATTATCCTCTGAATTTGGTAAAAGGATGATGATAAACAGCTAGATGCTTTGATCAGGAATTTTATTCTAAAAATGAAATGTGGATCCATTACTAATTTAATCAAGCCATCACTGCTAAGTAACTCAAGAGAGATCTCCAAACATATTTTGTTATCACTCCACCATAGAATGAATCGTAATGTCCCTAGGCTCAAACAGAGAAATCATTGAAAATAGCTGGGAAGGGGGCTATGTTATGAGTTTTGGGATTTTCATTGCATAAGATTCTCCAATCTTTCATGCACCTATTTTCATCAAGCAAACACTATATTTCAGCCGAAAAATATTTAAAAAATGCATTTCAAGCAACCAAATATCAAATATTTTGTGTGAGAATGCCTGTAATTTCACTCTTTTTGTCCTCTTCCTTGTGAACCCACCTGAACAGGTTTCTACCACCATCTATGATTAAAATACTTGCTTACTTGTTCTTAAAGACTCATTCTCATATATCTACTCCATCTGCCATAAGCAAACGTTCTCTCACATCCCTTTTTACAGATTGCATGAGGAATGCAATTCTGACTGAACCAGGTGCACAGCCTGCTAGAGTTTAAGGCTGATGTTTCTGCCCATTCATGTGCAATAACACATTTCTGATCACTGCTATTGTGGTCTGCTTACTGATACTAGATCAGTGATGTAGTTAGGCATTTACATGTAATTTTTTCCCAACCTGATTCTAACCAGCATTCATTCACACAACACATATGTCCATTCATTCTTGCAATTAGAATACACTATACAAGAGTGGTGGGAATCAAATATTATACAGACTATGGTAGCATATACAGGTAGCCATGATGGGTCAAATGAAATGATTTCTGATATTGACTGATGTACATTTTATTTTACATTTCAATTATGATTTTCTTTTTATCTTTTTGAAGTCAGGCCATCATTACATTTTTCTCTCCATTTTATGCAACCAAAATATAAATTTCTAAAATTTTTTTAAAATGTAATTTACTACTTTCCAAAGTTGAGCCCTCACACCATTCTGCACCTTCTTTATCGAGCCAATGACATAATAGGTGTTTGTAGTAATTTAGATGAGTCATTAATTCAAAAGGAATTATAAATTATTTTAGTGGGGTTTTATTTTTATTCCAAATTACATTATTCAAACATAACCTTGCATTTGTTTTTAGGCAGTCTTACCTGTCTCTATGTCTTCACAGGAGTCATTTCTTTTAAAATAGATGTAGAAATATGGCCTTTGGCAACTGAACTTCCTACAGCATAAGGTTCTCATGATAGTCTTGGCTGATGACAGCTCCTGGGTATAAAAGTGTGCCTCTCTAATAAGAAAGGAAAACATGTGTCACTCAAATAATTAACAAATTGCAACAAATTTTAAAACAGTTTACAGACAGTCCTAACTTTGCCCAATTAAAAAATTTTGCTTTCGTTCTTCAGTTAATTTTAATTTTTTTTTTTTTAAATGCACAGGTAATTTGTTACTTCTTTTTCAATATATATAATTACTTTGTAAAAGATATGTTTAAAATTTTTTTTAAATGTATTCACAAAGTATTATGGTCAGCTCTGCTGTTATGTTTGCTTACAAACTAGGTTTGCTCCTCCAAAAGAAAAGATCTTTTAAAACGTATAGAGCAGTCATCAATAATCTAAAATCTAAATAATACAGAAGCAAACTGTTCCATAAATGTCAGAATAAAGAAAATAAATAAATAAAGGATGTGCAAGATGACAATTTTTCTTATTTGCCCAAATTATAGTCTGCCAGATTATACTCATAAACATGCAAGTAAACTATTTTTAACCAGAAAAAGAAAAAGAATAATTTTGATTAGTTTTTCTATGTCGCATTCTTTCTTAAATATAAACAAAGATTTATTCTGTCTCTAATAGAGCATAATGATAAAGAATAAAAGAAGCTGGACATATTCAATATAAATGTACATCAATCTGTTGTTATTCAACTTTCACTGCTTGTTTTAATGATCAAATCATTCAACATTTTGCAATTATCTACAGATGGATGGTCTTCTGGTATCTAGTAGAATTAAAACTATACCTTATGTAAGTGAGGAGGCAAACACAAAATTTAGTTTCTCATAATATTAATTTATTACTTTTCTTTTCAACTTGTTTCCATGACTCCTTAAAAGTTCATTTACACTCAATTCTCTGAATTATATTCTGTCTGAAAGCCACCTATTTTCTAGTTTACAACCTTATGGCATTGGCAATTTTTCTGAGTTATATCCTTTTGAAAAACTAAAAATTTTCTAATTTACAACTATATGACATTGTCATTGAAACTGAATTTAACTCTTTCCCATTCTAAAACAAGTTCACATATGGCATGATTCACCACATAAAATGGACATCATAGAAGAAATGACAGAATTAGTTCATTCCAAGTAAGAATTAAACTTTTTTTTTTTATGAAAAGAAGACATTTCACAAAATTTTGCTCAATACTTTCACTATACAAATCATGTTTTTTCTGAATAGGCTTGGAACTAAGTCTCAAACAATCAGAAAAATTGAAAGGCTGATTAATTCCCACCCATGTGGTCAGTCAAGGCAAATTAATGGATAAAATGTGTTGGCCTCTGAAATTTTCTAATAACTGTTAACATCAATCTGGCATACTCTGACTTTTGTTTATCCAATGTTCACATCCTACAGCACTATACTTTCCACAGAATGGCTGCCATTATATTCACTACAGATCAGGTTGTTTTTCAACAAGACTGAATCTACACATATTGTAACAATTAAAATTTAGACTGATATTATATTGCCTATTAATATTTTTGTATATATATTTTCTTATAATGTTTGCATATATATTTAATAATTTATTTCATTTAACTTTTGTTTCGACAAGAGGAGCCAGTATTTCTGACTGTGTACTGTTCAAAGGCAAGAAGGAATATTAAATTATAATCTTGTTATCCATAATATAGTATGACATGACATACATATTAATATAACTTGGAAATATCATCCCACATACCCAGTCTGAGGTAGTTGAGCAATATTTTCACTTAAAGTTTTAACTCAGGATATTATCTTGATGCAACACATTTTTAAGGACTAACATACCCCTTTTTAAGGCCTGGTGCATGCTCCCTGAAAAAAATCTGAAAGTGTGAGGCTGCATTGCAAATCTTCTGAAAGTTCTCAAGTTGCAAATCTTCTGATGTAATTGGATAAAATTCAATATGCCATCTCCACTTCATTTCTCCTGAAAATCAATACATATTATCAAATTCTTTTCCAATTTTATAATATACAGATCAAGGAATAATTATTCCCAAAACTGATAGATAGGATTCCTATTGGTGATGTTTCATAACTGTATTAGTGTATAGAGCAATTGCTTTTATTAAGAAATTTAACAAATAATATCCATATATAAAAAACCTTCCCTGGAAATGCTCCCTTATAAAAAATGAGGCAAAAACTGTAAGCAAATTGTGGTGGAGTAAATTTGCCTAGCCTTATTTCTAAACTTAATTGTTGTATAAATTGTTAAATGTCAAAGTGATCTGACCTTGGGCACTCATGATGGTATTTTTTGTAAACGTTAAAGTTGGAAGTAAACAGTGCAGGTGGAGAATGTGCTAGAAAAATGCTGATACAATCCAAACTAGTTCTAACTGGATAAGTATTTTCTCTGACTAGAAGTAATAGTCTTACACTTGTTCATAACAAATTCATCCAATGGGGATGGAATGAAAGTTATTTTGCTAAACAAAGTCTATATTCTAATTACTTTGATTTGAACATAACTCAGAGTCTGGTCATAAAGGCAATCATTAGCTTATTGTTAACTGACTGATAAAGGAAGAATGTACTTAGAATATTTCATTCGTTTACTATTGATCAATGCTTATGTAATTGAACCATTATTTCTATGATCACTAATTTGATTGCATTGTACATTATTCTTGTGAATTTTGATTGATGCTATATTTCTTATGCTGTGTGTGCATAAAGAAATTGTTGCAGGATTTTTTAAGTTGCTAATGTTTGTAAGAGAGAAAAGAGTTTATAGATGAAATATGCCTGAAATTTAGTGCTGCCTTAATTTGACTTTTGCAGAGAAAAGCATGCTATATTTTTGCTTCCGGCTACAGTGATTACTGTACTCTTTCTGATTGTGTTGGTGTGTGCATCCAGAGTTATAATTTGTTGAATAAAATTATCTTCCAACTTTTCGTTGGTGTATATTTTATTTGTGAGAGAGTGAGTGAAAACGTGTAAGACTGCATTAAATTTGCTATGTTGGTGTGTTTCGATGGCAGAGGCCTTTTTCTCAATCTCTATGTTTACTTTTGTATTTTGGTATGCCTTGCAAACACTAACATGGGTTCTGCTGCAATTGTCCAATCAGAATGTATCTTACATCAAATTAAGGTAAAATGAATGTATGATACAACCATTTAGTTTTGTCAGAAATATAAATCATATCTGTAACCATATAGATGGTAATGCAATCGAGATCATCATGGACGTGAGTGAGAGTAGACAAATGTAGGCCTAATAAACAATCATTATTTATAATTTCTGCTTTAAGTTTTATTAAAAATTTTGATAATCTCTGTCAGACAATGGTCACACATAATTCTAGATCATTTCCCCCACAATAAACTGATTTATTAACTAAGTTATGATGGGTCACAAATGACAGCCATTCTATTAATCATAATGGTAGCGTCAATAGCAACAGCCTAAAAAATGCATTAATTATTTAGTTTTTGTGAGGCTATACTCCAACATGCTATCTTTATTTAGAGGTGGTAATAGGTTAAATTACTGTTAGGGTTTATTTAGCTTGAAAAAATTGACCAAGACTTTGACTTTTTTGAGGGACTATGTTTCAAAATACCATAATACTCTTGTTTTTATTTCAACCTGCCACTCGGTTTCAATCAACCCTCTACCCTTATTTTTAAATCATTATAAATTTTAAAACATAAGACATTAATAAGTGCATTTTAACTAAAAATGTCAGCCATTTTTATTGTTATTTCATTAGAATTACTTAAACAAGTCAAATAGAACTCAAAATAAGCAAAAGAGCATAAATATAATTCATTTTCAGTGTTGGCTCAAAATGCCATTGCGCAATTTGTTTTTCTCACTTTTGAGAAACTATAGCTCAAAAAATAAAAAAAGCTATTGCCTTAGATAAAAATCAGGCTCATCATATCAGCATTGGATACGTGAGGCATGCAAAAATTTAGCCCTGTAGGATAATCAGTTTTTACTTTAGGGTGCATGCAAAATGGCTAAATGTAAAACTCTAAAATCCATGTAAAAAGTGTCTTTTTCTATTTTTAAAATTTTGTAAAAAAAAAGTAAGAAAGATTAAGCAACCATTTTTTGTAAATTGACTTCTTTCATCCTGATAGTTCTATGGTGTAAATTTAATTTATTTCCAAAGATTTTGAAAAAATAGCTGGTTCTACCTAGTATGATTAAATGTGAATAAAACTTAGTTTTCTACTTGAACAATTAATGACAAAATTTTGAAACACTAGGAATGAGTTAATAATATGCACCCATGGGTACTCTAATTATAATTTATTAATCAGCTATTTATATTTTACAACAGTTCAGCAATGATAAAAATATAATCAGAGTAACACATTATTTAATAAAGGAATAAATAAATGTATAAATAGGTGGGATCATTCAATGCAGGATATAAATAAGTGAGCACAAGAATAAGAGGTAATATCATATTCATAATTAATTATTATTTTGATCTGATTAATTCATTCAAGCACTCAATCCAAGTATTGGGAATGAATTTTCAAGAACTAATAAAACACATTCTTGTTTTAAAAGTAAAATTAAACAGAATACTGATACTGCTGATGTCAAAACTCACCAGACAAACAACCACGATCATCTTCTGCTGCAAATTCTGCATCACTAGCTGCTCCTCCATCATCTTCATCATTTTCAATCCCTTTCTTCTCTTTTTCAGTATTTTGGGGCACACCTACATCAGTGCCTTCATCACTTTCCACTTTTGCATCTGTAGCATTTGAAGCCTCTTCTAGTTCTCCATTTACACTTGTTTTCTCAATAGATTCGAGTAATTCATTTTCTTCAACTTCTAGTACATCATCCATCGGAACATCTTTAGAGTCTAGGGAAATTTCTTTTTCATCTGCCATGATTTTTTGTGTCTCTATGAGAAAATGAAATGGCAGATTAGTGAACATATATTATTTTTTATAATAAATAAACAAGAAAGAAATAATACCAAATGTTCTTTTTCTAAAAAACCTAAAAGAATTCATTTATTGTTAAAGATCTTAATTTTTGTTTTTTAAAAAAAAAAAAAATTAGTTCTGCTAAAGACTATAAAATTATATTGAAAAATTAAGGCTGGGATCAGCACTGAATATGAGTGGCTATATTTGTAATTATTACATATAAAGAAAGGCTAACTCACACAGATCTGTTGAAACTATACATTAGTGAAAATTTTTTTCCTTAGGAAGGGTCACATTGACATTAGCAACAAGGATATAATTATTAAATATAGAAATAGGGATAGGCAAATTTACTCTGCCACAGATACCTAGTTATGCAATAGAAAACAAGAAGTCATTTAATCAAAGGGACATTCATTTCATATAGATCTTTACTAGTAATTAGATTCTTACTTTCTTCCTAAGGTCAGCAAGATAGCACCCAAATCTTGTATTTATTTATTTTTTTTAATTTCACAATGTCTATTGCAAAATCTGTGACTATTCAGAAAGTTTACTTTTAATATTTCCAATATGTCTGCTCATCCACATTCTATACACATTCATTGCTACTGTGAAAATACTTTGTACATTAGCACAGGAAATACATTCAACTTTTAATTTTATTTATGCAGTGCCAAAATTATTATTACCTAAATTATAATTTTATTAATAAACAACAAAAATCTATGCTATACAACTAGAGGTTCATGAACTGTGATCATTCTTTGAAGATCAGAACACTGAACAGAACACAGTTAATAAATATTCATGTAAAAAAATATTTTCTTTAGAAAAGTAAAGCTATACAAAAAAGTAAAGCTATACAAGAGTTATCTTTTCTTGGAATGTAGGATAGACTGAATTCCAAACATGATCTACCTGTGTAAAACAAAGCCTTATACATTTCTAGAAATTATTATATATTACAGTAAGTCCTTGCTAATCTGAAAATTAAGGTCCTGACAATTTTTATACTAAATACTGTAAATGTAATTGTGCCAAACAAGTACATGTACTTATGATGATATCTGAAATATTGCCTGAATAAGTGGTATACAATTGCACTTCATACTTTCAGATGTTTTAAAAAATATATGTACAAGTACAACCAACATTGTTGTAAAACGAACAATTCTTTTGAAAAGTGCACATCTGGTCTCTAATGAACAACTTTTATTTCAGCAGGGTTATAATGAAGTTTTGAACATAATGCATGTACCTCTGAGGTTACCTGCTTGTAAATCTAATGAGGCATTTTTTAACTCTTTAACTAAAGAGTTAACAACGAGCAAGTAAAAACTATCCTTAGAGGTTTTTCCACTATAAATATTAAAATTATAATTTATAAATATGTATTCAAACTAAACATTCATTACAAAATAAATTACATTATATTCATTAAGGTTTATAAAAATAAAATTGTATATCAGATACTATTTTATCTTTTAATTTGTAAGAATATGTATTAAAACTATTATTTAACATTTGCATTATTTCTAATGAAAACAATTTAGGCCTATACTCTTATCTGTGAATTAATTACAATGCAATTGCATTATATTTATCTTTTAATTATAAGTATGTGTATTAACTACAGAGATATTTCTAATGAAATTGAAAAGCATTGTGCACAACTTAATGTGAATTAATTACAGCAATGAGCAATACAACTGTACTTTTGTTGGGGTGTTTTCATTGTTGTATTTTTGTGTGTGTGAAAAAAATAATAATAAGTAGAAAATAAATAATTAATTGTATCCCCGATGTGTTTCTGCATAAAAACTGATTCTTTATTAAGATGAACTAGATCTGCCAACATAAATGAACAACAATTTATTTACTTGAATTTGAAAGTTTTAGATCAGCTCAAGGCATTTGCAAGATCAGAACCTGGTATTGGTAAGTTATAATATCATTTTACTTTGTGAACATTCATCTGTCTTTATAATATTTTATCTTATCTATAAATGTAACTTTTACTAATAGTAATACTTAGTATCAGATGCTAGTACAATGTTCAATAAATTGTATTCTTTTCTTTTTTGTGTGTGTGTGCAATTAAACAGTTGTTGATAAAACAATAAACTAATATAAAGTTTTAAACTCTCAGCAATTTTTCTAAATTGAACTTTGAAGATTTATTTAATGATGAATATAGGTGGAAAAGTTGAAGCCAATCAGAAATTCAGAGAAAGAAGTGTGCCAGTGTACTTACCACGTGCTCATGTATTTAGTCACAGATCTATTATTATTAATAATGAATTCTAACTTTTCTTTGGGAATGAATAACCTACCGTACCACTGTATAACAGCTAATCATGAATCAAAAATAAATAAATACAACAATTTTACAAATTAAATGCAAATGAAATTTAGTTGTATCTAAACTAAAAGAAAATATACTTTTTCGGTAGCTCTGTTCACGAAATTAGTAATACAAAATGTGCCAGGACCAAAAAATAAAATAAATAAACAAATCCGGAAGTGACGCTTCGTATGAAAAATAAAAATTATTAAAAAAAACATACTAAATATATGTTAACAACTTCACACTTTGACCATGTCTGATATTTTAATTTACCAACTAACCTCATGTTGCAGAATAATGTCTTCATTAATCTATTCAGATAAATAAATTTAAAAAGCATTAATTACTATGAACCAATCAAATTGCTCTTTGCAAACATCCGCATGTTTACTTGTGGCGTGAGGTTATTGCATCGCTACTGCTGTTATGTAGGATTGGAACGCAGAAGAGCCGGGAGTCTAATATTACTATATAATTTATTCTTACCATCTGTTCAAATTTTAAAATCTTTCAAGGGTTACAGACATAATTGAATCTAGTAAGTATAGTTACTGTTATAATCAAAATATTATGTTTATTTACGTATCTTTGCCACCAAACCACATGCTTCATAGGTACCTCTTGTCATATCTTCGAGAAATACTATTGCTAAGTAATTAATAACATTACCATCTCCCAGTTTTGTTTTGTCCAGAGGAAAAATAATAAGTTTGTCATTGATAAGTAAATAAAATTGTGAAATTTCATAGGTACCTCCATACACATTTTGTTTTAACTTTATTTATAGCATGAATACATGTCAAATTTCAGTCATAAATATCTTGCAAAATGTGTCAATGTCACAGTGAATAACACGAATGCATCCTGTAGATTTGTGTGTGTAAAAAAAAAAAAAAAAGAATGTTCTGTGATTTATTAATTATTACATTTTCTACTTTTTCTTATCCTTTTAAAAATCTGTACCAGGGACTTTGGAACAGTGAAACAGTTCAAACACAGACAATTTGTATAAAATAACAATTTATTGTAATATTGCCTTTATAAATTGCATTTGCAGTTAAAACGTATACTGTTAATTGTTATAGCTGCAGGTACTTATAAGCCATAATATCCAGAGTTCGGTGTCTTTCTTTTATATACATTAAATGAATTAGTTTTTAAGTAACTAATTACATCTAACACTTGTAACAGTAACAGTATTTAAACTATTGCTAGTATTATAAGCTTCTAAATGCTACAGTGCAAATATATATAGTGCTATCTCTAATTTTTAGTGTGAACTGTGATTTTAAGGTCTAATTTAGATCTTTAAAAATAATACTTGTTAAAAAAAGTATATTTAGGGTATTGCACCAATATTGGCAAAAGTCAGTAAATCAGAAATGTAATTATGAGATACATTAATAATAATATATATCATAATATGTATTTAATTTTGATCAACTTAAACTTTTTAATCAGGAACATTTATTATAAAATTATTAATGATATTTCATAAGATACCACGAATAATTAATACTAAAAAATATAATTAAAATAAGTGTTTTACAATTTAAAAAACAAAACATTTTTCTTGTATTTGTGATTTTTAAAAAAACATTAAATTTGTAACTTAGCTAATCAACAGACATAGCTATAGTCATTGTACTGTGTGATATTTCCATTTTAAATCAAACAGTATTTCTTAATATTGCCTGTAGACTATTTTTGTAATAAAGTAATACTAATAGTATATTGTGGGTTTTTTATGAGTGCAGAAAGCATTTTATTTTGTCTTTGAATTTGAGTTGAGATGATGTTCAAAGGGATAAACAGGATATCATCACTTCATTAGACATAAACAGGATTAAGGATATAATGTATCATGCATATGTTTATGATCATTAACAGTCATATTTGTTTGAATATTTTTAGAATGCATTATATTTTCATTTCACTTTTTCCATTCAGAATTTGTAAAAAAAAAAAAAAGAAAAAACACTTTATAATTATAGTTGATTTTTTTAGAAACATTGGGGATGGGAGGGGGTCGCAAGATTGGTACAAACATTACATTCACTCAGTCCTACTTCCAGGCATTATTACCGATGCCATTTCTCCAATTTGTTTTCTCACCATTTCCACTAACCCCCAATTTTAACTTAGAACATTGCATTCACTTAATATTTTTTACTTGAGTTGGACTCTATTATCTCCCTTTAAAAAAATTTTTTTTTTAAATACTACTTGGCTATATAAATGAGTATTGTTTTGTTTAATTCACCAGAGTACACATCATTTTGGGTTGTTTTTTTATCAGTGAAAATGCCAGTCTTTTTTGTGACTTTGTTCAGACTGTATGTTTATAAATTTGTTTTATTTTTGTATCTCTTTTGTAAATACAGATTTTTTTGTTAGCATATTATCATTTGCATTAAACATTTTTTAATTTTAATTTTCTTATGTTTGTGATGCCAATACCACCTTAGTTATCAGTTATGATTATTATTTAATCATCCATAACTAATTACAAGTGATGAGAATCTTATCTGTTATTAATAATTCTCCAGAAGACACCACCCGTCTTTCTTACTTGGTGGATATGCGGGTGCTGTAAAAACATTTTCTCTCTCCCACAACATTTAAGACAAACATTTACCATCACACAGTATCTCTGTAGGTGGAAACTTCTTACCAAAGGAGAAGACAATCTGTCTTTTAATCTATATTTAGTGAACCCCATTGTCTCTCCAACATATGGTTATCAAAATGCGTAAGAAGGTCAATAAATTTAACAGTCAATTTATTAAATCGACAATCGCATATACAGTATATGAATATAAATCAAAGAGCATTGAAATTTACATCACTTCACAACAATGTTCGATTATGTTGGACAATCATTCAGTTTATCCTAGCATAGACATTAGCAGTCATTTAACATAAATATAATATAGATATCATCACAGAAATGAAAGTAGAATTTCAGAGAAATAATGAAAGTCAAAAACACACAACCTTTCAAAGATGGCTGCTGTCACTGGCACATGTTCACAATCACACAGTTTGCGACAAGTCACTGTCTTATTCAGGCGATGGCCTCACATGTCCCTTCTAGGCATTTTATACAACTGTTCCAGTATCCTCGATGAACTCACACACCACACCATATAGAATCAGCTTGAATTTCACATGTGCTGTCAAGCACTTCAGGAGGAGTGTCGACTTTTTGTGTGTAGTACTCAACGCATCATGTGGAACATTCAGAATAGTCTTTGTGAATTCCCAAGACCAAACTCAAGCCACCATTTCTGCTGTATTGGCTCTCACTGGAATTCACAGGGATCAACTTTACAAATTACAGAGCAACACATTTTACTGACAAGTGACGACAACGCTGGATCCATACACCAACGTGACTAAGCATATATATTAGTCACTGCCGCTTGAAGCGAAAGGAAAAAAGCTTGCTTTCTCTGCAAAAGTCAAATGAATGCACCACTAAATTTCAGGCATATTTCATCTTTAAACTATTTTCTTACAAAATCCTGCAACAATTTCATTATACACACACAACATAAGAACTACAGCATCAATCAAAATTCACAAGTATAATATACAACGATGAACATAAGAAATAATGGTCCAATTATATAAGTATTCTCTAATTCAAATCATAGATCAATAGCAAACATGTTTGAAAATGAAATATTCTAAGTCCATTCTTTCTTTATCAGTCATTTAACTTACCATAAGCTAACAATGCCATTTTGACCAGACTCAAGTTATGTTCAAATTCAAAATGATTAGATTAGAGTACTTGTTCAACAAAGAAACTTTTGGTTCATCCCCATTAAATAAGTTTGTTATAATTATATAAACAATTGTGAGACTATTATACTTTTATAGTATTAATTAGTACAGTGTATTACTATTAGTCAGGAAAAACTACTCATCCATTTGGAACTGGTTTGGATTGCATCAGCAATTTCTATCATATTCTCAACCCATGTTTTTTACTCCAACTCTGACACTTTCAAAAAATACCATCATAAGGAATGCACAAGATCGGGTCACTTTGGCAGTTTAACAGTTAGGTCACAGTTAAGTTTAGAAATACTTCAAATAGGGATAGGCAAATTTATACTTTCACAATGTTTTAAGACCTTTATATATTTTAGTCTAACATTTGTAAAGGGATTAGAGTAGACTTAGATATTTTATAAGATTTAGTACTTGATCACATTTTATTGTATTACTTTTATTTTTAAGTTTAATAATAATATATGTACTAATGTAGTCTGTAGTTCTTCCAGAGCTCTGTTTCATTCTTTAACTTTAAAGAGAGCACTCTGATTAAGACTAAGAGCATAATTGTTGCAACACTTGAAGAGCATGGAGCAAGCCTATATCCAATTTTAAAATATATGATAAAAGTAAAATAAATGGAAGAATAGAAAAATACTATTTTTTTCTTGCCTCAATTGTGGAATTAGTAGTTCAGCGCATAGGCACTTACATTTGTTAAATGGACAAGCTTGTTATTCCGTCTTTCACTGGCATACTTGTTCTTTATCTCTTCTTGAAAAGATTTGGCAACATCAAAACACATGGGTAGGTCCTGGTATAGAGAAGAAAGATTTCAAGAAAATTTGATATCTAATAATCTATATTGAACATTGAAGTCTTAGATATAATAAAATGAAGCACTCAATTAGATAAAAGGATATCCTAAGTTAAGGATTTAAAAAAATAATGATGTAGGTGAAAGGATTCACATTTTTTAGAAAGCAAATTAAAGCTTATGCTCTGAAAATTTATATTTTCTTTACTTATTTATTATTCATACAGGTGTCATTGTATTGAGTGTACATTTGTTAACTGTTGGCTAGGGGGTAAACTATTTTTGTCTAATTGCAATCAATTATTTTTTCACACCTCCAATGGGTAGAGCTGAAAATGTCTATGTGAGGACAGAGGTCACAAGAATCACACTGCTTGCATCTATTTGCTTGCCTGTACAATACAAAATAGGTACCATGAGAATCACGAAAATGTGAAAGGGGAAATTATTGAGAAGCTGGAGTAATTTTAAGTCATGAGAAACAGTGACTCAGTCAGTGAATATTTACTAAATAGTAAATTAAAAGGGTGGGTGGAGTCAAACTCTATAAAGCCAAACTAAAACTAAAGTTTAGCACTGACAAACCCCAGCTGCATTTCAGAGAGCCTCTGTTATGCCTTGACTTTACATGTTTTATTAATTAGAATCAATAGAATGTTCAGATTTTGTCCATTCTTAATTATAATTATTTGTAAGTATGGCTGCTAATGTGTGTGTGTATTCTTTTACAAAGATTTTTTTTGTGGCATTAGCTAGTACCCTATTACTCAGAAACTTTACAATGATATAACGTGTAAAGCACACATGTTGTAGAGTGCTATTTCTTCTTTTGTACATTGCGAAACTAATTTTGAGAATAATTAATATATTTCCTTATTGAGTTATTTATGCATGTAAATCAAATGGATAGTAAAATGGAGGACCATTATTGTGAATTGTAATTTTGAATTGTTTGATTATTTGGAAAGTTGACATGATTGTTGTCTTTGTATGACTGCTGATGATGTCAACTGATGACATTGTAATCTATAATAATGGAGGATATTTTGTCTATAAAGTTGGCTAATAATAATATGCTGGTGCTTGATAGATTTGATGCAATGATGAAAAGAATCTATATGAAATTTTCATTGATTTGGAGAGTAGTGATATTGTAAGAACCATCTGATGTACAGCCCTCACTGTTGCCACAAAGCAGTTCAGTATCAGATGGTAAGTTAGACAAAAAGAGTGTTATCTTTTTGTCTAGCTGGGGTTATGGTCTGGGACCCGGATTCTTATGTAGCCTGTTGCTAAAGGAGACAACCCAGAACCATTGTTCCATATCATGGAACTCTGGCACAGAATCAACTCTGGTATGATACCATGTAGCTATGCAATACTAGTCTATCAATAAATCATGCTAATGATTCAAATGAGTCAAAAACTCAAAACCACTGTGCACTGAACTAACATAAACACTAGTGGGAGTGGTGTGAGGATTATACTAGCATGTGTCCACTCTTAACTCACTGTTAACTTGTAATTTTTATTTTGTTATTTTTTATTTTATTAATTAATAACATTAAATTAATGTTATCTTTCTCCAAAACTTAATGAATTCTTTGAATGACTGTTAATTGAGGTCATCTGGATTGAGCCATATTATATGTCACATTAATTTACAGGAGGATATAATATTCCTGATCCCAAAGGCAACATTAATTAGTCTGCTCATCGTGTTAAGTTCTCACTAATTATTGCCACATACATAGTGATAGGAGGAATAGGATAGGCTGTTAATAGTATTGATACTGAAATTCAAATTTAAAAATCTTGATATTTAATACTGTAACAGGGTTGTATACAAACCCCACATGTAACAGTAGGAATGATTGACTATAGACTTAAAAGAGCTGCTACAATTACCACCCTTCTGTCATTGTCCAAATCTCATGACAGAATCCTTGAGTATAATTATGTTAAGAGGTCATACTGATTAATTTGATGTTGTTGTTAACCATAGTAGTTTCTAATATTTTGTACAAATTTGTAGGGAACAGCTTTGGAAGGGCAATATTCACACTTTATAACTATTCTCATTGCTGTTTATTTAAAATACTGTAAAGACATGCTTTCCACACTTTTAAAAATGTATTTTTATTTAATTATTCAAGAATGATTAATAAAAACAAAACATTTTGAATAATATAATAAAACTTTTTGCACATTAAAGTGCACATTTAGTAAAAACTACAATACAGAAATAAAGCAAAATAGAAATATAATCGATAAAATCAGAAATTATTTTTGTATATTGTCATTCTTGAAATAAGTATAACTGGCTACAGATGAACTATAAAGTATAAGACCAAAGTCATACTGATTATTTCAAAATGAATATTGTGGGATATTTTTGCTCTTTTCACAATTAATACCAGTGGTGATTCTGTTAGTTTTTTTCTTTTAAAAATCTGGACTTGAAGCATGTAAGCTCTTTTGAGCATTAACACTTTTTTTTTAACCACACCCATGAAAACTCTAATGTCATGCTTATTAGTGCACGAAACTTTGCTTTCTTTTGACTTGTTTGTCATATTGCACATTTAAGAAATTTTGGAACATTCAGAACAGCAATGCTTGGATCACTAGTCTTTCTCTGAAGGCCTTTAGAACCATCCAAAACAAGAATCAAAAACAAAGGTCTCTTCACTCTCCTGTTTCATCTGTTGCCTCCAGTTCACAACTAGTCTTTCCAACATCTGTATAATATTTACACTCCTTAACATTCACACCCCACTTTTAACACTAATAAAAGTACTAACTTGTATTCTTAATGCATCACCCTTTATAGTTTATGAAAACAAGGCCCATGAAAGTATGATACAATTGTCTTTCCTGCTTTACTCATTTGATCCTACCTATTTATCCTATAGAATTAATTATACCTTGAACTCGGTCCAACGTATGCCTTAATATTATTCATGGAAACCTTTAGTTATAGTACATATTTTTAGCAACAAAACCAGTTTTCATATTCCCATTGCTTTGTTTCAAATCTGGTGTTCCTTTAGTATGTACTGTTTAATTGCAATAGTATTGTAATGCTTAACACTTTTTGTTAGTGTTAGTGTTACAAAGATTTGGTGTTTTCTGAGGCATCATTAAGATTATTTACTAAAATTTAATTTTAAGTTTGCAGGCCTAAAATAAAAATAAAATTGATTGATTTTCTACATTGTATTTGATTAGTAATACATGTAGTATTAAGTATTTTTTGTGCAAGTATTAGAACTGTTTACAATTTGTTAACATCATTCACTGATATAATGTAGTGCCTTAAAACTCTCAAATAAGAGTACATTTAAAAATTGTAGACTTATTTATACTCATAGATGCCCTAAAACTCTAGTGCCACAATAGCAAAGGATTATTTTGCATTTAATATTTTTTTTAATTTATCAAATGCAGAACGTGTTACAATTACAGTTCATTTAAACCTTGTTTAGAAGTCTCTAACCTATAAGGAAGTTTTATTGTGTTGGTTTCTGTACTATTACTACTAATCATTATTTATATATTTTCTACTCTTTAAATGGGTGATTACCCATTACATAATGATAAAACATCTCAATTTCTCATATAATAGCATAGAAATTAACTGAAAAATTAATATAAAAAATACAATCTTCAGACAGATTTGTTTGATCATTTATTTATACTTGTATAGGTTTCATATGTGTATGTATGTATGATTGAGCTTTTAAAAACTTAATACAAGTATGCATTAATCTGATTCACTTGATAAATAATTAAAATGAACCATCCTTTATTTAACCTAAATAGACTTTATACACTTTAAACACTCTGAAATGTAAATTTTGCTATCACCTTAATCAGTTCAAGTTTTTTCCTGTTAAAAACAATAAATATAATTATTAAATACTTTGAATGCAATGCGAATATAATATAATCATTAAGTATAAAAGTTATAGCTAGCCTTTAGCTGGGGGGGGGGGGGGGGGAAAGTGATTTAATTTGAAACTAGGTTTTACTATGAGAATGAATGAGTGAATTGGGCTACCTTTTCTGGTGCATTGAAAGGTGGTCAGAGCTGATATGTCATTACATTATAAACTGTTGTAATTTATGGCATACATTTGTTTTTACAGATCTACCAGTGCCAGAAATTGATTCATCAAGGCTTTATTTGTACTGTTGTAGGATACACTTTTGTAAATTTATGTCACTTAACATTAGTTTTACTGGAATTTAGACTGGCTATTGTTTTTGATTTGATCTAGAGAGGCTGTTTTTAAATCCTTAGTCTGCTCCTCTCATCTACCTCACTCCTCTCCACTGCATTCCCTTTCAGCAGAATGCTAGTCATTTTACTGCCATAAGAAAGTATATCATCTACCTCACTCCTCTCCACTGTTCTCCCTTTCAGCAGAATACTAGTCATTTTACTGTCATAAGAAAGTATGTCATCTATCTCACTCCTCTTCACTGCACTCCCTTTCAGCAGAATACTACATGTAGTCATTAACTGTCATAGGAAAGTATGTCATCTACCTCACTCCTCTCCACTGCACTCCCTTTCAGCAGAATACTAGTCAATTTACTAAGAAAGATGGTGATTCAAAGGCATATATTAATTTTTTTATAAGTGTATACATGTTTAATAATGTCATTATTGGGGTGTTGAAGTTTTGAGTATTTGAGGGACAGTTAAATTGTATATGCATGACTCATTGATCCTGTCATAAAGTAAGAAAATAGCTTTCTGCACTTCAAATACTAAGAGTTTTAACAATACATAACACAGAGTGGACCTGAGTAAAGGTAGAATTTGAAGTATATCAGTGTTATAATAGAGGGGGGGGGGGGGACTAGAAGGAAAAGATAATTACAATGGCATATATAACTAAAATACATTTTAAAATGACTGAACCAGAAAGTTCAAACATTTCCCTAGTGATTATTGCTCAAAATGATATATACATAAAATCCATAAGAAATGTAACTTGAAAAGATTTAAATACTTTAGTTATTATTATTGTATACTTATAAAGTATATATTTATCATTGCTATCAATGATCTAAATTTAATTTACTCGGAGAAAATTCTTTTAAAAATGTCATAAAGCTGCAATTTAAGAGAATATAATTTTTTCTATTCAGCTCTCATCTTTTTTTTTAAAAAAAAAACAAGCTCACAAAAAAATACTACGTTTGTTGTTTGGTATAAAATAATAATGTTTTGATTATTGCTAGGACCAGATTATTATATAAAATACACATTGTAGTACTGTAAGAAATTTAAGTTATGCCAGTCTCAAGAAATATACAGTTTTACACAGTTATTGAATTAAAAATTGTCCCTTTTTTTTAAAGCATTTTTTTTCCTTTATATTCCTAGAGATTTTATCAAATAACTATATTAATTTGATAATCTGCTCAACTAACTGTAAAGCTGGTTGGACAATTATCTGTCCTTCAACTTGATCATTACAAATTGTCCCTTTAGTTAATTTTGCTGACAATGAAATTACATGATTCAGTCAAACTCAAACAGATGTGGGTTAATTTTAAAGTGCTTAAGTTTCATTATTGTGGAAAAAATTTCAGATAAATTACCTAACTGGTAGTTTAAATTAACTGCTAAGAGTTTTATTTGCTATACAATTTATTCAATGCATATTTTTTTTAATTCATGACATTGTCAAGGAGTTTGAATTTAATAATTATATTTATAATAATAGAATCCTCAAAATAGATGACATAGGAACATTCTAATCATTTTGGAGAGATGGAATGATTGTGTGTAACAATAAACATATTTAAATTTTTATTGTCCCAGAAAGTTAAAACATTTTAAAGGTAAAATAAAACAGTGGTATTGATTTTTTTTGTGTGTTGTAGTATGCCATAGGTCAAGTGCTAAGGAATGTTTTAGGTTTGTTTTCTATTTTTTTTAATGATGTTGTTCTATTAAATTTATGCTTAAATGTTTGTGTGTATGGTGGGATGAGGAACTGTTTGAAATAGACAACATTGTTACATAATGGATGGCACACATAACCAGCTATTATGTCAAATGGGAGTATATTCAAGGAAAGGAGTTTTAAATTTTGAATTTTGTTTAATTTGTATTGTAAATTAGTCACACAATCATCTAATGAATGGTATGCTGCCTTTCTTGTGGTATATAGGTATTAAAAACCAGCTTAATAAAAATACAGCTCTGCTTAGTAATATAAATTATTTATTATTTTTTTTATATATTCTGCACTTAGGATTTATTCCCCTTAATATATTAACCAACTGTCATTTGCCTCCTAGCTATAATTACTGAGGTAGTAAGCTTTTCTTTTTTTCTTTTTTTAAAAAAAAAAAAATCTAAAGTAAAGTGAAACAAAATTGTAAGATGGATGGATAGACAAATGTGTGTGTGTGTGTTTATGTTGAAAAGATGTCATTATTTGTAAGTTTTCAGTATTCTAGTTATCTATACACTTTTTAAAAAAATAGTAAACCTGTATCAATTATGTGCCAGTCTTTTATTCCTGGAAACAACTTACAGAGTAGCATCATAGTCTGTACAGAATGAGGTAACAAGACTCTTTCCCAATATAGTCCCTTTGATTTGAGAGTAATAGAGTAATGGGAATTGTTAGAGGAACTCTAGCTTTATTTGTCAAAACACTAAGTATGGTAAGTAGATACTGTTTATGCTTTCAAATACTATGAGCACTGTGTGTGTGCGCATTTGGAGTTTGTCACTAACCTGAAGTTAAAAAAAACAAAACTACTAGCAGTACTAGTATTTTTCCTCCATCCTATATTAAAATGATTTCAAACTAGATGGTGTTTGAAACTACATTTTAAAATGCTTTTGGTAATAATGATAGCTAATGATTCCATTATAGGTAAGCTTAACAAAATAACAGCAATTGTTCTAGTATCACTGATTTAAACAACAAAAGTACAATAGCATGAATAATATACCATTCACATAATGTCAAGAGTTAAAATTAATATCTGTTGAACGTACTGGTGGGTGAATACAGTTTGATGCATTCGCCTCTTTTTTGCATCCTGATGCTTAATTCGAACCAAGCCACAAATTGACATGATTGGTCACAAACCAGAGTACTAGACAGACAGGCATACAGTTACATCAAGACAAATGTAGACAGTTGACAGATGAACAGGTAATCTGTTTATGATGACTTTAATAAATAATTGAGATCACTGGCTGTGTTAAATAACTAAATTTAAAAGATGATGTTTACATTTGACACATAGACACTTCATGTGAATAATGCTATGGTTGAGTTTACAGTCTCTTAGAATACAACATAGCTCTTATGTGAGCATAGGTAGTGATGAGACTGAGAGCAGATAGAGTCCACACTCTCAAAAAATGTATATCAGTTAAATGCAAAACTTTCTTGCAATGGAACATTCTAAAACAGCTGTAGTCTTGCAAAGGAAAACTTCCCAGGCAAGGTTGTTAAGGATGACTGACACATTGGGATATATAGAATGGTAGCAGTTTAAGTAGCAGCACAATCTGAGATACTAGAAACCTATAATATAGCCTTAGCCAGAAATGGGCCAGTACAGGAAGCAAAACTTTACTATAGCCTTAGCCAGAAATGGGCCAATACAGGAAGCAAAGCTTTCGTGCACATGTATGTAGGAAGATCCTCACTGCACTTCTGTTTAGGCAGATGTTCCCTGTATTTTTTGACTAGGAACCACTCTTAGTCTTAAGTATGTACATGTACACTTTAAGTGGCTATAAACAGCTGTCAGTATTGAATGTAGAGAAGATTATCTTGAGAAACTTGTGTGAATAACATTAGTTAGAAGCAGTGTGAAGTTGTGATCTGTCATAGATGATAGAGTGTTTAAACAATAAAAGTTTGTAAAAGATTTTTTAAAACTCGTATAAGAGAATTTATATCATGTAAATGGTACCTGTATGTGAAAGCTAAACATTTTTTAAATAGAAAAGCATTCTTACTCGCATAAAAATAACTAAAACATATTTAAGTAGAAAACTATTAATTCTCTCTTAAAAATAATTAAGACATTTTCTCTTACTGAGTAGACAGAATAGTATTACTATTATTATTATTAATTATATGCTGTTGTATTGTTATATAGTAATAATTAATAGTAATATAAACAGTAGGTACCTTTGATAAATGGAAATACTCATTACAGTTTTAATATAACACATTACATGTACTTTTAATGAACTGAAAATATTTTTTAATTAATTTTATATGTTTGTGTCTGTGCATATATAATATATCTATACATACAGGACTATGTACACAACATATCTACATTTATGCATTATGATTACTCTTCCAATACTTTGGGGGGGGGGTTACCTGTTAGTTATTTTTTTAAAAAATAGATACACCTCTACATTGTCATGATATATCATTTGTTTATAAGATATTCATCTTTCAGAAATAAAACTAAAATATGTATGAATAGGTATACTTGAATGTGTGTGCAAATGCTTTGATTTTTTTTTTTTTTTGCACCAAATTATAAGTTTTAAAATTTGAACCCATTCTTAATATTTTAGTATAAATTATAATAAACTCTTTTATTTTAAAATATAAAATCAATAAAAGTGTAATAAGTATTTGCGTGTCATATATTATTCTCAATTTTTTTTTTTTAATACTGCTATAGTAATATTAAATTAGTAATATTACTAAACCAGGCAATTGTAAAAGCACACTAAAGATAATTGTTTCATTCTTTACCTTCAGTGTATTTAGTTTGAATTATTGTTAAGAAAGTTAAAATGGAGAGTTGATTTGAATAACATTATAGCATGTGATTTTGACTAGTGAATTAATTTATTATGCCTACTAGTAGTAAAGGAATAATAAATTAATATGTCACTTTAAGTTATTGTGTTTAAGGATTTAGTATCTCTAAGTGTTCGAAAAATATTTCTGTCACAGATTCAGGCAGAATATAAGGTGAAGATTAGATGTTATTTAGTAATTGTAATATTGCTTTATCCACTTCATTAATGACAAGTGCCACTTTTCCAAACAACCGGTACAGGGTAAAATTGTTACCTATTCACAGGTGCTGTGTGCGATGTAAGACCTATGAGGGCAAAGGTGTCTCTGTGCACCCGATTGTCAGCAGGTGCCACATCAGTGATCACATTAACCTTTGAGACTCATCACAAATGGTCTTAGTTCTCCACATTTGAACTGTGATTTTGTCTGGATTAGAATTAAGCTTAGTGTCGTGTTTTACTGTTAAGAGGTATTTTGATGGTCGAATCTGGAGTTCCTGTTAAGTAGGTATATTGACAGTTGAGTTTGGTATTCATTATACTGTTAGGAAGCATTCAGACAGTGTGTAAAATTCATGCATTTGATAAATTAGAATATATTTTTCTTTGGAAGAGTTTGACATTTTTTCTGTTCTTGAAAGTAACATATTCATTTGTTTAAACAGCTAGAATTAAGTCAGCATATATATACAAAATAAGGCAAACACAGTTCTGATTCATTATTATATTTTAACAAGTTACTGGTGCTGATCACATTTCTTGAAAATGTCTTGGGAAATCCATGTTCCAGATTTATTGAGAAAAATCATGGATTATTTTAAGGTAAGAATTAAACCAATTGTTATATCTATACATTACTTGAATAAAATGATTTAGTAAATGCATGACTTTGCTGTTTGAAAATGTTCTCTGTTATAAAACTTTGTAATGCTTTAATTTAGAAAAAAATAAGAATAAGCAATTTTTTTTTTAATATTGCTTTTTGTTTACATTTTATGTTGCTTGTGGAATTTTAAATATTTAGTCCTGTTGCATGCTTGTTCATCTTTTACACATATATACATTTTTTTTTTGTTGTCTAGCCCATATTTCCTTTGAATGCAATAATAGCTTAAGTTAGATAATAATCTATCATTTTTGTAAATGAAAAGTTTGTTTTGTTTTTTTTAATCTAACTTAAAATTTATTTTTATTTACATTTTTAAAAATTATTAATATGAGAAATACAAGAAATTATAAGTTATAGGTTTGTTTTTCCAATACTCTTTCTAAAACACGTTCTTACTATTATGTTAGATTCAAATTAATAGTGCGGCATCATCATTAGTACATATATGGAAAACATACTAGTTAATACAGAAAATATATTTTTGCTAAGTTGTCATTATTTTTTGTATGTTCTGTGATTACTGTAGCAGAATAGGTAAAAATTGTGAAATAGCTGCAAAAGATTTGTTTTGGTTGGTGGGATTGTTGTTGTTTTTTTCAAGAGTAAATAAGAGTTCAGAGATTGGTAATTCAATACAATTCAAACGTAAATATTTTGTTCCTTATTTTATAAAAGAGTTGAAGTAGTACATTTAATTAAGTAATAAATAAAAAAAGTTTTTCATATTTTCATTTAGCACAAACTATAAACTATAGTTGTACTTGATTTAAAATTAGCAAAGATAGTTATCTTAACTTTACAGCTTCATAAAAATTAAATTATTGGATTTATGACTCAATGATCTTTACATTTAAATTTTAAAACACTATTAAAATATTACTTGTCTACAATATAAATATACAGGCAATGAACATTGTTATCTCAAAGGATACATTTATGTTATGTAATTACAGTGCATAAGTTACATAGTTTAAACTAGTGGCAGTCAGTGCACTTATATAAGTGATTTTAAAACCTGCCAAGTTCAGAAAGTTGATTATCCTCCAGTAGCTCCTTGACATATGTTTTCTTTGTATGTTTAAGTTGGTGTGCATGTTAAAGTTAAGATGACCTTATTTATCTTGCTCACTTAAAGACATAAAGTAATATTTATCTCCAGTGATTGAAGTCAAGGTCATTATGATAAAAAGGTTGTTATGCTGCATGATGGTGCTTGAATTTGCATTTTTTTCCCCCGTAAAACATTGTTCATATAATATAGAGAGAGCATTTGGGTAGAAAGTTGTGAATTTCTGGAAAATTATAGATTTGAGGCTATTTTGTAATTTTTTTATTTGTGCATTCAACTTGTTTTAAAACTAACTCACTGTATCCTTGTAGAATATTTATAGTGTGTTGTTATGTTTTTTGCCTCTCAAGCAAATGGCATTTAATGATTGATATATAACTGTTACTTTTGTTAGTTATGAGTACTATGCATGTATCTTGTAACTGGTATATACTGTGTAGTTATTTTGGTAAAACTAAAAGTCAGCAGGCTATTTTCACAAGTCATGTTTTTTAAAAACTTCATAGGCCAATGTCCTAGTGGATTAGATTAACCGTTTGAAAATTCATCACTATGATTGGTTTAAGAAAATCATGTCAGGATAGGTTATCCCACGCGTGTTTGGCTGATCCAATCACTTTTGTTATAAAATTTTGTTATGTGGAATAGGTTTCATAGGTGAAAGAGAATCTTATAAAATCTTCAGCAGTAATGATTTTCTGTGTGTGTTTGCACATGTGTCAGTGTTAAGCACGTCTACATTTATATTTATTTTGCAAACTGTTTTGGTAAGTTTTGTTTGGTTGCATTATTTTTTTTTACAGCACGCAAATAAATATAAATTAATTTAAATGTTTATCATTCATCAGTATTTCTCTATTTGTATGTCAGTTTATCTACATATTATTGCTTAACACCATTGAGAGTTCTGCAAACTTCTACATGATTTTAATTTACTAGATTCTTCCTTGCTTTATTGGTATAATCTTCAGTAAGTATTGTCAGAAGCATGCAGTTGTTATTTGGCTAGATCATAATGTACAAAATGTATGGATAGTGTAATGTTCATTTATAATTTTAATTTTTTATTAACACTTTATTAACTGAAATGCAAGTTAATGTAATCTATTAAGTATTAAACTATTATTGTTATACAAGATTTGAAAAAATTTTATAACAAAGTTTTTGTTCGGGTATAACCATAATATTGTTCACGTTTTTTTAAAAGAACAACACAATTGTTATAGTTTTGCATTTAAGAGCATTTGTTGTTGTTTTCTTAATTTAAGCAAGAAATTAATTATACTCATTTTCATTGTCTTTAAGTTTACATTGAAAGAGTTAAACTGCTATTTAACACATTTAGCATGTCTGCTCCTTACATTCTTTTTAAATGGTTTTTGGTAATGTTTAGTTAAGTCACGTGTTTTGAGCATGGTACTTACTTGGGCTTGTCTGTGTTCGTAGCATAAAATTGTCAGTTTTGAAAAGTGTACCTTGAATATAGCTTTATCTATTTAGTGATTAGAGGTGATATGCTTATCCGTGAGGTTATTGGTCAGTGTGTAAAGTAAGAGTTAGATGGGTCATACTGGATGACCTAAGATAGTGATAGTGTAGTGGTATCTGTTTTTTATTTATAAATTTTCTTTTAATATATTGTGCCTTGGGGAAATCAAGATTTCATCTCCTGATTAAGTTTCATTGTTAAGTTCAGGATATCCAATTCACCAACATTTTAATCTACCTCTAAAGCAAACTTTATCATTTATAGTGACATGTCGTCTTCCTTTTCTGCAAATCAAAATTCTAATGTAGAACATGACACTTAATCATTTATTTATAAGCTAGTGCAATTTGTAATTTGTTGCTTATAAATTATATTGGAAATTGTGAATTAATTATAGCTAGAATATATAATAATAATTTTAAAATGCATATATTCCCTGATATGTAAATGTATTTTAATACTGAATCTACAATTACATCTGGTTTTAATGTTGCATGCTTTGTGTTTAATTATGCATTAGTTATCCTATCTCATTCTATTATTTGTGTGTGTGTGTGTGTGGCAGGGATGCATGTGTTTATGATTGAGAGTAAGAGAGTGAGTGAAGATGGGGTGATCTTTTTTTCCTCCTGTTTAACTGGGGCTATCCATAAAAAAAATATCACATTGTAGGGAGACATTTTTACCACTCTCATGTAATCCCAAACTGATAACTCCCTCCCTGTTTCTGAAAATATATCACACACACTTGTACTTGCATATATCCCCACTTCCCTTCCAGTAAATTAAAACAATGATGTACATGGTCAGATTGCTTTTTAGATACGTGAACAGTCTTTCTGCTATGTGCTCTACTGGTGTAACTTATGGATTGGTATAATTATAAAATATAAGACATATTGATTGATTAACAATAGTTTTGCTTATAACTACAAAATATTAGTACACCTTACTTTTTTACAGTGTTCTGTATATATAATTACTAAGATCCTATCAGTATTGGTTTAGTTTGCAAAACAAAATCTCTAATATAGTAATAAGATAATAATATGCAAAACTATTTTTGGGAAAATATTTCGTAGATGGCTTGTAATCCACTCTTTTTTTCTTGTTGTTGTTGTAGTCAGGTTGGTCAGAATAACAGTTCTATTAAATGGAAATAGTTTTACTAATTTTGCAGAAAATGTATTAAAAGAATGTCACAATAGTACGGTCCTCTACCCTTATCATAGTTTGGTTCCCACACTTGTTCCAGTTCCTACCCTACTGCAACATATTTTATGAAAGCCTGTTTTCTAATTCCCACCACTACCCCAGCTCTGTCTTTCCCCTTTCTCCTTAATCATTTTAAGAAGCATGTTTTTTGTTACTCCATGATGGTTTTTTTGTTACAACTACAAGCATTCATCATATTACAGACATGATTTTTGTTGTTACATGTTGTGTTGTTATAAACATGATAGCTAGTTTTATTGCAGTTTTTTTATGAATGACTAGAACAATAGAAGTGAAATGTTCAGATGATGACATTATATCTTATTGTCACTTTTTTTTTTTTTTTAATGAAGTTGTTGATAGGCGCTATATTTATCACTTTTGGCAGTTTGATAATAAATAATTTAATATACTTATTTTAATTCATACATTTAGATTTTGTTTTGTGCTTATAATTTCTTTTTCCAGCAGCAAGCCTTTGATCAGTTGCAAATGACACATTCTTTACAATATAATAATAGTATATATATATTGTTCACTAAAATATTTTTGTTTCCTGCAAGATAATTTATGTTAGATAAATATGCATTTAGAGCATGGATGTTGCCAAATATTCTACTAGTAGTAAGAAATAACTAATACAATAAAATACTTGTTGTTTAAAGCTATTCAAGCATTAGTTCTCATATTTATTGTGAGCATGTTTCATCTTCATTCTTTTATATAAAAATCTGCAAAAATAATGCAAATAAAATTATTTAAAATTTTGTTTTAAAGATTTTTTAAAAAGAAACTAAATCAGCTTAATATTACTCATAAAATTAAAATTTATGACTTATTTCAACATGAATTAAAATTTTCTCACCAGATGCCAATGGCACTAGATTTTTTGAAGTTGACTGGGGCTAGTTTGGTAACAGTTGGGGCTGTTACTACTGCCACTGTATATTATTTCATGAGTGGAGGCCGCAAAGCACTTCCTGAACCAGTGGATCTGAATGCTCAGACAATTGTGGTGAGTGTAGATTTCATCACTTTGTTGTTATTGGTTGAAAACACCCAGTGTGTGAGAGCAGATAAAACAGTATGCACCAGATTGCCAGAATAATAGACACATTGAGTAAAATACATGTCAGTTCAGTTCACATCACTCTTTTTCCTTCTCTTAATGTTATGGATAACATTATTTAGTTTTTCTTTCATTGTATTTTTTGTTTTATTTGACTCTTAACTCCCCCACACCCACATATACTGTCCAGTGTTCAAATTTTCCTTGTTTATTTACATGTTGGGGGTGGGTGGGGGTGTAGGATTAATTTTGAATTTGATAAATAGTACTATAACAATTAACATAATAATATTTAAGCTAAGGATTGTTTAGGAATGTTGAAGTGGAGTTGCATTCATTTATAATAGTAAAGTTACTTATTGATTAGCTTTTAAATTAAATTGATTATATTTATAATTTCAAGTATTTGTTCAGTATGTATTTTATTAACACATGTTTGCTATTGATAATTATATATTTTGTTAGGGAAAAGTATGTCATTGTTGATAGTGATACAACCGTACACAAAAGAGAGATTATGCTTGCAAATTCATTTCAACTGTTTCTTGCATAATACTGAATCAGGTTCAACTAATAAACATAAAAGTTGATGTTTGAATTTTGATTATTAATAATATCATTATCAAGTAAAGCATTTTTTCATTTAAATTTTTTTTTAAGCTCAGAACCATAAGTTGACCTATTGAATCATGATTAATCGTGATGACTAAATATCAAGTAAAAAGCATTTTTTCATTTAAAATTTTTTTATAGCTAAGAATCAAAAGTTGACCTCTTGTTTAATGCTTTGTCTGAACATGTACAATCTGTTTACTTTCTCATGCACATTCTTTCACGACATTGCTGTTAAACTAGTCACTACTTCACAATAACTTTGTCCAGAACATCGGTCAATACCCTCAAATTTATGTACAACATGTCTAAGAATTGTCAACTTGAACATTATTTACAAAGACAGTCTTCTTTGGTTAATTATTGTATAACTTTACACACGATACCATACTGGCATCCTCTAGATCTGCTCAATAAAATAAACTGTTCCTAAAATATGCAAGAAAACTGTGTAAGTACAAAGTGCCAGTACTTAGACTGTTTATTCATTCTTAATCTGGTTCTACTTGTTTTTAACTAGCCTACTTTGCTGAATAGAATTGAACTATATACATGTACTTAATTATTAGACAGAAATGAAGAGAGACAGAGAAGATATATTGATAGTATATTCAATATATATAATAAAAAAAAGTTGGGGAAGACGGGGGTTGCTGGGTTTGGAGTTTTTTTTTTTTTTACATCTTTAAGTGTTTGCTCTAGCCATACACATTTAACACTATCTAATCTTGTAACAGAATATTAAAATTAACTTCTACCCTAGTGTTGTTGCAACAGCTCCCTATACAATTGTCATGTTTAAAATAACAATATATACATAAATTTTAAAGGATGAAAGTTATATGTGCATGCAAAGTGTTACACAATGCTATTTTTACTGCAATTTTTAAATCATTAACATTAAAAAAAATTAGCAGAAACCAAAACTAAATGAGGGATGAAAAGTTAATGAAAAGATAACTCTAAATAAAAGCACTTTTAATTATGGATTTATTTTCATCTTTCTATTTGCAGCTAATCTAACCTTAACTTTTCTTTTAAAAAAAAACCCTATAACTTTAACAAACCCTAATCTTTCTCTAAAATAAAACAGGACAGTTGTGTAGTATGGAACTGTTGAGTCTCCCTTGTTACAATTGTTAGTTTCTTTCATCAATTCAAATTTTAAATAAGAATTGGTTGCATATTATCAGTCAGTCTGAAACATTTCTAAATTCACAAGATGATTTCATTTACAGGATTTTATCAGTTAAAAAGAGAAAGAGACTGTAATCTGCCTATGGATCATTGAGATTTATTGCTATTAGTATTAGTCATGCACTATTCATACTCTCAGGAATGCATGCTAATAGTAATACACACACACACACACACACACACACACACACACACACACACACACACACACACACACACACACACACACACACACAGAGACATAACATGCTTATGCAGTAATAAATGATTACTTGACTACTTAGCAGAGTGGGCTGTTAGTAAGAATAAATAAAATTATTTAGAATAACTTAGAGATTTTATGCTGGACAGTTTTATTGATATGTTGTTGGGCCTTGAAATTCTTGGGTACAAACTGCCACTAATGATGGTATAAAAATACAAAGTTGTGTTAAGACTGTTTCTTTTTTACCTTGGATTTCAGCTCTTTTACTATTAAGAATTAAGAGAAGAAGGTTCCTGTTTATCCATAGAGTAAGATACTTCTGTTGAGTGATTATTATTCAGTCATAGCCTGACCGTTTCAGTGTGTTTTAAAATTATTCTCTTAAAAGCATTTGAAAAAAATGTGCTTTTGCAAGATTTCTGATGTTGCTAGTGCATAAGCCCTTGCACAGCAGCAGTAAAGGCTTCATAAGCTTTCTTAAAAATCTATTTCATTAGTTAAAAGAAAAATGTCTTCTGCATTATTGATGCTCCCTTTTGTTGTAATTAAATACATGAGAAATGCAAAACTCTATCTATTGTTAGAATATTTACAATTAAAAATACATAATGAGGTTTTAATAAAAGGGAAAAAAAGACAATATAACAAAACTTATTGGTGAATCTGCGTGTTGAATGACAATCTGTAACAAATAAAATTATGAAAGAAACACATAAATAAATATTATGGATTTATAAATGTGCAGTTTGAATAAACAATAAGTTGAATAACACAGAAGAAATGTGTCTTGAGAATCCTGTTGAATCTATGTTCAAAAGCAGTTAAGTAGTTAGACCCTGATAAATACATTCACATTCACTGTTTGATATATATATACTTTTGGAATGTTGAAAAATGTATTTGTCTGATGATGAGGGCAAGCTTTTAGCAGGAATGGATATACGTTGGAACTCAGTAGTATTTAGAACCAGACTGAAGCATAGCCATTAACAGAAGGAAGAAATCTTATTTGTATCCTCTGCAAATAACAAGAAACCTTTCAATATTGTTTAGTTCTTGGTGCTCTCACAACTATCCCAGCTACAGTACATTATTATCGAAGAGATTCCTCATTGATGCTAGTGATTAATAAAGTGTTTTTAAAATTTTTGAAAGAAAAGGGTGTTTGCTTCATTGGACAATATTTTTGCCATATTTATTATTGCATGCCTCAGGATGATTTTTATTAAAGGTTTATTTCAAATCTGAAACATAACTTTTTTAATGCTAATGCATGATATTTTTAAGATTGTTTATTTCATGCATACCACCATGTGTATTTTTGCTTTTTAAAAACCTGGTATAAATTGCAAACGAAATAGATGTACAGGTAGGTGAAGTCATATTAATTACTGTTATTAGAATTCTAGTGTTTACATCAAGCAGGACATATACATACAGAATCATTCATTCTGAATATGTTGCACTGTGTCCATGTTTTACAAGCGGTCGTTTCTGGTTTGTTGCTGGCCCCTCTCTCCTCCTCAGTGGGTGGGTGGGGGGTCAGACCCGGTTGGGGCGGGGAAACATGAGCAATGAAAATTTTTTAAAATTATGATGAATAAACTAAACTAAAAAAAAACAATAAATGGTGATGACCATTTTCACTACTGCCAAAAATCGAGTGGCACAAAAATACTTTGGGCATAGCCCCACTACAAAGCACACAAGTGGTAATGACCGCAGAAAAATATTTAAACTTAAGAACAATTATCTTAAAAATAGTGGGTGAAAAACCCAACGTCAATGAATGTTAATTTTAAACTCCACAAAAATGTATCCAATAGCTAATTATTTGTTAAAGTCAAAGTTAAATGTTTGTGAAAAATAGTTCAATGATGATAATGTTTATATTCTAACTATCCTACCTAGTAATGCACCTCTAAGAAAAGTTTTCCTACTTACTAGTGTTTGAAATACGCTGAATTGTCGACGCAGGAACACACAGCAGAAAAATGAAATAGTCACAATTGCCAACATGCTGGCGAACACAAAAAGTTAGTTTCTGTCATCTGAAAATAACGTTTGGCTATGAAGCACAGTTCACTGAGAGTGCAGTACGTACACACTTGCGAATACTTGTCCCACATTGCTTAACACTGGGACACCCGGTTTTATGATGAAGAACATGGACGGCTATCTACGACAACAGTACAAAATTGAGCTCACAGACACCTGTCTTCTGCGACAGTTCCAAAATCTATCACGGAGGGCTGTCTACGGCGACAGTTCCGAAACGTGAGTGGCATGGAATATTCTCATCTCGATGCAATCCCGATCCCCTCAGTTCCTCCCTGATGGTCAGCTATTGCCCAAGTCTCGAATCCAACGTAGAGTAATAGAGACAAGCTTTACAGGTTATCATTAACGAATTGAGTGTGACAAAACACACGTCCAACTCTATACTGTACCATGGAGAATATTCACTTCTTTCTTCCCCGGTTACAACGAAGATAAAAAGATTGTCCAAACTCAGTGTAGGCAATAATAAGAGGCCTCACACCTCTCTGTAGTCCAGACGACGCACACTAAAGTAAAATAGCTCCCGTTAGTCCTTTTATGCACAATCAATTCTCATTCTCTCACAAATAAAACTCCCGCGTGTATCCTTACTTTACCGACGCTAAGAAGGTGCATTACTCTGAGGTGCAATACTCCTAATAATATAATCCCTAATTAAATTTGTAATAAGAAATATTAATAAAAATGAAGCACATTTTCTAGATATTGTAAACATAATTACCGAACATCTAACTTAAATAATTAATCAAATATATTTTTATGAAAATGTTCAAAACAAGAAATTAACAAACTTGCTGACATTGTATGCAAACAAAATAAGCAAACGTCCTGACAGTAAATGGAAACAAACACGCTGACAGTGTACATAATTAAGACATCATTTAGCTCACAGACGACACTTGCTAACGTCTGTTGTGTCGAAGCGATGGCCAAGTGGAGATAATCAAGGATACAAATTAATTTTCTGATTACTCCCCCTTTTTTTCGTGACACAAGCTAAAGTGATTTTTTTACACTTGCCTAGCACTGCACTTGGGTAATAAACTTGTTGGGTAGTTGGAAAGTAATTTCCTTCATTTTTTTTTTTTTTTTGAGGGGTGGGGGGAATGGTTGTTGGAAGGGTGTCACTATAAAGTGACTATTGATTTCACAGTCATACAACCAGTAATTTATGATTGTGGCAAGCTCAAGTGTAATCTAGTTAGTACTGTGTTCTGACAGTAGTAACTTGTATTTCTAGAATCTTTGCTCTCTTACTCTTAGTACTGTTTATGGAAGTCTCTCTTTTAGTAGTTAGTACTGGTTTACACACAGTTTGCAAATGACATTTTAAATAAATATTTTTGTCCAAGTTGAAGTGCATCATAATGGGTAATGTTCATTCTGATACATTCACTGTTACCACAGCTAACAACTGTTGTGAGAACAGCATCTTAAAGGTAACTTCTATTTACATGAAATGATAATATTAGGAAAAGTAATAATATGATATTATAATACTTATTCAGTTTCACTCATTGTAAATCATTTTTTAAAATCACCAGTTAACAATAGTACTTATGGTTATATACATATATCATTATATGTATAAAAAAATATCATTCATAAATGTAATTTGACATACTGGAACCATTATATAAGTATCAATGTAACATTACAATATATCTTGATGAAGAATGAATAAATGCACTCACTGTATACACAGTATGAAAAAAAAGTAATGGAAGGTTTATTAACATATGTTGTCTTTATTAGTTTATAATTTGAAGTTAGTTCTGATAAACGTGTTCCTCTTTCCTAATTAACTGCATTTGAAAACTATAAAACTAAAAGTAATTTAAAATGCTTCCACCTGTCTTTATATGCTTCTGTGTAAAATATATGACATAAATGTTAGTCAAACCTGTCATTAAATATTTCTATATTAATAAATCAGATAGAGGCATATATGTTTACATATAATGCTAAATGTATACAATAACATCTATCTTGTGATTGTGTCATGTGTGTGTAATAAACAAATATAGATTTTGAAAAGTATTGGTCATGCTTTATGTATTAAATGTTTATTATTGTAACTGTATGTCTGTTAAAATTATTTTGATAGCAAAGGGTTGTATGGCCCTTTCACTGATTTTATTGATTCTTATGAGACATCTGACTAATACTGTATTAAATTCTTTATGTTTATGTGTTAATGTTTTTTTTTTATATAATCATGGTGTGTTTTCAAAGAATAAATATACTTGAAATATTTATAGTTATAGTTGTTTTAATCATGGTGTGTTTTCAAAGAATAAATATACTTGAAATATTTATAGTTATAGTTGTTGCTGTATTGGGAAATATACCAAATTAGTATAGTTGAGCTTGACAAAGTTATTACGAAAAAGTAATAAATATTATTTCTCACTTTGATATATATCTATATGGCACACTATAAGAAGTAAGAAATATGTTTTATAAATATTCATATTTACCTTCTCTAACTCTTTTTTAATTTGTAGCCTTATCACATACAGTACTTTGAGTTGACATAACTATCGCTGCATTGGGTTGATTTTTTTTTTTTTTTTTTTTTTGGGGGGGCAGTTTAAATATGGAATTCTGGAAGTATCTTATATAAATTTCCAAAATAATTTTTATTTAAAGGGGGTTTGAGATTATGGTGTTACCTCTCTTCTACTGAATTTTCTAGTTTTCTGGATCACTCCACCTCTTGTCTGTGAAGGTTATGGGTTTTCTCCTTTCTTTTTTCTTCTTGTTTGGTATCTAAATAACTCAGTAGTAATAAGACATTAGATGTCACAGATTCGAAAGCTAAGTTCATTTATGATTTTTTAGTTATTGATTCTGGTTTGTTTAATTTGGGATTGATTACCTTAGATACTACTTAATTGTAAAGCTGTTGTCTAACATTAACAAGAAAAAATGCTTTAATTTTATTATATATTCATACAATGTGAATGACATTTAATATTTGATTTGAATAATTTGAGTAAAATGATAGTAAATAAGTAAAGAAATTAAACAAGTAGATAGTATTTATTTTTCTCTTTTCTTTAGGACTCTTGAGCTTTTAATACTTTTTAAAGAGATGCTATTACTAAGATAGCATCATGAAATAGACTTGTATTTATCTGCATGTTCCCCACCTTCCTTTAATGGCTTCTCTTCACATGGTCTAAAAAAAACCCAACCCCATTACTTTTCTCCATCTCTGCTGCTTAAGTATATGCAGCAGATTTATAATAAGTAGATGTGTACTTAAAATATTAGTTACATACACTGGTACAGTAGAATAGTATGATTGTATATATATATATATATTAATTTTGCTTATGTTCAGCAACCTGATGGCTCACGAATATCCGGCCTTTGTCAGAACGGGAAACTCATGGAGTTCATCTACGATGATGTCCGTACACTGTATGATGCCTTTCAGAGGGGTGCTCGTGTTTCCAGTAAGTGTTGTTTATTTACATATATTCATTGTCTTCTTTTACTATTTTTTTTTAGCACTTTTTTTGTTTGTTTATTGGCTGATATTATCACTGATGATTTAATTCAGCACTTAATTTGTGACAACTTTAAGTTTCATGGTTGCCTTTCATTGTTTCATTTTTGTCTTTCAAGTTTTATTGTTTGTCTTTTTCATAGTTGCATTGTTGTCTTTCATGTTATTCAGGTTTCTTTATTAAGTTCATTATTTCTTTCATGTCAATGTTTCTTTGTTAAGTTCACTATTATCTTTCATGTCAATGTTTCTTTGTTAAGTTCACTATTATCTTTCATATCTTGTATTTCAAGTTTGTTATTGTTGTCATTCAAATTTCTTTGTTTAGTTCATTGTTGTCTTTCACATTTTGTTCAAGTTACTTTATGTTTCACATTTACCATAATTGTTTCCATATTGTCTTTCATGTTTGGTATTCAAGTTTCTTTGTTAAATTCATTGTTGTCTGCATGCGCCTTGTTATTCAAGTTTTTTAAAGTTCATTGTTGTCTTTCAAATCTTGTCATTCAAGTTTCTTTGTTAAGTTATTGTGTTGTCTTTCACATCTTTTCACTCAGATTTCTTTGTTATGATTGTTTTTCATGTTTGCCGTCATTGTTTTATTGTGGTATTGCACATTTACCATAATTGCTTTATTATCTTTCACATTTGCCGTAATTGTTTCTATGTTACTTTCACATCTTGTCATTCAAATTTCTTTGTTCATTGTTTTCTTGAGGCTTCCCATGAACTGGAAAAAAGTTTGCTCACCCATAGATTGAAATACACATATATATATTATTGCATATATTGAGGTGGAGGAGAGTCTTTACAAATAAAGAGATTGGATAATAACCCTTTATATACTATTATTTGAGAAAGAAAATATTGCAAAGCATTCTAGAATTAAATGGTTTCTTTAAGAACATTTTTATACCTTCAGTCTAGGTCAGGGGTGCACAAACTTTTTAGGCCAGAGGGCCAAATTTCCAATTGATAGTGCGCGGAGGGCCGCCACATGGATGGCTCAATAGAAAAAAAACAACACAAATAATGAAATAATGTGCTTTACATTCGTAATAATGGTAACATCCAAAAGTCCCTGTCTCAGGCCGCATGCAGCCCACAGTTTGTGCACCCCAGTTCTAGGTTAATGGTCTCTGGTACTTAATGTAATTGTACTAAGTTAGTATGTTTTAATAATTTCTTAAATGAGTACAATAAATTAACACTCATTTGTACATGTTTAATTCTGTTTTTAAAATCAAAATGTCATAGGTTACAAAAGGCATATGCTGGACAGAGAGGTTTATTATTTCTACATTGAAATGTTCTTGTGCTTTTAAATTGTATCTTAGTCTTAGTTATTATTCAAATCATGTTTAATGCACTTGTGAGAAAGTAAAAAATTAATTCTCTTATTCAGCAGTTCAAGATTTCCTTCTTAAGAAAACCTTGACCTAAAAGGACTTAATTTTTTGTGTTTGTTAAAAATAAAATAAATACAGAAAAAATAGTAGGGGTATTCAGAGGTGAAATGCATTTTGCATGCACTTTGAAAATTATTTACCAACTGCTGTAGTCTGATCAGATGCCTGCATGACACTTGAGGAGAGTTTTAATGTCCAAGATTAGAAAATAATAGTTGAAATACAAATCGTTGTGCAGACATAAAAATTCCCCCCTCCCCCCCTTAGTCACCTGGGTAAAGATTTTTTAAGGAAAGGTATTTAGTCATTATTTTTTAATTCCAAAATTTAGATAGAGCTTGTAGTTCTGTCTTAAGATAACATTTGTCCATTAATCTTATCTATTAGTATTTATCAATCTCTTGATATTGAAGTGCAGAAAATAGAGATATTATGACTAAATCTGGGGCATTTACATGAGTTTATGCAAAGTTCATGTTGGGTAAGAATTCAGTAGAATGTTTAAATCAGATGTTCAGCTTATGTGAATCTGATTCAGAGATGTTAATGTGTTGTCATTTAATGATTCAGGCTATTATTATCAGTAGACATCTACATCTTACCAAAAGATTAACTTTTACTGTAAATTTTACTTTTACACCATGCTATGACAGAGCAGCATATAGAATTAGATTAACCTAGATTTTTAATATTTAAAGATTTTATGGACTTTTTGTTATATTAAAGATGTTTCCCATAGCATAAAACATGTAAAAGTTTAATGTTATAAATGGTTCCTAGTAAAGTAAGCATTTAAATATAAATAGTTAGGTCTTGCTCAAGTGTTGTATGTGATGATGTACATAGGTCTTGCTGTGGTTTCTGTTCAGTTATTTAGAAGGTTATCAGCATATAAAATATAAATTTGAAGAACTTTTTAAGAGTTTTATACTTTTATAATCTCTAAGCACTTTACAATACCATGCTGCCATGCTGGGGTGGGTTGGGGTGGGGGGTATATGTGGGTTGAAAGCATAATGGGTTTCAAACCCCAATCACTTGTTTATGATGCCATTGACTAGATCTTAAGACCGCCCAGGTCCCTAAGTATTGTTGGCTGATTGGCAGAATACATCACCAACATATAGTTTTAATTAAGCATAACTTAGCATTAGCTATGCTTTTAATTACAATAATAGAAAAATAAAACAATTGTTTATTCTATAGTTTTAGCACATACAGTGAATATTATGTTTATGCATTAGTTTTGTGCTTAAAATAAAATAAACACAGCAGATTTATGCCTTTTTTAATTTGTCCTTGTTTTTGGACTTCTTTCTTTGATGATGCAGTATTTCATTGCTGGTTATGATAAACAGCTTTGGACTTCTTTCTTTGATGATTTATTATTTTATTGCTGGTTATGATAAACAGCTTTGGACTTCTTTCTTTGATGATGCAATATTTCATTGCTGGTTATGATAAACAGCTTTGGACTTCTTTCTTTGATGATACATTATTTCATTGCTGGTTATGATAAACAGCTTTGCTTTTTTTGGTCTAGGCTTTGAGTGGATTGGAATAGCTTCTCTGGGAGAACACATGCCACCATGTCTTGGTTTTCACTTACTGGATAATAGGTTTTAAGTTTGCAAAACTGATTGTTGTGAAGTCTGAATTTAGCATCAAGTGTCTAAAATCCATGTCACTAATTGAGGGTTGTTTTTTTTTAAATTGATACTCTTGTCTCCTGATCATTCACTTAGAGTTTTACTTTTAGTACATATAAAGACAAATGAAAAAAATATGTTTCTGTTTCCAGGGCTGCATTATTATTAAAATTAGAGATTTATGCCATTTTAGAGAAAAATCAGGAACACTGCAGGATGTACTGCCCTTTTTTTTTTTCAACATATACTGTTAGCAATTTAGTAATTATAATATGTGTACCATATTACTTTAAAAAACAGCACATAAAATTGCCATGCATCTGTTGGAATTGCATAATTGTTAATTCAGAATCAGCCACAGTATCACAATCTTTCAAATCTGAGATTTGATCTATAAATCATTCTCAGTAGAAACATAAATTTAAAACATGCACTGTAGGAAATACATTTAAATGTTTCATCTTTTTTATTTGTGGATGGAAATAAATTAAACAGTTTCTTTTTTTTTTCCTTTGGGCTTCTTTCCACCCCTGCCCTCAGTTCAGTTTTACACATTAAAAATAAAATGAAGCACAAATGAACTTTTAAAAAAATAGTTTTTTAAAGTAATACTCCATAGTTTCTTTTATTTCTTTGTCTTCTGTTGTGCAAGTATTGCTTTAATGTTCTCATCTGAATTCCTAGTTGTAAAATCCTGTATCACGTTTTGAAAGATTTACTATTAATTTTCTGTTGTGTAAACTAAAATAAACATTTTTTATTAATTCTGTCAAGTGAATTTTAATCTAACCTATTCTTTAATCTTCCCCAGTTTGTTTCCCATTTTTCATTTTTTTCTTCACATTTTTGTTAATTTATTTTGAAACTAAAATTCTTATTAATAAATGTATTTATTTTGTTTTATTTTAATAGTGTATCTTTTGACTTTTAATTATATTTTTCTCGTATCACAGACAATGGGCGCTGCATTGGATGGAAACCATCGGAAAATAAACCTTACAAGTGGATGACATACAATGAGGTAAATCTAGTTATTTGAATGCTGTTTTGAATATGAGTATATAGTGTGAAACTTGTTTGCTCATAGCAGCCTTCAACATAAGTAAAAATCTGTTTTTGAATTTGTACACTTCCACCTTCCATGCATTTTGAGGCATTTTTATGTTTAAGAGTAAATGCTACCTTTAATAAAATAAACTTTAAAAAATGCCACAGCAGTTATTTTTAAAATAGGGCAAGCATATTTTTTTAATGATGTGTAGAAAAAAGGTAACTTTTCTAATTTATGAGTATTTTATTGTTCAGTATAGTGTTTGCTATGGGTTGTAGTGTTTTTCTTTAAATTTGAGCACTGAATTAATGATTGTGATTATGAATTTTGAATATTAAATTCTGAGGAAGCATAAAATCTCATATTTTGAATTTTGGAATTTTTAGAGGGCCTTTTGTGTTTCTCTTACAAGAAGGATTTTGCACTCTTCATACCTATGTATGCAGCACATCTTGTCAGAACAGATAAAAGTTGTGTTGTGTTATGTTACTTTTGTGTTATTGATGTTCTGCTTCATGTGGCTTCTGTTTAGTGTGTGTTCTTGTTCCCTGCTCCTCCCCACTTACATGTAGAAATATTTTCACTTTATCAACTTAAAAGTTATATCAATATCAGAATATCAAGAAATGAAAGTTTGTGAATATTATTCATGTTTTGTTTAATTTTCCAAAACTGTTAATTTCATTTTCTGTCTTTCTGCTCTTCTGTATTTTTTTTTATTATCTAGGTAATTGAGGAAGCAAAAGTTTTAGGAGCGGGACTTATTAGCATTGGTCTAGCACCAGAGAACACAACACGTGTTGGTGTTTACTCTCAAAATAGACCAGAGGTTTGTTTCTTTTTTTTTTAGCTGTATTGCATTTGGCTCTATTTCATCTGGTAAATTAATTATTTTATAGCAGGGTCATTAAGTAAAATTTCTTATAGTAGGTATTGGTTAATAGGTGAAAGAAGTGACCAAAACTGTCATATTTTAACACTTAAAATTACTTCTTGTTTGCTTTTTAAATTGTTTGAAGAAGATTTTATGTATATGGTCAGTTGATATATTGTTCACTTGTTGTGCACTGTCAGTTTTATTCTTCAGTTTTAGTGATTTTTTTAACTTTTTCTTATTTAATGGTGTACAATAGAAGTTTCCCTAATTTTGCATAAATATCAGACTGCAGTACATAAATAGTTTTTAATACTTTTGTAGCCAGTTAAAATAATATGAAAGAAATTAATAGTATTCCTATGTTCTGGAATTGTAATGAATACATATTTACTATTGCTGTTAGTGAGTAAAATATACACACATTTTATCTACAGTTTGGTTTTTATTTTTGTTCATTGTTCTTAGTCACTATTGATTTGTTTGTATTGCAGTATGTTATCACAGACCTAGGGTTGTGGTCATATTCAATGGTAGGTGTGCCTCTTTATGACACTCTGGGGGCTGAAGCATGCAACCATATCATTAACCAAGGTGAGTTTTATATATATCATGTGAATGATTCTAGTTGCACTAAGTTTGTTTTAGAGGTAACCAGAAATGCAGCTCGCTAAATAGATGTTCCTGGAATGTGATAGTCACTGCTTAATTTCATATGTGAACATAGGGAGCATTTGGTTATATTGGTGTTTTATCATAAATTAATTTTCTTAATTGTTTTAAGATAAATAAAATGATAGCTATAATAACTGGCTACTTACTATTAGGCATTGAACTAAATGGTAATTTTTATTATATTTTTGTAATTTCAAATGCACTTTAATAACAAATTATTTCATGGTAGAATAAAATTATGGGTGTTATTTCTTGCTAATAAATGATTAGGGGCCTCAATAAATAGCTTTTAAAATTTTAGCGTGGAAGCCGGAAGCACCCCCTACACTCAATCAATCAAAAGCTTTTAAAATTAAAATTTCATTTTAAAAATTAGTATTAACCGTTTACATTTTCTTTAAAAATAAATTAAACAGATAAATTAATTAGGTCTTATCTTAAAATCATAAACATGGAAATATTGTACTTTACGCAGAAGTGAGTAAGTGTATGTAATAGATTGCTCTAGCCATTATCAAGCAAATTCACAAAAAAGGTCCCAATAAAATGAAAATCTTTAGCATGATTGATAATAAAGTTAATTTAAGATGAATGATAACTTCATAAAATATATATGGTAAACCTTACACAATATATTACTAATTGTAATTTATATATTTCAGCTCAGTATATGGATATTTTATGAGGCCATCATTTTTCAGAAAAATATCCTTTGCAGTGCAAGAGTGAACATTTATTTACAAAATAATTAGTAATAAATCCATGAATAACTAGTGATGCAAGAAGTTCTGATTTATGTACAATGTAAAAGAAATAAAAAATAAAGTACAGACAGCCCCTGGCTTATGACCACCCACATTTTATGATGATGTATGTGTGGTATTGTATTTGCTGTCATTATTTTTATATATATATTGTTTGCTTTAGTTAATAAGTGTTTATAAAGGCACATATTAGCATTTTATTTAGTTTTTCTCCATTTGCTTTGTCTATTTTGATGCCATTTTGTATGATAACGGACAACTGTCCTTTACTTGTATAAATAATATACCTAAGGGTTTGACTTATGATGACACTCGACTTAAGAAAGCATTCTAGAAACTAGTTGGGTTGAAAGAACGGGAATCATCTGTACCTTTGCTGTTTCATTAGTACATAAGGTGACATTTTTAATTTTTAAATTCAATTTTGATAGGGTTTTACAGAAACAATTTTTGTTTGCATTTTGAGAAAATGCATTTTAATGTTTATTTCATTTCATCCAGCATCACTTCTAACACAGTGAAGTTTACTGTTATACAAATCTTGATGCATAATAGCAGTTACATAATTTGCTTGTATTTTACAGCTGAAATTTCTGTTGTGATTTGTGACAACAACACTAAAGTAAAGAACCTACTTAGTCGCCATAAAGAGACTCCTGGGCTAAAGACAATTGTAATGATGGAGGAAGCTAACGATGAAAACAGCACCTTGGCTGATAAACTTGGGATTCGTCTCTTAAAATTTACTGTACTGCTGGTCAGTTATTAATTACCAACTTATGCTATCTTCAGATTAGGAGTTTTCTGTATTTTACTCTGCAGTACCATGCACATATTAGTTGTTGAATGAATAATTTGACAGCATGCATATAATTGATAAAACATGTCACTTGAGTCATCTTTATATTTTTCCATCATACAACCAACATATTAGAGGTGTATCATTCATGCCAGAGCCCATACCCAAGGTTAAATTACAATAAAATTAACTCAGCATGCCTCTTAATGCGAGTAATCTCTTTTTTTTCCCCCACTTTTGCATGAGGGTGTCACTTTTCTTAACACTTCTGGTTAAAGCAAGACACTTTCTTTCAATAGTTTCGGTTTGTTGACACTCGAACTGCTTACTTTCTGAGTTTGACCTTGATAGCATCTTGGCTGACTGTTTTCAATATAGAGATTTGAATCCCTGCCTCAGTGCAGAAGGAATGAATGGTAATCAATGCAGACAGTATGCTGAGTCCTGGTTCAAACTCCGTTAATATATATTATCTCACTGTATTGCAGTCTATGATGGAGAAGGGTGATTTATTTAGTGTAGATGGTCTGGGCTCTATTTAAATCAAGTTATTTGATGAATGGGACTCATTCTGGTGTGTTTTTGCAGTGCCTGTGATAATAGGTGTGAATGACCTATGATTTGGCCTCTAGTGCCACACTTCTGGGTTCTGTGTTGCATACTAAAACACTAGAGGCGATGACTCTAGGGCAGTGGGCTTTTCTGTATCATTGCAATCCTTTCCATAGCCTTAATTTTCTTGAGGTCACTTTACCCTTTATATGCAACTTTTAAATAAACCTTCATAACTGCCATGTAGTATTTTGATCAAGAAGATAAAAATTAATATTAAATGAAAACAAAAGCAACTTTAAGTAAACTGATGAGCATTTTATTGTTGAGTATAGTGTTAGTTCTGGTAGATTAAATTTTTGTTGATTTTTTTTTTTTTTAAAACCAACCACCGAATTGTAATTTTAAGAATTCACCAATTGGGTTTTCATTTCAAGAGTTCATCCTTTATGTTTTCATTTCAAGAGTTCACTCTTTACATTTTCATTTCAGAAGTTCGCCTGTTAGGTTTTCATTTCAAGAAGTTAATTTTCAGATGGGTACAATAAAATTAAATTGCTTAAATTCAATTCGGTTTACTTCAGTTTTATAGCTAAAAATATGAAAGTCAGAGGGGACATATTTTTATTTTTAACCTATCACGTTTGACCAAGAATATATCTAAAACAAAATATCTGCTACAATATTTTTTCATCATTAATTATAAAGTAAAACTGCAGTACAGTTCTCTTAAAGTTTATCTTGTTAAACTATATAAATGCTGCATTTTTATTATGATCTGTACCAGGCTCAAGTTTTCTGCTTGATGTAATCTCATTTAAAAATAAATCATACATAATTAAAATATATTTGCAAACTATTATTTTACTTTAAAAATGTGTTAAAAAATTACATAATAATAATTTATATAAAATTTATCTAGGAAAGATTTTTTTTTTTTTTTTTATTAAACTCTTATTATCAGTTTCAAGCTATGTCTGCATAGAATCAAAACTTGTTGACATGTTAATATGTGGATTACATAGACTAACAAAACACTCATTGATATCATTGTGTCAAACTTCTTAATATTCCCTAAAATGAATACATTTTAAAATGTCATATTTTTGCAAAATGCAGCTAAAGGATTGATCTTAAGCCTGAAAGCTAGACACGATGCTACTCTAATTTGTTTTATGGAGATATATATTTTTAAAAATATTCAGCAGATTAATTTAGTGGTTTAAAAGAATAACTCCCCATTTTGTTGCATGTAAGTAGTTCTGTTTGGAATTATTCTGGTGATTTTTTTTTTTTATTAGCCACTGGGGTAGCTGTTTGTGGTCAGGATACAATTTGATATGCTAAGGATTTCCTTTTGAAAAAATTATGTTTGTAATGTGGTTAGGCAAACAACAACCAAAAAAAATGGGATAGTGCCTCAAATTAAATATTTTCAAAATTCTCTCTGAAATTATCAAATTGATTATAAAATAAGGATTAAATAAGACATTAAACAGAGATGATTTTATTGTTGAAAACCTTGTAGGAAATACAAGAAACTGACAGTGTATTGATATCTTTAAAATGTGGAAGTATTCAACTTTTAAATACCCTACTGCAAATGTTATAGTTTTGGTGAACATTCCAGCAATGAAGAAATTGTTAACCTTCTTAAAGCAAAACATAACTTTAAATTGTGATTTATAAAGTGTGTTTGTGCATGCATACATGCTCCTGCACACACAAAGTTCCTAAATAATATTTTGTCTGTGGCTTCAGAGATATCTGTTTTTGCACTTTTGTTGATTATGCCAGAAATAATACGTATGCCTTTCGCCTCATATAAACACTTTTCATTGTTTACCTTCATTTATTGACTGATGTACCAATATCTTAATTCGGAAAAAACAAAAATATGATTAGTCTGCATAGGTATTCTACAGTTGTAGAAAGCTTTAATTACCATATGTTTATTAATTTTTCTCTATTTCTAGGATCTTGGCAGGAAAAATCCTACCAGTCTCAAGGTAATTTATAATGCCTACCATACTTTAACTTTTTAACAAAAGCAGTTGGTTCCACAGCTTTGATGAAAGTTACCAGTAATAAAATAAAGAAAAGCAAATTTTTCAGCATAGACTTCAAAGAAGAAATATATTTTTACATTGTACTAAAGAAGAAATACATTTTTACAGTGCACTAAAAGTAAAATATATTTATGTTAATTTTAATCCAGATTGGATCAGAGTAGATGTAAAAATTGAAGTGATTGGTTCCACGTTTACTACAAAACATATATTTTGCAAGCTATTTATCATACAAGTACTCATTCCTGTTGATGCAATAGTGACAATTCCATTGACAACAATGGGAGTAAGATGTTTGTCAAAAACTTTAAAAAATTATCTTGCTAGATGTGAAATTAATGTTTTTTGTTCATTTAGTTTGTTGAACACAAATTGAATGATCTCTGGTCATACAAACTGAACAACTGAAATTTAGTATGTATAAGGTGCATGCATACTTGCACACCTACATATCATTAATACATAAACACATAATTAATTATTAAGAGAAAATGAAGTAAACTCATTTGTGTTGATTTTGTTTTATTCACTCAGCCGCCCAAACCAGAAGACATTTGCATCATATGCTACACCAGTGGAACAACAGGTAATTGTTTGGTTTTTTTTTTCAATCAGAAATCTTATTTACTGTTTATATGTTACATTATTGGTTATAAGACTTGCAATTTATAAAACAAATCTGCCCATAGTTTTGGGCAAGAAAAATAATAAATAATTATTATTTCTTGTTTATTGTGTGGGTATTGCCTCTCTTGTAGTGAGAAATGGTAATTAAAATAATAAATATAAAAGTGAAATTTTTTTCTTTCCTTAGTCAATCTCTTTGAAGGACACCTGCCAAAAGTAGACAGATTAATACATGCATACATGCTTATCTTCAATGCCTTTGTCCATACAAAATGTTGTTTCTTTCTCATTTTCTCATGGAGAAAATTTTGAACCAGCTTTTATAGTTTGAAAATCACATTAACATGTTCTCAGTGGTGGCACACAATTAAAACTTTGCAACTCTAAAACCACTTATCCTTTTTATTTTTGGTCACAAGATTTATCACAATTTTTCTTTTGTCATTAAAAAATATTTCAGAAGGTTTGTCATAGAATTTTTAGTTTATGATTTGCTTTCTGCTACTCCAGTTTCCTTAGAATAAATCTATATTTTATAAGCAAGTACTGATAATAAGATAATAATAATAAGTCTTTCTTTTATTAGGAATACCTAAAGGTGCCATGCTGACCCATAGAGGATCAATTGCCACTTCTAGTTCTTGTGCCCAGCAAGTGGTAAGTAGGGCTTGTTACATATGTGTTACTTCAACAGAACATTTACCAATGTAAGTTTCCTATTATCATACATAATATGTTCCTGAAAAAAACTTAATGCATATTTCAAGTCTGTTATCATCGGGGTGTATTCTCAGAGAGTAAAAAATGTTATAAAATATTTTATTGTTGTATCGTTTTTCTTTATCCCTGAGTGTTTGAGAATGTATACATAATTATTGAAAATATTTTTTTATAAACAGACTTAATATGATATATAAACATTTTTGTTGTTGCTGTTTTGTTAATGTGAAAAAGTCTGAATCCTGCAGACAAAAGGCAGTTAGGGTGTCACTGTGCACTTTATAAAAATTGGGGTTATATGAATGTCTGACATAAAAGTCTAGGGCTGCCTGCTTGTGCTTTGTATAATTGTATGGATTTGCAGTGTTGAGCAATTAAGATAAAAATGTTGCCTCTTTTTTTTCCCCCAGAACGCTGGTGGTTGTCATCTGACATGTAATGATGTCATGATTTCCTATCTCCCATTGGCACACTCATATGAAAGGCTTCTGCATGTAAGTTGGTTTCAGAATGGTGTTCTATAATATATAGATATTTTATCTTTTTTATTTAATTTAAACTGTGATAGCATTTTAACTTTTAATTTTTGTAAGTTTAACCTTTTTTAAAAAAATCAATTTTTATTCACTACGGATTTAATATGAGAGTTTTTATTATTGGTTTGTTAATTAGCAAAATCTGAAAACAATTAATATTATAATAAATGCAGATAAAAGCCTTTTTGCTAGATGTACTCCATTTATAATAGTAATAACGGATACTTTTATGGTACTTTTGTGTATACCTAATTTATTATAGAGTTTAGAACTAATGTGGGGTTTTTTTAGAAGTTTGTTAGATATTTGTGCCAGTTGACTATTAATTTATCTTTTGGTTGCAGGGAACAATGTTTTCAAATGGTGGACAGATAGGCTTTTTTCAAGGAGATGTTCGGAAATTGATGGATGATATTAAAGAGCTACAGCCTACAGTATTTCCATGTGTCCCTCGGCTTCTCAATAGATTTTATGACAAGGTGCAGAGTAATGTTTTCCTTTCGAAATTTTTAATTTAGAGGTTCAAAGGAGAAAATGTTATTAATTTTTGAATCTATTGCCACATCATTACTTCTTTTTTTTTTTTAGTTTAGAATGGCTGACTTTATTAGTTTATCAGTAGCAAAGTACATGCACTCATTGTTAAGTATGTTAAGTAAGTGATAGTATTAACAATCTATACCGACATTTAGAGTCTGGCCATTTAGTTATTTTTTAAATAAGTGATTATCTTTCTGTAAGTGATAGTATTAACAATCTATACTGACATTTAGAGAATAGCTGTTTAGTTATTTTTTTAAATAAGTGATTATCTTTCTGTTTATAATTTAAAATTATTTACTAACAATGAACAATTTAGAGAATAAGAGTAGTCATGATTTTAAATGAGTGATCATTATTCGTATTAAAAATATATATATAATTTTTAATTACCTTACTTACTAGTAGAATACTTTCTTTTTCATATATATTATGTTTGCATGTTTATGCTTGAATGCCTGTATAAGTGTTGTATGTGATTAATTTTCTTTTGTGTACTATTTTATTTATTTAGAATTGTAAATCTAAAGCTTTTAAAATTAACAATTAATGGCCACTATTACATTAATAGTTGAAATATATGCATTTGTTCTTATTAATATTACAATTATTAGTTTATTGTGTATATCTGATCTAACAGTCTGGTACAGTTACCCCCACCTCCCCAAATGGCTAGAATTATTGCGGGGGAGGAGGATCCCATTTTTGCCATCTTACAGTGGTATAATTAGTGTAACAAAATTCTATAACTTTGCTAATTTGCAGTATTATGAAACCATAAGTTGTAAAGTAAAATATTTAATTATGATCAAGTTACTTCAACTATTCATTTGTACACAAGTAGTTATGTCAGAAGCACAATAATAAATATAAATGCCTTCTAATGGATTTATCTACCAAAGTTAGCAGCAAAAAATAAAAACCAGTTTTTATCCTGGTAGTGGCTTGACTAACAAGATTATCTATTTAAGAAAATTTGTCATATACATTTATGTTATGAATAGTGTTAAAAGTAATGTTACAGTACATAAAGTAAAATATTATAATGCAATTAACACACAAGCAACAGCTGATATAAATGCATTCATACAAATTCATATTAAAAGATGTGGATAAAGGTTTAATGAATATATATTTAATATATATTATTATTCAGTTGATTTTTTAAATATTAAACCAGATATTGCAAAGTAATTAAACAACAACAATCTATGTATACCAGATATTGATAGTTAATTGATCATACCAATAAACATGTTACCAATACATAGCAAGTTATAACTGCAAGAAGTATCTGTTTTAATAATTCATTACAACTGATTTTAGGCATTTGATAATGTGTGATTCAGCCTCCAAAAAAGACTGTCCACTTTGCATTTCGTAGTCTTCTCTTGGAAATGCTCTTTGCACAGTATGTGCTTTTGAATGAAAGTTTTCTCGTTTCATATTTGTAATCCACTTTTTTCTTAATTTGTGATCTTGGGGAAATGTAAACAGATTAATATTTTGGGTTTATGCAGCCATATGCACTGCAATATTTAACCACGTTTGAATTTTTCAAAGTACGCATTTAATGCAAGATAGTTATGTTCAACAGCTTGTGCGAATTGTAGTTCCCACTCAACGCGTCACATATTATGTTGCTGCTAGCTCTGATTTCTTTCAAAAATACTGATTTTTCAATACCAGACTAAATGCATATATACAAATCTCTGAAAGTTTAACCTGTTGGCTGACAGACGAAATTGCGTAATCTGACGCCACCATGAAAGGCTATTTTGACGCTTACCAATAATTGAATGGGTCAGTGTACTAAAAAATGAAAAGCGACTATAATTATCAATGGATTTTTAAAATTTAAATTACTACCTATTATAGACAAACTTAGGAATTTTAAAAGTATTATTTTTAATTTATTTCAAATTCAAAAAGAAAGAAATAATAAAAAGTTTTCTTTTCTTTTTGTTGAAGTTGCAAACGTTTTCACCGTTTGTTGTTGTTGTGTTTTTTTTTTAACTAATCTACTATAAAAATAATTAAAAGCAAGTATAATTCGTATAATTCTAAAATGATTTTCAAAATAAGTATTATGGGGGACATTTTTTAAGTATTTATTTAAATTTAATTACTAAACGTGTTGTGGTTATTATTTCAAATTCAGAAATAAATAAAGAAATAAAAAGTTTTATTACCTTTTTCTTGTGTTGACCTTCGTCAATTTGTTAGTTGTTTCCTTGAATAAAATCCAAAGAAAACGATTTATTAATTACCACTTGAATATAATATAAAATAATAATTGTTCTTGTGTAAATATTCACTATTACCTGGAAAAATTGGATGCTTTTGAACAAAACGAAAGTGTCACATGAAAGCCATGGTGCTTTGAGAACGACCATTTTTTTTTATTATCACATGGTCACATCCAAAATTTCAGTAGGCTGTTTGAATTTCATCTACAATTTCTTAGAATTAACCACACAATAAAGTTCTTTAGGCAGGATCAAGCAAACAACTGAAAATCGTCCTCGAAACATGCCATGCCTGACAAAAAATTTGGTTCAAAATGGCGGCTCAGCTTCGACAAGCGTGGGGTGGTGGGAAATTTCTGCACTTTCTATGATATGACCTTTCTATAAATAGTTAGTCAATGATAAAATTTAGAGCAGATTGACTGCTGAAACCAAAAATATCTTTCTCCTTCACCTTGATTGTTATTTTTTTAAATGTACCATCGCTACACTGAGCGAGCGAGAAGTCTTTTCAGAGTTCATGACCAACAAAAATGTGGTGTCTTGAGGCCTTATAAGGTTTATGTCTGCGTACGGGTTAAATTTTGCAGTCTTGATTCTGAAAATTTCAGAATTTATTCTTATCTTTAGCTGACCTAGATTCCATTTTATTTGGTCTTTAATGATACCTTATATCATCATTTTTTTTTCTAGTTCAGTATTTTACTAATATGTGTTTATTTCATTGTTATGAATTGTATTATTTTAGGTCACGACGGGGGTGAACACAAGTGCTGTCAAACGGTTTCTCTTCAACATGGCAATCCGCAGCAAGGAAAATGATATTAAAAGGTAATATATAATACATACTTATTATGACTAAACCCAATAAATTTAGGGGTAATGTTATTAATCCTGTTTTCTTTCAATAAAAACTGTTTAGGTCTGTTGTTGATAAAAATTTTGTTGAAATTGTTTACTTGCTATAAAGTAACTATAGTAATGTATTTGTAGTGTCAGCATTGACTCCTGCCTGTAAAGTAATCTTAATGATAACACTTTGAAAATGTGTCTCTTGGATCATGATAATGTGAGTAAGAATCAATAAGGATGCTTATATTTTGCACCACTGTATTGTAGATGCTAGAATGTTTCATGGTACCCTGTTTTCTTCACATCAATCTGATTTTAATCATCATGGACTTTTTGCAGACACATCATTCGAAACAATAGTATATGGGACAGAATAGTTTTCAAAAAAGTGCAAGAAGCTTTAGGAGGCAAGGTGCGTCTCATCACCACTGGGTCGGCACCTCTCTCTCCGAAAGTTCTCAATTTCCTCCGGTGTATTGTAGGGTGTCCAGTAAGTATTAATGTTTAAGTACTGTGCATGTCTGAATACATACTTATTTTTTTCAATAGACCCTATTGCTTTTAAGTTATTTTTCAGCTAGAAAAATGCTCTAGAAATCATTTGGTAGAGTTTGGTATAAGCAAGTTGCATTATTTTTCAGATTCTGGAGGGTTATGGACAAACGGAAAGTCATGCAATTTGCTCCTTACAATTGGTTGGGGACAGCAGTATAGGTAAGAAACTTACAATTAGCATTCTTTGTGTATGGAAAAGTCCATTTCCATTATCAGAATATGAAAATTCACAAGTGATTGCAACTTAGATTCAGGCGAATTATTTGAAGATACTTCTGATCACCTTAGCACCCATCAGTGACAATCAACACTTTGTTTTGTGGAATTAATATGTAGATGAGTTGACTTGTATGATAAAAACAAGGGATAAATAAAACAATAGAGAGGTCACCATATGCAGACCCCATGAGTAGCCTCTCATTAATACTCTCACAGGAATCATGTAGACCATAAAGGTGTGTAAAATTTGACGTTTGGAGAACAATGATTTTAAAATTTGTGAATTTCTCAGGAAACATTTAGTTATGTTTATCAATTTTACTTTATTTTATTAAAATCTGAATTTAAAATGATTTTTTTGTTGTTATAGCTATAGATTTATTTCCATTAAGCGAATGAAGAGAAGTAGAAAATTTTTCATCCTCTTCAATTTACACTGGGAAATTCCAATCACATCACTTATTCTTGAATGCAAAGAACATTCACTCCTTTCTCCCCCCCCCCCCCCCCCCTCCGATATCCAATGTTATCATTTTGATGTCACTATTTCATTTCAGAGCAAACTTGCACTTTTACAGTGAACATGATCTATAGATCTGCATAATGATTGTTGACATACAGTGTTGTTTGAAAGTAAAGAGTCCGGCATTTATGGTATTAAAGGGTTATATAGGTCTATACTTGCTGACACATCCAGACACTTATTAAAATCTTCAAAGACTGTCAAGTCCTGTAGCCATCATGGAAATAGAAAGCCCAAACATGGCTGTATTTACTTGGCATTTGGGAATAGTTCAGAACTGTTTAAAATGTGATCTTTTTGAATTTCTGGAAAGTAAAAGTTTAAAACCCTGGGGGTTTTTTTGGTGGTTTTAGGATCATTGAAATACATTCTTCTTTGTCTGAGAGTCCCACTAAAATTTCTTTTCTTGGTGACAAGTAATTCTTTCCAATAAGCATTACAGTATTTTACATGGAAAAAACTTCTACGCATTACTACTGTTTAAAGTTTTGTCTGACCAATTGAAAAACTATAATGTTGTGTATTTATATACATTTTCTCTCATTATACATAAAGATGCATTATCTAAATTCCTCTTTGCTTTGCTACTCATTCTTGAAAAAGAAATGGTAAAATTAATTAATAAATATCATATAACTTCATTTTAATGGTGTACAGGGACAGTTGGCGTTCCTCTTACCTGCAATTCCATCAAGCTTTTGGACATTCCAGAAATGGGTTACTTTGCCAAAGATAATACAGGAGAGGTAAGAATGGAGTGTGATTTATCTAGAAATTGAAAAGTTCATGTGCTTTTAAGCATTTGTTGGAATGTTGCAGTTGAATACCTGTAAATGACAGAGCGGTATTCAAGCCTTCCCTCCCTCTCCACTTGAGGAATTAGAAGGTTTTAGTTTCATTTGTGTGATGACAGTTACAAACATTTTGACTGTAAATGATGATATAAATTAATGTGGTTTTATATAGATTAGTGTGTACTTAATGATTTATTTTGGTAAGGCTTTTTTTTTAATGTTTATGGCTTGTGTTTTCTAATAAAAAAAAAAATTCTAGTTCGCCTTTAATTACTGTCTGATCAATTTTGGTGATATACTAACCCATTACACTACAGCAGATTTTTATTTCACTGTGAAAATGATAATTTCTTGCAGCAAGCTTTGACAAGGCATCTAAGTGGTTTTTATGATGAGAATAGGTTTAAATAAACATATGAAAAAGATCTTTGTTTTTAAACAAATGTGAATATATTTTGTTTCTAGATCTGTGTCAAGGGGAACAATATTTTTAAAGGCTACCTAAAAGATCAAGAAAAGACAGACGAGGCCATTGACAAGGATGGATGGCTACACACAGGAGATATCGGACAATGGGTTGAAGTGAGTTACCAGTCAAATACATAATGTTGTGAACAATTCATTAAATTTTAGATAGATTATAATTATTGCTTTTTTGTAAGTTTTAAATTATGCTTTAATTGCTTTTTGCTTCATTTAAATCAGTCTAGTATTCTGTTTTTCCTTAAATCAAAGAAAAATCTTGATCCTATTTCTTTGCACAGTTGTGCACTGATTATTGACATTTTTAATTAACAGATTCACAGTTAGATTATGTCTACCTTGTGCTATATTTTGACAGTCTTCTGAAATAAAAAAATCAAGTTTGGGTGGAGTAGAGGAGTGAGAATAGTAGTTGTAAAATTACTAGTCACTGAATTAAAATATCAAGTTGGAATGGAAGTGTGAAATGAATAGTTGTAAAATTGCTAACCTCTAAAATCAAGGTTTGCTTTCTTTAGCTGATCATATCTTGTGATGATTTCCTGGGGTAGCCGGCTGTTGTGAAAATTGATATTCTTAATCATCTAGATAGTGTTAGGTAGGAGAGCAGGGATAGCTGTGTATTTTTTTTAAATTTAAATTTTGGGAAGATGACAGTTTTGAATTGGCCAAATATTTCCACATAAGAGTGATACAATGGCTGTGGTTTTTATATTGAAATTATTGAATGTTGCCAGGTAATCTCATTATGAAGCCGTTGTGGGTATTGGTATCATAGTATAGTTGATAGCTACCCACCAAGGAGAACAGGGTTAGATGCTCTGTTTAAATCATTTATTTTCAAAGCTGCCTTAAGCTTTTTCATAATATTTTTTTTTCCAAAGAAATTGTCAGTTATCAATTATTTGAATGTTTGCAATCCTAGTAACATTTATTTGTCAATCCATTTTGCTCATTAGTGCCTTGTATTTAGTCTGAATTATTTCTTACTAGCAAGCCCCCATTTTCTCTTCTTTTCTTAGAATGGATCTTTAAAAATAATTGATCGGAAAAAGCACATCTTTAAACTTGCCCAGGTGAGTTTGACTTTCGAATTTTCTGCTGACATCTAAAAAAAAAAGCATTATTAATTACTGTTTATTTTTTGTTTATATCTATTTGATAAAGTAAAAGCAAAGCGATTTTATCAAGCCATTTAAATTTTTGTATAATATAAAGTTATTAGTTTAAAAATAAATCATTCATTATTGGTTTCCATTTACATTCACTTCAGATATATGTTTATGTTAATGAAGTACACTTAGTAGTTTAAGGCCATAGACAGTACGAGCCAGAGGGAGAATGTTTTGTTCACTTTTGAGATTAGTATGTATTTGCATTTTTCATTGTCTTTCACAGTTTTATATTTTCTTAAAGTAAAAAGTGCATTTTTTATGTTAATAAAGACATTATTTGAACCCTCCCCTGTGCCGAAAAAATTATTTCATAAGCTGAAAATCACTGAAAACAATAGTTTGACTCTCGATTGCCGCCATTATTAGTATTATAGAAAGGAATATGACACATGGAAACAGAGAGGAATATAGTTACATTATAATCGTTAAAATACTGTCTCAAACCAGTTTTACAAACCGGTTTCTTGAGAAACCATCACCTCACCTAGTGGCATGATTGATCAGATTTTATGCAAATCATGTAAAAGATGATTGGTTGAGACACTAAGAGCTTTTCAACATAGGGGTCTCATTTTAACGCTTCTGGAATCTTATTTTGTCACCATTATTAATTTTAGTTGACAAAATACCCAATTTCGCTCTAAAAAATTTTCTTTAGATATTTATTTATGTTTAGAAGTCTAAGCTTGATGGCATAAGCATAATGTTTCTACTGCCTGTTCAATCGATAGACGAAGTTCACATTTTCAAAATGGCAGCCAAGTAGTGATGATGAGTACATGCATTAAACTGAGTCATTTTGATTAAAGCTTTTGAGTTTTATTGCTTGTTGAATTTTATGTGTTGTGCTGTCATGAATACCAGAAGTTTAACAGATTATTAACATTTTATTTTTAAATTCCTAGAGAAATCAGGTTTTATACTATTTGTGATTTACAAATGAAATGTGTTAACTGGTTTGGTGCTTTTATTTCCAGATAATCTAATATACCAATATACCACCAACACAAAATTTTATTAGGTTGATAGTACAGAAATAGTTAAATAACTTGATGATTAAGCATGTTTGCAGAGTTATATTGATAACTTTATACGTACAAATTGTGTCAGAACTTTGAGTCTGTTTACTGGGAAAAAAAATTGAAGTAATACCTTCGTAAGTTCCTTGAGTTTGCTGTTGTAATGAACATTCAAATTAAAGTAGGTTTATGCAAGAGACTTTTTTTCTATTTTGGAGGAATTTAACTTTATTTAATGTTTTCTCTTGTTACTCACTCATACCCTTTTCTACCTTCAAATTAAGAAAAATACCCTACTCTAAAGGGACATTACTCAAAAATTAACTTAATATAAAATAATTGATGGTTTTTAAAATTATATTATGACGATAAAAATTCTTAGCATTATAAATATAAAGTTTATAATAATTATCTTTAATTGATTCATTTTTTTTTAATCCCTATTTTCCATGGAATCAGTAAATTTATTTTAAACTTTTCATTTTTGTTCTTTTTCCTGCACATTAGGGAGAATATATTGCCCCAGAAAAGGTGGAAAATGTGTGTACTCAATGTCCACTGGTTGCACAAATGTTTGTGCATGGAGACAGTTTGAAGGTCAGGATTCTACTTTTTTGCATTTAGGACATAATTTGGTTATGATGTTTAATTTATCTTGATCTCTTGCATCTCATTTTAAACAAGTTTTATTATATATGATTTTTGTGACTGTTTATCCATTGCGATAGCTGGACAGATATTTAGTAAATCCTTTCTAAATACCACCATTGTTTGTTTTTGTTTGAGACTTGAAATGTTAGGTTAGGTACAGTAATAAACTGATTATATTTTTTCACTTTAAATTAAAATATTTTAATGTCATCTTAGCAAAGTAAATGTAATGTTACAGTCATGCCTGGTTGGTGTCGTTGTTCCTGACCCTGAAGTTTTACCTAAGTTTGCAAAGGAAAAGCTTGGATTGAGTGGGACCTATGAGGAACTCTGTAAACAGCCAGTGAGTGTATTAGAATTTTGAAAATGAAATATAATCTTACCAAGTTTTTGTTGTCGTTTCCATTAATTATTGACTTGTAAAAATTAAAGCTAAAATATGAGATGTGGAATAAAAATAATAGCATATATTTCTTGGCACGTGTAATTTTTCAGTTAGTACTGTTAAATACAGCTCATGAACTGGAAAATCTTTAACGTCATTTTAACCCGTTCGCCGGCCCGCTCCCGGATTCGGTTAACGCATGCGCACACTTTTTTAAATCGATAGCCACTTAAAAAAAATAACAATCAAGTCAAGCAGACGATATGTTTGGGTTCAGCAGCCAATCTGCTCTAATTTTATCATTGGTTAACTATTTTTAGAAAGGTTTTTTCCATTACAAAGTTCGGAAATCCCCAGACACCTAACGTTTATCGAAGCTAAGCCGCCATTTTGAACCGAAGTTTGTACTACACATGGCTCGTTTCAAGGACCATTTTCAGTTGTTTGCTTGATCCTACCTAACGAACTTAATTGTGTAAATAAATTTAATATATTGTAGATGAAATTCGACAGGCCTACTGAATTTTTGGATGTGACCATTTGATAATAAAAAATAAAAACCGATCGCTCTCAAACCGAACCCTCGTGGACGTCGTTATGACGTCGTTATGATACTATTTTTATCGATGACCACTTTAAAAAAAATACCAATCAAGGTCAAGGAGAAAGATATGTTTGTGTTCAGCAGCCAATCTGCTCTAATTTTATCATTGGCTAACTAATTTTAGAAAGGTATTTTCCATTACAAAGTTCAGAAATCCCGAGTCACCCCTCGCTTGTAAAGAAGCTGAGCCGCCATTTTGAACCGGTTTGGAATTATACATTGCACGTTTCAAACACGATTTTTAGTTGATTGCCTGATCCTACCTAAAGAACTTTATTGTGTAAATTAATTTAATATATTGTAGATGAAATTCGACAGGCCTACTGAATTTTTGGATGTGACCATTTGATAATAAAAAAAAAAAACCGATCAGTCTCAAACCGAACCCTCGTGGTTTTCATATGACTCTTTCGTTTTGTTCAAAATCAACCAATTTCCCCAGGAATAATATTAATTTACACAAGATAAATTATTATTTATACCATATATTCAAATGGCAATCAACAAAAATCGTTTTCTTTCGGATTTTATTCAAGGAAACATCTAACAAATTGACGAAGGTCAACACAAGAAAAAGGTAAGAAAACTTTTTATTTATTTATTTATTTTTGAATTTAAAATAATAATAAGCAAACGTTAAAAAATTAAATAAATATTTTTAAAATGTCCCCCATAATATTTATTTTGAAAATCATTTTAGAATTGTACGAATTATGCTTGCTTTTAATTATTTAGTAGACTAGTAAAAAAAAAAAACGGTGAAAATGTTCCCAAGTTCAACAAAAAGATAAGAAATCTTTGTATTATTTCTTTGTTTTTGAATTCGAAAAAAATTTAAAAAATACTTTTAAGATTCCTTAGTATGTCTATAATAGGTAGTAATTTAAATTTTTAAAATCCATTGATAATTACAGTCGCTTTAAATTTTTTAGCACACTGACCCATTCAGTTATCGGTAAGCGTCAAAACATGGCTGCCGGCGAACGGGTTAAAGATAACCCTTAAAGGACTCAGATAATGACCAGTGCTTCAGTTGCACATGGCTTTAGCTACTATTGCATTCTTTGGATGTGTGATTAATGAGAGGTTAGATAGATGGGGAAAGGGAAACTACATCAGAAGCAGCACATCATTATTCTTTTAAGATAAAGTTGTTGACATATCAGTACCTAGTTTGTCATGTCTAATTGGAAGGCTGTAAAAAATTCTTCAGCTGTCCACAACATAAAGTATTATTTCATAAATTCAAGTTAAATGTTGAATCAGCTATAGTTTCACCTACATAACATTCTTTAAAGTTAAAACTGTTTACACGTCAATTTGCTGTGTCTGATTGGAAGAATGTGATGTAAGAAAATCTTCATTTATCCATAGCATGCAGTATTATTTTATAAATTCAAGTTAAATGTTTAGTCAGCTATAATTTCACCGCATAGTGATATATCTTTTTTAAAAAATATATATATATAAAGTTTCTAGTACAAGTACAAATGATAAAAGAAATAACATCTCCATCATCCATTATTAGCATGGAAGATTAAAAAAACTAATATGCTCATCTGTTGTATAATTGCAAAATATTATTTCAGCTTGCTCATTCATTTATTCCCACCACTTTCAGGCTGCACCACGGGTTTAAAATGCTGAATTTGTAAAATCTAACTATGTTGTACTTTTATGTGGAAAATGCAGCTTGGTGATATTGGATTTTATTACATCATTGTTGATGGATTGGTAACTCTGGCATTAATTGATGGAATCATAATACTCCATGCCTTTAGTTACTTTGATGCTGTCTTAGTCACGTATTGATTATAAAGGGAGATCAATAATGGAAATATTTTTTTAATACTTTATAAGTATTAACCGACGATAAGGTGCATTTACACCACATACTCGTACACATTATCAAATTATAAAAAGAAATGAATAGAAATGATTAATTTTTTCTTGATTGTTTTGCATCTGAGTTTTTTACACATTGACTTAAGCATTTGTTCTTTGTGCGTGCGTGCGTGTTTTGCTTCAATCTTTGTGGTTTTTGTTTATCTGTTTCAATCTTTTACATTCATTTATTGTATAACCCACCATTATTTTTTCTTCAAGGAAAAAAATTTCTATTAACTCATTCAGCATTAGGGGTCTAGTATTCCCTACACTTTTAAATTAAGAATACACTTTTGGTCTTATGTATGGGTCATCAGTAGTATATTAGATTGTACTTTTTTGATACGGATGAAGTTTATTTCAAACTATAACTTGTGTTGCTTAGTGTAACTGATATTGCAGTTACATTCACTTTTAGAGATAATGGCTATTAAAACCTGTGATTATTTTACTTAACATTATATTATACCTTTTTGATACTTACAGATTAATTCTATGGTGCATCAACTTATTGTCCAAGTGTGTTATTACTTACATTCCTGTTCTCTTCAGTCCCCCGTATTTTTCTGTCTTTGAGTTTAGTAGGTATGCTGTCTTTACTTTTGGCTTGGCTGATGCCTTTGCTGTTTTCTTCTTTTATTAACTTGCTAAAAGAATGTCATGCTTTCTTGCTTATCATACAATGTAGCTGTGTCAAGGAATATTTTGTCCCCCATCCAAATGCATTGTGTGTACAGAATATATGAGGAAAAGATTGTGTAACTCATGTTGAGAAAACAAGTACATAAGAATTTAGCTACCCCATTTATGTTGAGAAAACAAGTACATAAGAATTTAGCTACCCCATTGTAGAAGAATTAGCAGTCTTAGTATTGAGCTTGTCCAAAAATGCAATGATGATTCTACCTCTGCAGTAATGGATGGTGAAGTGTTCAAATACTAAAGTATCTGACTGCTAGTTGCTTTTGTGTTTATGATAAAAATATTTCTTAAATTATAGGTAATATCATTGAACCGATAAAAAATTCTTCAACACCTAAACACATCAGCACTCATTAGTGACTGGTGGTAACTCCTAGTGCAAGTACCTGAGTGTCAAACTTTCAGTTGTTAGTATGTGTTGGTTCCCATGACAAGGTTTTCCTGTATTTTCATTTTCACTTTTTTAAGCTGCAGAGGCTCTAATGTTTTCAAGCATAAAAATTATATTATAATACTCTACTATTTTTAAAGCTTATAATCTAGGCACCTTGTTTCTAATTATTTATTTCAGAAGTTAGATGGTTTAAAATTTCTTAAATGGGATATATCAGTTCTTGATATATCAAACCATTTATTTATGATGGTCCCTTGAACCAAGAATGTACTGTGCATACCTATTCCTATAATAAAAATATATCTGGTAGTATTCAGAAAAAATATTTCTTCAGTACCTTGTTATGCTTTAAGTAAATGTCTAATTTTTTCATGTTGATTTGCCTTAGGTGGTGAAGAAAGCCATATTGCAAGATCTGTTAGAAGTTGGTCAGAGGTCTGGTCTCACATCTTTGGAAATTGTAAGTTTGGGGTTTGTGTACTATTTAGAGGATTTTTATTTTAAAAATATTAAAAAATGTTAATGAAAATTGTTAAAATAAGACAAGTTTGTTATGAAGCAGAAAAATATATGCCATCAGTCATTTGTTGAATAGTGTGCTTTTTTTTTTTTTTAATCTTACGTGCTGTAATTAAAGATTTCTTTTTAACTGAACATGAGAGACAAATCTGTGAAGAATAGCTAGAGCTGAAAATTTTGGGTTGAATCACTTATTTTAGTTTGTTGTGCTTTTCATGACTTGAATTTTTCACTCATTTATTTTAAGATAACTTTTTTTCTTTTTCTTATAGATCAACATTAAGTAACTCTTTTTCTTCCCCTAGGTGAAAGATGTATATGTATACCCAGAGTTGTTTTCAGTGGACAATGGTTTCCTAACTCCCACATTTAAAGCCAAGAGACAAGAACTTTCCAAGTACTTTATGCCTCAGATCCAAGAAATGTACACCAAGCTTGTCTGATACTAGCTTGCCTTGCCATCACCACTTTGTATATTTATAACATGGTGGAACTTTACTCTAACAGGAAAAGGAGCTATTCATTGCACCATCTTGACTTTCCTACAAAGTTATTTTTTAGGGAAATTGTGACTGATGATACAGTTACATTTGCTTCCATTACTTATGTCTGTTTTCAAAGTTGTCATAAATCTTGATCAGTCTGTGCACACTTTGCACTATGACTAAAATTGATCAATCTGGAAATGCTTGACTTATGTTAGTCCCTTACTGTATATGCTTGATGCCTGGTTAAAAGAATTACGTCAGATTGAATGAGAAGTGGAAAATGTGAAACATTTCAGTGTTTATAATTTTTTTTTTGTTGTTGTAAAATATAAATAATAAAAATTGGAGTAGTGTTGTCTTTTTTAAAAATAATCATGGGGATGTACTGGTTTGATGAAGTGGCCTTGAAGGATATTGATTTTTTTAATGTGCAAGTTCTTGTTGTAAATATGCTGGTTGGCGGTTCTTGTTTGTATGCAAATGGTTTAGCAAGTTTTTGGATTGGTAATATTGCAGTATGATGCTGTGTTGTCAGTAAAGTCTGGGTGAGCGAAAGTGTTTGACATATTAATGTTTTAATTTATTTGATACTTTTGTCACTTAAAAATTTTGTTTTATTAAATAATATTATATTATTAAATTTAAAATAGTAATTTGTCAGAGTACAAATTATTTGCAGTGAAGTTAATATATTAGATAACAGAATAATTTTAGAGAATATAAAGAATCAAGTTATCATGGTTGCTCCTTTTCTGTACTTTTAAAAGCTCACTAATGCAATATCAACATTTTTTTTTTTTTTTTACATAGACATATTTTTTAGAATAAATAATAAATACATTATTGTTGAGTTAGTTTTCTTCATTTTATTTTATTGCTAAAGATGTGAAGGCAGAAATTAGGACATTGTTATATGCAGAGTAATAATTGCAAATAAGTACATTGTTTTGACTGCTTGTTTCCTAGTGTTTTGTTTTATGTTTATTATACATGCTTTCCAAATTTTTTTCTGTGTACACATTTTCAGTAAAATTCCTTGATTTAAGTTGTAAACTGTTTGGGTTTGTTCACTTTCATAAGTTTTCAATTAACTTTTCTCAAAACCATAATATCAATGAGCATTTAAACCACAGAAGTTTATTTAATGAGTATTAAAATTTGCTGTGAATATTTATTTCAACCACTGATAACCATTTAAGAAATTTGTTTGTTCATTCAAAAAAAAAAAATTTAATTTGAAGAAAAAAATTTTAAATGAGCATCTAAATGAATTGTTTTTGTGTGTTGAAAAATTATAAACAGTTATTTGTTGAGCAAAGATGTTTAAATTACCAGATTTTAAGTATTCTTTTAATTTTATATACAGAATTATGTTTGCAAAACAGTGTTGGTTGCCTGTACTTGTATGCACACACTGAAAAAATATGGTAGCGCGCTAAGGTAATTTTGATGCACTTTACCTTTTGGATTTTCCAGTTAATTCAGTGAAACAAATTTTCTAATGCTTGTATTGACAATTTCTTAAATAAAAGTTTATCATACCATCAATAATTAACTTTGATGATGAAAAAGAATTTGCAAGGGGAAACTACTCTTCTCATTGCTGCAGTTCTACTGTTATAAAAAGCGTTTATCAAAAATTAAAAACTTTTGTTTTTGTATTAAAGTCCCAAATTAAGATATAGAAGGGGAAATCACCACTTTACAAAATGATAATGAGTACAAAAAATTGCAATATAATAAACATTTATATTTACATTATAATAAACGATGATAATACTATTCATTTACAGTTCTGCTGTAGAGAACTATGAATGAATGATATTAAAATTGGGGGTAAGTCCAGAAAAGCTTAAATAAATCACAAAAAAACAAAAACTAAAACCATAAAGAGTTAAAAGAAATGTGGATTTTTATTTTTAAAAGTCAGTGACATAAATTTATTAGGTTTTATTGCTTTTTTTTAGAGGATTTGCCTTTTTTTTTTTTTTAAAGATTTATTTAATGTATACAAAACACATTTTTTTTATTACGTGTTATGCGTGAATTGGTTTTATAAATATATATATATACACAAACACATACACTCAGAATATGGAAACTGGATATTTTAACATCTCAGTCCCATGTTAATACAAAAATTTATCATACAATCTAATGAACCAATCTAAAACTCTTAACAAATTTCTACATTTTGTTTTAAGAACAGCTACGGCAAAGATAAAACATTCCAAAATATTACTGTTTTTGGAATGAATTTAATGAGAGAGATATGGAAAGATCTGATGAAATATACCGCAGGGAAAAAAATCAATATTGAAAATATATTAATGCACTTAGTAATGTTCAAAGTTTATGGCTCTTTAAAATGTAAAACATAACATAAAAAGCGTTTGTTATCAAAAATTAAAAACTTTTGTTTCTTTTTAGGTAAAAACTAACCCAAACACTTAAGACTATATATAACAAAACTATCTATGCACCAGGCATTTTCCAAGCATATAGAAAAGAAAAGTTTTGGTAAATAAATCGTATTTTGCAGATAATATTTACTACTGTGCATCATATTTTTTCTTTAAAACAAACTTAATTTACGTATTGGCCTAGTTGAAAAAAATGAGGCCAGCATTTCAGATCACTTAATAATATTACTTCGACCACAGTGGTCATAAAAGATTAATGATGCTCCTTTAGATTTTTAGGAATGTTTAATCAGGATTAGAAAAGACTGAAAATGACGGAATAAATTTTAATTATAAATAAATATCTACTCCCACTTGGTTATCATGAATTACTGGCTGTAATTTTTATTATTGATGTTGCAGTAAAACCTTATTGTTATATGTAGACATGTGACTTAAAGAATAAATCTATTAAAAATTATATACATACAACTAAGAAGGTTGAAACAATAGCGACTTAACTAAAAAAACTTCATTAGCACTAAGCTTCACAGTACTTAAAAATGTGAAAATACACAAGGTACATATTGAGAGACAGCAAAGAACCCATTTGAAGACTTACTGGATGTTAAGTAAATTTTTAAATATGGAACCAAACAAGAAGGGAAAGAAGATAATCATAACGAAGTGCTTCAAAGTGAAAAAGATTTCCAGACTGAATCCAAATATGCTGTGCACAAATGTTTGTCTTTGTATAAGAGTAAACGGAAGCAGTTACAACAATAATTAAATGTTCATAAACATTAAGTTTTGATAGGCAGTGAATTTAAATGCTTACAATGTTCAAGGTAGTGACAAAAGGGATGTAGCATCAGTCTGAGGGAGGATGTTAATTATTATGAAATACATTGTATAAAGTAGTGAGCTGTGAACAGTTTGATGTTTGGTTTCTTTCCATTTATTTGTTTGCTTTGGTATTTGATGAGCTAGTTTGGTTTGGTTGGTTCTTTTTATTTTTTTTTTTAATTGGGATCCTTTGGGGGCCTAAGTATAATTTACATATATCTTTACCACTTTAATACCGGTGATATTTTTGGCACATTTCATATAGCATAATGACATTGCAACAGTAACACAAAGTTCTTTAGTTGTTAATACTTACATCTTGATTATTAATATCTGCTCATTAACATTATTAATAGTTTGAAATTCTCTTTTATCCTTCCCTACAGCACAATCTTTTTTTTTAATTTTATTTTTGTACATGTAGTTATTTTAAATATTATAAACAAAATGCTATATCTGTATATTCTTTACCAGTCAGCATTGTTTATTAAAACAGAAATAATGGTAAATTTTTCAGTAAATAATAAATTCACTTCATTTTTAAAGTTAATTTTTATTATGAAATTCCTGTTGTTGTTTGTGCACATTGAAAGACTCACTTTTTTCACTTGTCATTAATAAATACTCTTATTTTTAATATTGTGATAAAATTATTCTTGAACATCACAAATGTATAGTTTAGAAGTAACATGATTTTTGAACTATTATTTAACTCATTTCCTTTATTGTTTCTAAATGTTACATTTCTTAAAATGAGATATTCAGATTTGGTGTCGTGAAAAGTTTTATAAATTAAGAGATTTTTTTTCCTATGCTACTGTTTTGTTTGGAAGGATGTTCATGTTTATTAGCAGATTCACTAAAAGTCATTATTTCATTTGAAACAAATTTAAGAATTTTATTAGTCCCTGACAAAAACATTTGCGCGTGTGCCAGTGAGATAATACCAGAATCTGTACTACTCCATTTTTGTTTGAGTGTTTCAAGTTAAGGTGAGAGTGCTTCAAACTACTCAGTGATTGTCACACTAACTTATTAGGGCAATAAGAAAAATATCACTGAAACCATATTTGACCTGCGACTCGCATTCCAAGTTATTAACTGTATTTAGATAATGTCACCCACAATAAAACATTGTATTTGCTTTTAATCTAAGAATTTTTTTTAAAAACTATGAATTGCAATTACAGAGTTAAGTTTTTTCCTCACATGTTGATATGGAAAATATATCAACATAATTGTTCATATTGTATACATCTACTTTACTAAGCCCATGATTATTAATTATTATATTAATTAATTATTATACACAGCATGAGTAAACGACCACTCTGAAGATGAGATTTAAATAAAATGTTGATCTAAATATTTAATTCTTTTCATTTGACCTATTAATAATTTTATATTTATTTTCATTTGTTATAAATGTACATATTTTGCCATAAAAATCAACCACATATGAAATGCCAGAATATATACTTTGCAGAATGGCTAATAAAATGAATGTTTCAAGTTTATGTAATGAGAAATGTTTGTATGCAACATTTTTAATTGTATCGCTTAATTAAAAGCCAGGAACATTTCCATCATCAGTGATCAGCTTGAAAAAATACAAATAAAAGTGTATTTAAACAATACATCTATTGTGTTTATATCCCTTTCTTTTTAGAGATTTTTGTCTGTTGCTTATATGTGCCACTATTTGAAGAGAGACATATAGGTTTGCTGTTAAAACTTTACAATTTTTACTCTTAAGAGAAACATCTTGTTACATACATGGTGTATTGCAGAACGGAACTGTTTGGCAAATCAAAACACATTGAGATCATATTTATATCATGTTATAATATATAGAACAGTGCTAACATTTTTGATTCATATAAATGTTACCAAGAAAGGCATTAAAATAAATTGCAAGAAAGTATGATTACAATTTTTAAGTCTGTCAAGGGTTAATTCAAAAACTACTGGACAGATTTTAATATTGTATACCTTAGTGCCCCAGAATCAAGGTAGGCTATATAACATCAAGCCATTCCATAAGGGAGCTTGCAAGTAGCCCTAAAACTATGAAAATAGTAAAGTGTCTGCACATGGGGGCCATGGCTTATTCATGATATGGCATGGGGGCTATAAATCACTCTGACCTCTGTGCACTGCGGACCCCACTTTACAGATTCATTATGACTGTGCACTGTGGATGCTTGTGGATTCACTCAGATTGCATTAGTCTATTAGATTTAAGGTCTTACTAAGTATTGTATTCTGGTGGTTTACATTACACTTGTGTGGTTAGCCCTTACTGTTGCAATGCATTCCCAAAAGAGATAAAATCTTAATTCAGTCTCCATGAAAACAAAGGGAAAGTGAATTATATGGCTCACAGAAAGTACTATAATAATTTTACTTTAAGCAACATATTCTGAAAATCTATATTTACGCAAGCGAAGCTGCAGGCTTGTATAGTTTATAGTAATTTTTTAGTTATAAGAAAGTCATAACATTCAACAAATCTTGGAAAGTGCATGTTGTAATTCCTAGCAACTGATCTAACCACTGGACAAAAGAGAAAGCCCATAGGTTAATAAATCTAAAGCATAACTTTTTCAAACTTGTTTATTATTGTTTTGAAAGGTGTTGTCTTGTCTCATTTTCATGTTGTACCGTTTTTTGTTTTTTTGTATTGTCTACACACTATCATCTCCACTCGCATTCACACATACAAACAGCAAAGCATAACCCTTGCAAGCAGATAAAGATTAAAGAGCCAGACAAACACCCATGGTATATCTGTGTGTGAATTCCTGTAGTAAACATCAACACAGATCCTACGTTACTGCTGAGTAAGTCATTTCCCACGTTCCCTTTCGCCAGAGGTCTTTTGTAGACCTACTATGTAACGATTTTTTTCAAATATAAAATTTTCTTATCCTGGATGCCGAAATTATTTTTTCACAGTGGACTTAAATAACACATGGCATATTTGTTTTTTTTCAACAAAAAAAAAAATACTCATGGCTCTGTACCATCTCGCCAATCATAAATCTAATTTATAACAAAGCGACTCGCGCAAAGAGATAGACTGGATGCATGTGCGGTTTATCACTACAATCAAATAGTTTCAAAGCGGAAGGGACGTGCAGTTTTCCAACTACACTTGGAGGTCTTAGATCACGAACACGCATGCGCATTAATAGTTCCACCACTGATCATTCCTTTCAACCTCCAAGATATGATTTTAAAATATCCAGTGGGCAGGATACTGATCACAGAGAGAAGAGAATAAAACTTTAACAGTTTAAGGGCCATAGGGACAGTATAATTAGATTTAGGACTTAATGTTTGTTGAGGGACAAATTTTTGCACAAAAGTTAGAAAACAGTGGAGTTAGATTTGTTTAGCTAGAGACTAAGTTTTGCATAAAATTTGTTTAGCTACAGACTAAGTTTGCATAAAAGGAGAAGACAGAGTAGTTAGATTTAGTACAGAGTAGAGTTTAGTACAGTCTAGTTTTTGTTTTAAAAAAAAAGGAAGAAGACGGTGAAGTTAGATTTAGGACTTAGTGTTTATACCGACTTAGTTTTTTGTTTATAATAAAATCAATTGCCGCCATGATTTGTCAGAAGAAGCAAATTACTACATTAATAAATACTTAACTGGGCATATGCCTCTGCAACAGAAAGAGAAGTCACATATTTAGAATAATATAACATTTCCAAGCCATTCATACAGATTAGGGTTCCATCGAAAGACCACTTAGAACGTTTACACGTGACCTTTCTGTCATTGGTCGTTCTCGAGTAGAAACTATTCGGATTTTTTTATAAAAAAAAAGTAGTCACTTCATGTCGATCACACGAGGAACTGAATGATATCCTTTTAGGCACTGTAATCAAACATCAAACTATGGTGTACATTCCCGGGGCGACAGCTATTATGGAAACTTCCCCACACTCAATCTCGAAAATAATGTTATAACGAATGAATGATGCAGTACATCAGATAGGTTGACGTAAAATTACGTCATCAGCGACCGACAGAGCGACAGCCTGTGGCGTGTGCTAGACAGGCGTCAGTGATATAACGTCATTTCTTCTGCAAAAAAGAGAAAATAAACTTAAATGCAAGCTGAGCGCGGACCCAGCGAATAACGCAGCTATTTTCTTTTGCTTTAAAAAAATATTAACTGACTGTGCATTCAAGGTCGCACACTGAAGAGATGAAGTGAGTGAGGACTATAAACGGTGAACTGATACCAAGTTCAAGTCATTAGAATAGATTTTCTGAGCAGTCATGCCCATGCTTCAAGTAATTGCGCCACTAGTGGTATGTATTACAATATTATATGCTGTGTTGCGTGCGTTAGTTTCGGCATTAAAAGCACAATCGTCAAAGGTAAGATAACTCGGACGTATCCAGCTAATAATGCTGTCACTAGCACTGCGTGATTTATGCCAGGCCAAACTGTCAAAACTTTTTAAAATGCACTTCTCTGTTAGCCAATGTGGCATAAGTCTTAGTAGAATTTTTATTGCACAGTTCACAAGAATCTGTGCTTAGACGAACTGTACTTAAAGTGGATTTTTTTTTTTTTTACAAGCGAACTTTTATAATTCTGCCAATATTAGACATACAGAAAGTAGTTAGTTTTTATTCTAGGAAATATCAACGTCGATCACATAGAGCAGTTGAGGACCACAAAAGTATTTGAGATGTAATACTTTTCTTCTGGTTGTTTTGCCCATGTGAATTTGTTTATTATAAGTTGTAATGTGTATTCTTCTTATTCCTATGTTTGTATTATTTAGTGTGTGTAAACTTTATTTGTTCATTTGAGTAATTGAGGGGGTGAGGTCTAAGGCAGCAATATTACTTTGGTCTTGTTTATAGACCAAGTACAATAACTAAATGACTAACTTCTACTAATAGCGAGACATAAACTGAGTTGCATTAAGTCAGCAAGTAGGTTCATCAACAAGAAAGGTTGGCTAAGCAAGAGAAGGTCTTTTAAAAATAACATCTGGATCATTTATTTGAATTTAACCTTTATACTTAAAAAAAAAAAATTGCAGAAACTTGAGAGAGATTCTTGTTTCACTTGACAAGGGGCAAAAATCAGAAATAATATATAATTTTATTTTAAGCAAAGAAAAAAAATCACCCACACAACTGGATGGGTTTACAAAGAATAATGTTAATATGTAATTGTTACATTTTCATAGTGAGAAATGTCCAAAATGTTAAGATCTTTGGTAAGTATTATAAATCCACCACAACATACTATGCTGACACAAACATAATTTATGATTATGCTTGTGTCAGCACAGTGGTGTTGTGGTGGATCATACCTTGATCTTGCCTTTTACTTAGGTCACTGTTTAGTCAGTTAATTAAAATATTAAGTTTGACATTTTAATTCCAGTCTGATACTGTATACTGACAAAGCATAATCAGCTATGTCATTGTGTATTTAATATAATTTTTAATCTTTTGTGTGTGTGTGTGTGTGTTGGTATTGCTTTTGTCATTGACTGAGATGTCTGAGACTTTTTTTAATAGTTATATTTTTTATACAGTGTATACTTTTGATTATCCTTATTTTTAAAAAATATATTTTATTTCATCATTTAAAATATAATGTGCATGAATAATTATGCAAATTAAAAAAAATCTTTCATCTTTATTTTCATTCTTACTTGTCTTACACCTAGTCTCTATAAATTGTTTTACTGTCTCTAGTAAGATCCTAGTCATTATGCTTTTCAGCTCATATTGTGACAGTTCTTCTCTGTATCTATGGTGACAACAAAAAAATATTGATACAGATATTTAGTATTTTAACTTAAGGAAATAAAAATACCACCAATGTAGATATAATACTTTTAATAGAAAATGTAAAAAATAGAAATAAAATATATCTCACTCTTTTAACAATCTTATACTTGTAGTTAATGCCTCATATTTATTGCTAGTCACTACTTTTAATCTTTAATATTATTTAAAGTCAGAATTATATTTTTAGCTGCACTGTGTTAAGATAAAATTCTCATCATTATTAGTTATTATTACTTTGTTATTTATAGTTAATATGTTATTTATAGTTTTGTAGTGATAATTCTTGTTTATTTATGCACAAAGATTTAATAAGCTGCTTATGTTGGCAAAATAATCTTTGCTGTATCACTTATTTCAACCTTGTTTGAAGGCTATGTGGTTGGGTGTGAGTATGTTTTGAGATAATAATACTTTGGGGGAAGATTGCTGAGGACCTTATTTGGCCACTCAGATATGTAATTTTGATCACTCACACAGATCAATCCCTAGCTATTAGATCCAGGCCTGAGGAGAGGTGGGTGCAGCCGGTACATATGTTCCAGGGCCCTAGGAGCTTAAAGGGGGCCCACAAAGGGGAAAATTTAAAAAGATTTGTACAAAACCAAATATTGGATATATACTTCATACTTTGTGTGTCTAGGAAAACCATCTTGCAGCCTTGTTTGACATAACCTGTGAAAAAATACCTGTGTATTGAACTTTGTATAAGGAAGGGCCCACACACCTTCTTTGTACCAGGGCCTGGACTCTCTCTCAGCAGCCCTGGTTAGATCCAAGTATCTTCAAGGGTGGAATCTTGCTAAACTCTTGAACAAGGGTTCTCAACCCGGGTAGGGGGGGGGGGGAATTTGAGGGGGGGAGGTTGGGGATTGGGACTACAGACTGAAACTATTGGAATATTGATCTTTCTGCAAACTACAATTCTACAGATTGTACATAGCCTACAGTGTACAGGACATCAAACTTTATTGTATATCACTGATTAAATTAAAAACATTTTACTTTTTATCTGTGGAACTTTAGTCTGTTAAATAATTAGTTTTGAAACCTATTGTTATTCTATCAGTATTTTCTATTGCTATTAAATGTGTAAAACTCCACTATAAAAATAATCCAAGTAAATGTATAATGTACTAATATAAGAAAATAAAAGATTTTCAATATTCATGTCCATTGTGAGCCAGACAATCTTGAAAGGGAAAATGACAGTCTTACATTTGGTGAAAAGGGAGGGGGGAATGACAGTCTTACATAAGGTGAAAGGGGGGGGGGGTGAATGAAATTCTTACATATGGTGAAAACGGGTGCATGCGGCAAAAAAGGTTGAGAACCAATGCTCCAGAATAATCCCTGTCTCTAAACCAAGAGCTACTCCCCAAGGCAAGTAAGCTAGCAATCTGGCAACAAGTTTGTGACTGGAATCACCACTGCTGGATACTGACAAAGATGGCAACTAGGAGAAGTAGTATAGCTTTTGACTGAAGGCATCAGTACAGTCATTTGAACTTGTGAATCACAAGAGAACTCCCATCTGCTGACACACTACTTTAATCTCCAAATCTTGTTAAATGAATATATACCCCAAATTTTGGTGTAAACATTTAGTCTGAAAAAGTGTAATGAATCCCTGACAGTGTCGAGTGAGGGAACCAGTGTCCCTTTGGATATTATATCCAACTTCTATTTGGGCAGACCCAAATTTTGCTTCTTTCCGGGTGCTATCAACGTGTTTGTCAGTGTGTTTATATTAATGCTCTTTGTAAGCAATGATTATGTTTGTTATTAATATACATGTAGTAGTGTATATTTGCTACATGTTCAAGGATCATGAATGATAGCTATAAAAGTCTCTCAAGGTACAGTTTACAATGTGGCTCATTTATAATTCATTGTCTCTGTTGGCAGAGGTGGAAATAGAGTACAGCTAACTGTAACAAACTAACATGCATCATCTGTTGATTGCTTAGGATAAGTAAATTATGTTAGGGCTTGTTGGTCAGATCTGCATAATTACTTAATCTCTGCCAGCAGAGTTAGCATTAGTGTACTAGATATCCTTTGTCAGGTTGGTGACCAGATTATTATATTTTGACTCACACACTCATTGTATTAGTGTCAAGCTCCTCATGATGATATCCCAGTCAATGTGCTGAGTTTCAGCTTAACAGGCAAGTTCAAGATGGGGTACAGTTGTAGGTGCGGATAATTCATTTAAGAGACAAGTGTGGAATCCATGGCTCCAAAAATCTCCACAGGGCAGGACCAGGAACAATCTTCCTGTTCTTGCAAAACTAAAAGTCAATGTAGAAGCTGCTATAGCAACAGACATAGCAAGTGCAGTGAGGGCTCACTGATAACCCAGGTGCTTAAAAATATATTATTTAGTCTTGTTACATATTTTATTTGTTATGGTGCAACAAATTCTATCTTTTTAATTTCTGCCTGTCCCTCTCATAGGTGACTTTGAGTTTTTACCTGTCTAACAGGTATGAAAGAAAATAGTTTTTTTTTCTTGTTTAGCCAGTTGTTTATTATTCCTCAAACACAAATACACATTTTACTAAATTGTTAGCAATAAGTATGTTTGAGTTTAATTTAATGATTATTTTTAAAAGCATGGCAATAATTATACTGACATAGTAATGCAAAATGCCAGTCAGCCTGTATGGCTGTAGTATTTCATTTTATGTTTCTCTGTCTTGTGTCAGTATTGCAACAACTTACTTAATGTTTCTTAGTAAACCTATAAGAATTTCTTCATTATCAGTCTCTGGTTTTGTTCCATGATACTTGATTCTTGGGGTAAGCTAAAATTGCCTCGGGATCAGGAATCAGCAAAGTTGGAATCACCTATGTTGATCCTGAATTCTCTTGACACTGACCTTTCTTCAAGGATTTTTCTATGAAAATTCTAAAATACTAACTTGTTGACCTACTGAGACATTTAATTTTTGTCTTTCTCGCTGATGAAGAAGGATGTACCTATGATTTTATTTATCTTACAAATATCAAACAAATATCATTCTTGAGCTTGTTACTAAATTTGCATGAATGCCAAGGTGGATTTGTAATGTTAAGTTGATTTAGGGGTTCCCCAAGAGACCGATGAAAGAAAATATCATTGTAGATATATTAATTTGTATGCAGGGTTCCCTGAGACCTGAAAATTATTTCAAGGATTCATCCAGTGTAAAAAGTTTGAGAGAGGCAGATTTAGAGTGACAATATAAACAGTCCACATGTGTATCATAAATAAAAATGGAGAAGTGCTCCTGACAAATTTAAATACATAAATGTAATACAGAAGTTATTATTGATATTGTGGCAGATTTGGTATTTTGGGCTTCATTTGCAGCAAAAAAGTGCAAAACTGAGCATAAAAAATATTAATAACATCTATAAGTGGTCTGTAAATTGTGTCCCCCATTCCACTGAGTTATTAAACCTGTAAAATTATTACTGTTTCAATATTATTATTAAGCAAAGTGTATGACCATTTCTTTAAAAATAAAATCTTGTGTTTTATTTAACCTCTTACCCACCCACAGTGAAACAAATTACAAAGTACTGTTAATATTATTAGCCATTTATTGTGACTGTTCTTTTTCTCTGCTCACTGCAAGTCAGAAATGCTGTTAATTTTTCCTCAGCTAGTGAACATTACTCAATAATTCTTCCCTTATTTATATATATATATTTGACAGGGAAATAGGGGTTTGGTTTTCAAGGCTGATATGCTACAACATATATACAAGAAATTTTAGTTAGAATACTGTATTTGACAAGTTACAGCACATATGCAAGAACATTTTAAGTAGAATACTGTACTTTCACATGTTACAGCATAGATGCAAGAACATTTTAGGTAGAAGACTGTACATAGGAAGTAAAATATTAACAAAGATCATGCAGCTTATGTGTAATGTTGTTTAATATGATGTTTCTGACTTTGGAGACAAAACTTGAACAGTGAAACTGCATCCATAATCATATTGTCTCAGTTTGTAATACTTATACCTAGCTGACTAATAGAATTGCAAAGCAGATTATTGGAGAAAAAAAAAAATGAAGTGCATACTAAGTCACATGAAAATGGCTGTGATGATTAAGTGTCAAAATAAAGCTAGGTACCCAGTCATTTAGTATATGTTATTATTAAGTGAAGGAGATTTTATTGTGAACATTTTGTGTAATAAAGGTTTGAAATTAAGTACAAATCATTTCACCCACAAAGAGATGTTTTCATTGGTTTAAAAAATGTCATTTGAAATTAAAAAGGAATAAACTACTAACTTTACAATTTATTTACATATCAGTTGTTAATATTATTAACAAACTGCTTGTTGGAAACATTGAAATGGACATTAATCATTAATTTTTTGGCATCTGTTGAATTACTGATGAAAGTTACTAACCTATAACTATTGTCTTTTACATTATCATGAAAATTGGTGCATGCTTCTTTCATTTTTGTTGAAGTAAGTCTGTTTTCACCTAAAGTAAGAGATAATTAGTTAGATTATTTATGAATTTACATTTATTCACATTGATTCTTATTCACAGAATGCATGTTAATAAATATATGTACAATATATCTTTACTGGTGTTAAGGTTCTGTGATTATGATACAAACTCACAGTTATGTTTCACATACTATTTTCACAGCTGAGTCCATAGCATTAAGATACTGAAGAATTAAAAAAATATTATGTCATAATCCAGCAAGGTTAAACTGTGTTTGGTTTTAGCAACCTGATGGCTCACGGGTATCAGGACTTTGTCAAGGTGGAAAACTAATAGACCACCTGTATGAGGATGTCCGCACACTCTATGATGCTTTCCAAAGAGGCGCTACTATTTCAAGTAAGTTTTTTGTTATTATTTGTTATTTTTAGCATTACATTTCTTATAATGAAAAAAGAGCCTTTTGTTGCACTTGGTCAAGATTGAAGATTTACTTGTACATTCATATACATACGATATTGAAATTATGATATCTCTCTTTCTCAACCCTAAAGTAAGGCAGTTAACTCCATTTACTATGAATCAATGTATTATTATAAGAGACTAAAGGTGGATTCTGCAGCTAATTATAATCTTTTAATTTTAATATTTTGTTTCATTTCGGTATTCAGAGAAAAGATGGAAATGCTAAATTTGTTCTAGGCAAGCCATGCTCTGCATGTCGTTTTTGTAAATAAATTATACAAGCCTATGATTTCAAACTACTGATACAGTAGAACTGGACAATTCAAAAGTTTCCATGAAGGATGTATATCCATAAACTTAACACATTGATTGCCATTATGTTGTATTTTAAACAAGGAAATTACAGTTATTGTAGCCAGAAGTCTGATTTGGAACAGTTTTTCTCACATTATTCATTCAAAAGTACAAATTATTAAGTTTAGTATCATAATCACCTAGTCCTCTAAGAAATCACTTGCCACTGATGGGAAAATAATAGTTGAAATGCAGTTACTCCAGCAATCAAAGAAAAAACAGTAGACATATTTTCTAATATGACAACTATTGTCTGAGTTTTTGACTTTATCACCACTTTGGCAAGACAGCAAGACCTGATTTTACCTCTATAAGAGTGATTCAACAAGAAATGTAATTTTGCAGAAATTTTCAGTGTTGTATTAACCAGGATCAGAACTCTTTAGCTTTCTCCATTATTTCAAACTTTATTTAATGTTTGTCATTCTCAAGATGGACTATTTGGATTTGTATGGTGTGATGGATAGGATAAATGGTGTGTCTCAACTGGCAATAGTTTGTGATATAAAAATTTGTTGTTATTTTCAGTGTGAATAGTGTGTCTTAACCTGCAGTAATACATATTTGTGATATATAGTGTTTGTGAATGTTTGTCATTCTCAAGTTGAATAGTGTGTCTTAACCTGCAGTAGTATATAATTGTGATATATAGTGTCTGTGAATGTTTGTCATTCTAAAGTTGAATGGTGTGTCTTAACCTACAGTAGTACATATTTGTGATATATAGTGTCTGTGAATGTTTGTCATTCTCAAGGTGAATGGTATGTCTTAACCTACAGTAGTACATAATTGTAATATATAGTGTTTGTGAATGTTTGTCATTCTAAAGTTGAATGGTGTCTTATGTAGTACATATTTGTGGCACAGCATCAGTGTTAAACATTGAATTAATTCATGGTAAAATTTTTAAGAGAAAATCCATTTCAACAATCAGGTACTGAGTGGAATGAATATTAATCATACTTATTATTTCTGTTAGTATCACTATATTTTTGCTATTATTTATGACCCTTCGTTATTGTGAATAATTGTATTTTATTGTCTGCATTATGATTTACATGTATTTTTATATAATTGCTTTGTTTTCTAATCTTTAAGTGGTTTTCTTCATATGGAAAGATAATATTAGTTGAAAAATTATTACACTGAAATAGAATATTACCTATCAATGTCTTCTTTACTCTTATGCCAGTAAATGTTATTTGTTAATGTTAACAGGATAGTGTAAATGGTTAATTAATTTCTTACTCTGGCTGTGAGTATGAATTAGCATAGTAGATGAAGTTATCCTCTAGACAATGTAAACCTACCTCATATTTAATCAATCACTCCTTATTTAGAAATAAAAATGCTTTAATCACCTTCTCGCTCAGCTTCACCCCTGACATTTACAAATCTCAAATCTATAATAGGTATGATTCCTTTAGTCCATTGATTAGCGGTGATGTAAGAGTTTTATAATGTGAGTGTTAAAAACCAAGGAAACAAGAACCCTTGTCAAGGCATGTGTTTTTTAAAATAAAATAAACCCCATTTATTTCAGTAATTTCCATTTTTCTGAATGTCCTGACAACATTTAAATAGTGTTGTATAATGTCTATAAATATTTATAAAATAAAATTAAAATAAAAATCTGCATTGATACTTGAGACTGATGCATTCCACAATGGGAAGTGACTTCCTGGTACAGACTGAGCTGAAACTGAGACAAGGCTTGTTTCTTTCTTTCAAATTCTGTTCAGATGTACATACATGTAATACAGTATCATGGAATACTATGGAGAGGACACACTTGCTTTTGTCAAGTGTCTTCCTTCAAAATAAAAGATCAGCAGTATAAATCTCCTTGCAATTATCACTTACATAGTAAAGAAAACATGATTTCTATTGCTCATACTAAAATATCCATTGGGACTAAGAGTAAGACTTATATTTGCTGTTTGCATTCAGAGCACATAATACTGTTGATTTAGTTTATTTCCATCAATAACTTAGATTCTCCAAACTTTCTTTACCTAAACTAAGTTTATGAAATTACTTATTATAGTATTAAAGCTTGGCTTTTAAATATTTTTAAAATATTTTTTTAATGTGAAGTGTATACAAATTGTACAAGAACTAGAAACCGTGAGCCAATTCAAGTATCTAGGCTCTGTCATCAGTGACAAGGGTTCAGAAACAGAAGTCTTGTCTAGAGCAGCTCAGACAACAGCAGCCAAGTCAAAGCTAAGATTTGGAGAGACAAAAATATCTGTCTAAAAACATAAATAAGGCTAGTCCTCTCAATCTTTTTGTATGCATGTGAAGCATGGACCCTGATGGCAGAAATACAGTGCAGAATACATGCACTGAAATGAGATACTACAGAACCATCCTTGGCATCTCTTACAAAGATCACATCACAAACGAAGATGTACGTAATACCATCTGACGTGAAGCTGGTGAATATGAAGACCTCCTCAACACAGTCAAGAAAAGAAAGATGAAATGCTAAGGCCATGTTACTCAAGCCAACAACCTTTCCACAACAATCCTACAGGGTAGCATTATATTTGGCAGAAAATGAGGCAGACAGAGAAAAATATGGGCCAACAACATCACAGAATGGTCTGGGGGAAAAAAATTGCAGAGACAGAGTTTGGCACATGACTGAGACAAGTGGAGGGAGCTGGTCAACCGTTCAGCAGCTCAGCAATCCAACAACCACACTAGATCAAAGGACAGATTATGGTGATGATGATACAAGTTGTAGCACTTCAAATAACGTCAAAAGCATGTGGTGGTGTGAATTTGAATAAGGTTTTCTTCATTCAATGTTGGATGAGGTTTTTGAGGAGGTGTTACTGATAATTGAAAACTGTGTACCCTCTCAGAATAAAAAAATAAAATTAAATACATGTAAATTTTTCAGAAAAAAAATATTTAAAGAAAGTTAGCTTAGAGAAATTCAACTCTGTAACATTATAATAAAGAATACACTTGTATAATTAATTGTATTGTTGCAAGATTTAGTAGTCATAAACCAAGATGAAAAATCTTTACTTATTTGATCGGTTCATAGTTTCAAGATGAAAGCATAGTGGTTGAGTGATTAAGGTACTGGCACCTGGAACTGAAATAGAATGAGTAGGATTAATAAGATTTAGATTGGATCATGACTAATTTCAAAATCTGATTAGATGATGCAGTTGAAATACAAATGCAAGTGTCTGTAATTATACAACAGTAAAACAGTATATTATATGGAGTTTATGACACTATGTTACATTTAAAATAGGGAGTGCAGGTACCTATAACTATATGACTCTAGCACTACAATTTTCAGTATTAGACATTATGGAACATTGGTTCTCCTTAGCACATGAACAAATTCATGTAGACCTCTTCTATGCTTTTTTAATTAGGTTTCGTTTTGGAATTTTTAACTGCCTCCTGTAATAATCAGAAGGCAAAATTTCTCTCTCTTTCATTGGATCTAGCCAGGCCTCAAAGAATGATATATGCAATTTCCTTATTTCCTTAAGTTTGCTTGCTACATGCAATAAAATATATATATATTGGAGCATGGGGTAAGACACCAACCATTTGTGACATTGGTCAATAAAAAAAATAAAATAGTCACTCAATGGCACCCACAATGCAGTTTTGAGTATTTAGAAGTATGTATTACTGCTGAAACAAATATAAGCACAAAGATACGCAACTTTTTGTGATTTTTGCAATACCTTTTTTAATGTCTTTTGCCCCATACCCAGGGTAAAATGCCCTATCATCTGGGGCAAGTCACCCATGGATGAGCTTCTTACCCTGAAAAGTTCATAGGCCTAGAAACAGTCAGTCAATGAGAGGGAGAGAGAGAGAGAATAATAGAAGAACAGGGAGAGAAAATTAGAGAGATGCAGATTAAGAATAAAGAACAATGGTTAATCGCTGTTTGTTTATGCATTTATTATTATTTATTATAAATGTAGTCAGCTACATTTCTCATAGATTGAATCATCTGATATATTTATACTCACAGTCTCAACTTATCCTGTATGCCATCAGTACAGATAAATATTTATTTAACAGTAACAATTTCCTTTCCATACCTGATATATAGCAGGATTGGACAAGAGCATAATTACAAATTGGAAATCACTGGAAGTCTGACTAAAACTCACATTGGAAATACTACTTATATTCAGACACCTGGTAAAATATAACTAGACACACCTCACCTAAAATTCACTCCATCCTTCCTAACCCAAAATCAGTCTCACTGTTGGCTAGTATATGCATCTTTCCTATGCTTACAGTCAGTCATACTTCATTCAACTGCTTGGATGCATTGAATCATCTACCATCTATAGATGGTCAGTTATGTCTGTCAGTAAGTTTCTTGTTTCATACCTCTACACTTTTACACTCCCATTAAGTCAGCCACTCTTAATCCTGCTTGGAAACATGCCCATAAATAATAGTAAATAATAAAACAGTGGTCCAATTTCAATTTTCTCAGTACTGTTTATTATTGGCAACAGTAGTGACATAGTTGATATGTTGATCTAAAATTATCATTATTGAGGATTTAAGAGGAATTACATTTTAATTTTTAATTTTTAATTCTGAATGTAATAAATATTTATTTCTCAGTTAAATTTTCTATATTGATTGTTTTGTCTGTATTATTTCATTTATTTTTTTAAATTCTCCCATTTTCTATTATTAGACATATTTGTTTTTATCTTGGTTGTAAAGTCTTACTGATTTATTTTCTATATTATTTTTCTCTTTACCAGATAATGGACGCTGCCTTGGATGGAAACCTTCTGAATTAGAAAAGTACCAGTGGCTAACATACAATGAGGTACTTCATTTACTCATTTTATAATATCTGATCAGAAAGTTCCAGCATGAGGTATATTAACCTTTACCATTCTGTTGTTCTGTATTTTTATAGAGCTAGAATGAGCAGCACAGGTTAACTTTGGAACTAGCATAGCTTTTGAAAATATTTAAATAAATTCATCAAACTGTCACCAAATTTAAATAAGTGAAGAATAAATATGTTTATCTTATTTTATTGGTGAAAGTTACTTTAAAATGTATAAATATAATAAAATTTATATATAGTGCATATCTGACAGGCCCTAATATTTGTGTTACCATTGTTAATGTTATCTAATTCCATAACATTTATCTATGTAAAATTTGTTCAGAAAAAAAATTCTAAAGGAACTGTGACATTTTGCTGGGATATGAACAAGATGTTAATTCTCCACCACCCCGGGCCACCCATAACCTTAGACTAATCCCAAAAACACACCTGGCTGGGCAGACATATTTGAAAGAGAATGATAGATAATCTATTATAGCAGAGTGATAGTTCTAGAAGATAGCTTGAGCCCCCTGATACTTACATCCAGGATAGTAAGTAAATAAAGGTGACAGACTACAAGTATATAACTTGTAAGTGAGTCACGCTAACATGAGTGGTCTAAGTATCAATAATAAATGTATTCAACAAGAAATAACATTAGACAGCATGGTTACATATGGCAAATAGTTCAACAGTTACAATTAGAGTTTATATATTTTTAAGTTCACAATCATGACCACGTGATGTCATAAGAGAAGGTTTGTTTTGAGTCCTATGACACTATAGTAGTTATTGTTTCAGTTGTATGAGCGAACTATAAATGAGTTTATAAGACAACACTGAATGTTTCTGAGTGAACTCTAGAAGTACTTTGATTAAAGTTCAAGTATTTTGACTGAAGCTGTGCAGTTGTTGACTGTATAAATACAAAACTTTAAATCCACCTGATGTTGTCTAATGGGGGTTCCAGAAAATGTTGTTAGGAGATGTGCATGCAGTCCATTGAACCAGTCCTTAGCACGTGGATCATTCTTCTCTGGTGTTGCTTCACAGTGCAATGCTCATTAAAGTCAATATCCAAGATAAAATGGTTCCATTCTGGCATTGTTTTGAAGCTCAACGCTCATTATCAATGTCTCAGATAAAGTCTCTTCTGATAAAGTGCTGATCTGCCAATAAAATGGGCTGAGAATTTGCCCTCATGTGTTCTCTGACAGAATGCTCTTACTTACATGATCATCATATAAATTAATATCATGAGTGAAATATAACAATATTAAATATAGTTAATGTCAAGAGATAAACATATATAATAAAGGTAAGTAAAACCACTTACCTTCAGCAGTAACAGAGGATGATTTCCTTCTGTATTGATAACCAACAATAAATTCAGTAGTATGATTATACTTTCTTAACACTGCCTCAGTGGTCATCTGCATTTGATTGGTGATTTACAGGTGAGTTTCTGGTACATTTGTTCACATGGCTGAGCTGCACTTTGATTGGTTAGTTTAGTGAGTTGTCTGGAACATTCAGGTATGTTTCTAGCCCTAGGATAAGGGTCAACCTTTCCTGAAGGAAGGTTCACATGTAGTCTATTTGTAGAAGAGTGGTGGATGTGGGCTCCATAAGCCATTATGTGACACTAACAGCCAGATTGGACTTGCTCAAACAACATTGCACCTTACTCTTCCACCTGAATCCCTGCAAGGGATCTGAGAATAGAGTCTTGAACTATTTAAATTTTAGTCCTACTCTATGGAAATGAAAGTTTAAAAACCCTGTCTTATTCTTTGTGCCCTTAGCATCTTCATATAGATCAGTAAAATTCACGCTTTATCTGGGGATTCATTAAATATTATTTCCCTTGGAAATGGCTTACTGAAGTTAGTAATACAAATACTATTAGTAATAGATTCATTCTTACTGGCAAAAAATAGACTTCCTGTTATTATCACCCCTTGGCCAAATTCAGAAGATAATGCCTCTACCAAGCATGACCCTGCTTGTGCATTCAAAATGTACTTATTTAAATCACAGTCTCTTAGAGATATTAAGTGCAAACTTTAAAAATAATCTCTTATATTTCTAAGTTAGAATTGTTTGTAGTCAGACATATTCCTGGTTAAAGCAAGTTATTAAAGAAGTATATAAACATTCAGTAGGCATGCACAAATTCTTTATAGCCCATGAAATCAGAGCCATTTAATCTAGGTTAGCTTTTAGCCGAGGTTTTTCTTTTTAAATAAGATGATGGCCCTGAAGGAAAATATGGCAATTGTGGGTTGGAAAACATGTGTTTTCTCCAAAGTATCAAGATATGTCTTCTTTCTTTTCTGACCCTTCTGGAGAGGCGCTAACAGTTGTCTATAACTGTATCAAGGTTTCTTTTCAGGATGATGATGTTTTTATCTGTCTGTCTCTACCTACCTGTCTAACTATATATCCGAATTAAAAGGAATTCTCAGCTATTCATTTTCCTCCTGTTGTAAGTAGTATGTTCATCTGATATATAAAATTGATTATTTTTGTTTGAAATTACAGCACATATTTTGGCACTTGTGCATATTTACAGTTCATGTGGGTTTGCTTTTTTCCACTTTTTTTCAATCTAGGTAATAGAGTCTGCAAAAGAATTAGGAGCTGGAATTATTGATCTTGGTATGGCACCAAACAACAATTCACGTGTTGGTGTATACTCTCAAAATAGGCCAGAGGTCAGTATATGTAAAAATTATTTCACTGTGTTATGTCCTTGAATATTAGAGCAAGTAAAGAATCGATCTATATCAAGTATAGTAAGGTGTATGTTGATTTTATACACCGTATTCACAGTATTTCAGAATTATCAGTAATTTAGAATGATTTTTCCATTGTCTATCTCATTCATTAACGTTGTTATTTTTATAAATTTCATCAGAGTACCTGTTTTGTTTTGCAGTATGTTATTTCAGACTTGGGATTGTGGTCATATTCAATGGTTGGTGTACCGCTATATGATACTTTGGGGGCAGAAGCATGTAGTCACATCATTAATCAGTGTGAGTTTCTAAATGTAATGCAGGTACATGTACCTTATAATATGATTAAGTAGGTCTCAACACTCAACACTTCTTTTTTCTTTCTTTTCTTTTTTTCTTTCTTTTCTTGTTCATTCAGTCATGGTAGACATTAAAATAGCTTATTACAATGCTTTCACATATATTTTAGGAAAACAAAACTAAGTGACAATAATTAAAAAATCAAAAGAGAAAATAGTTTATTCAAAGAAATCATTATCTGCTTGGAGTCATTGTCTGGGCTGTGAATTAAGCCTGTAAAATCGCTTGTCGTGAAATAATATCTGAATATTCTTTGCAAATGAGTGGGTGGTAGTAATAGGGGATAATGTTGTACAAGCATCATTGTGCAATTTTATGTGCATGATGCTATTACTAGGGTCAAATCAAAATAAATTTATCTTAATATTGTCTCAAACATTTAGACGACTTCTACTTCTAAAAATCCATAGTCTTACAACAAATACAATAAAGTGAATAAATCCAGTAATTTATGAATGGAAAACATAGTCTGATTATGTGGACTTTTATGCGCTACAATAAAATTCATTTCTAACTTTCAAAGCTAAAGAAATGGGATAATCAAGAGAGACATTTTTGTATTTGTTCACCTCAGATCCTTCATTGATGAAGAACATCAACTACTGCTAAGAGAAACCTATTGTTTTCCCCCTGGTTTCCCTATTGCAGATATATAATATGTAATTTCTGAAACAGTGGAATCAAAGAAAAATATAGACTAAAGTGGGCTTATGCATTAAGATTCGAATACAAAATGAAAACAATACTTTAACAGCATAAGGATAATGAATAAAGCATGATTGAGTTCAGTTTTTACTGAAAACTATATTGCATATGTAAGAAATAATATACACTTATATAATGCTTAATTGAAAACCATAGTGGATAAGCCATTAGACTGTATTGTTTCGAGCATATCACAGATTGGGAAGGTAGCGTATGGCAGAAGAAGATGGCATTATAAAATGTAAGCTTCTATACAGTTCATTTGTGCAGAATCAACTGCAAGTAAATTCATATCACTAAAATTATGCATATGATTAATAATTGTTACTGATAGGATGGATTATCTAACTTTGGAATCTTACACATTTTCCAAATAAACAATTGATCAGAAATCAGAAAATTATCAGTTGATTTCTTAGTGCTTATAACACAGTTCCTAGATGGAATGACTATTCTTACCTAGTAGGAGTTGCCTGTAGTTAGACAGACAGACAGATAGATAGACAGGCTGATAGATGGGTGGGCAGACAGGAAAACATAAATATAAAACATATTCACCTAGTATGGTTCACTTTCATTATAAAATATGTTGATGTACTTTTGACTCCAGTTTTAATTTGTAAATATATGTAATTGAAATGTAACAGTACTATGTGTAAATTTTAAATGCTTTTATGCTTTCCAACAGCTGAAATCTCTATTGTGATTTGTGACAACAATACCAAGGTGAAGAACTTGCTTAGTCGGCATGCAGAAACTCCAGGTCTAAAGTCAATTGTATTGATGGAAGATGAGAATGAAGAAATTACCAAAACTGCGAAGGAACTTGGAGTTGATCTCATAAAATTTAAAACATTAATGGTCATTTGTCATTTTTCAGAGCTGATTTGTTCAAATTTAATATTTGTGTTAAATTTTCCATCATACATTCTCATGTGTCCACAATAATAGGAAGAAATTCAGTATAATTACATTTTAGCATATTTTTTTAATTTATTTAATTTAATTTAATAAATTAATACAGTAATGAATTGATTATGGTTCTAATACATGTAAGAAATGGCCTATTTTAGTCATCAAGTGGCATCATGAATTTAACCACCATTTTCTGCTAAATAAATCATATATCAGCTGAGCCCTGCTATCAGACACTTTATTTCAACTCTCAAAGCCACCATATTGGATCATATTTTACCCCAAAATATGATTTGCTATCAAATAAATGCAATGTTGCATAACTCAGAAATTGAATGTGTGAGCACTCATTCAAGGAGCTTCACTGACATTTCTGTGACAAAGACTTCTATTTATCTTCAAGTTTAGTCAGGAACTTGTTTGCTATCATCTGCCATTTTGCAGAAATGCCATTTATTATTCAAGGTACTCTAAAAACGAAATCTCAGCTAACCTTAATTCTAACCCTAACCCTAATTTTAACCCACTACTACTGTTTTTTGAATGATTGATGAAATGGGATTGAATTGTGAAGTACCAGTTTTCACATTAAAACACTAGTTTATTAGTAATTTGTATTGTACAATTGTATAAGGAAAACAGTCCAAATGTTTGATAAAGTACAGTTAGATATGATTAAATTGTAAAGCACCAGCATTCACACTAAAGCACTATTTTACCAATTATTTGTGTGAAAGAGTGTTTTCTGGCAGACGGTTTTCCAAATTTTTTGATAAAATACAGTAAAATGGATTGAATTCGAAAGCACCACTATTCACGCTAAAACCCTATTTTACCAGCATTTCATTTAGTTCAAAACAACAGTGAATGTGTTTTTTTAAAAATACTAATGATATGAACAGTTTATGCTAAAGAGCATTAATATGGCAAAATAATAACTATTTCTAGTCTTGATACTAATTAATTCATCTTGAAACTTACAACTTTTGAGTCATCTGTTAGCTTTCAGTATGCTATTTTCTCTATTCACATGCCTTGGAAAGATATCAGTGAAATATATTTTCATAGAGATTTTTTTTTAGTATTAGAGCAATAATCATAGATTTTTTTTACTTCTGAACTGAAAAGCCATTGCCATATTGCTCTATTGTGTTTACCATAAAAAATTATAGATAATGATTGTTTCCACCATAGAAAGTTATAACTATGATTGTTTCCCATCATAAAAATGTATGCTTGTTTCTGAGCACAGATTTTGCCACAGATTTCTTGCTATACTTTCTTGTTTCTCGACTTTCAGAAATTATTCTCAACCCCTTCGTAAGTAGTCTACTTCTGATTTCTTCTCTACTCTGCCAGTGTGAATTTGTAAAGTAGAAATACTAAGAAATCTGGTTTATTTATGTTCCCTAAGGTTAATTTCACTAACAAAAATTATTTACTATTTATTTTCATTTAATTTTTTTTATACAATGATTTCAGAATACTGATCAATATTTTAGAGGAATATATGACTTAACCCTAATCCTCTAAAATCAAGATAACTCAACAATTATTTGTTTATTATTTTTTTTAGTGATAATACCCAGCTGATTCCAAAGATAATAGATCAAGACTTAATTTAGCTTTCATGTAATCATTACAGTATACTTTTATTCTTTTCTTTCGTTTGCATAAAATATATATAAAGAAAAAAGTCCATTTTGTTGACAGCTCTGCTCTTGTCAGCAAATATTGGTAGATGCTTGTGGATGTTATTATATAAGAAAAACTGTAAATCTAGCATGTATTATCTGGAAGAAAACAAGTTTACTTTTTTCTTTTGTGTGCTTATAATGTACAAGCAATTGGCCATATCAATTTTGTGATTATAGACTGACGACAATGGAGGGCATGCTTGCTACCTCAACATTTATAACAACAAAATGTTACCTTGCATGCTATCTAGCTTCATCAAATAAAAACCAAAATGCATGCCATTTTACGGCATTTCATTGAAGTCAGATATTCATGCGGGTTTCTCTCTCTCTCTCTCTCTCTCTCTCTCTCTTTCTCTCTCTCTCTCTCTCACACACACATTTAGTCACTACTACTTCCTTATCCTGCAAATTAAAAATAAAACAACTTTTGACACTGCAAAATCAATAGGCAATCAGAATGTAATAACAACTTTTACACCATTCACTTCATCCCTGCTGGTTGTCAGTATTTGGAGCATTGTCATCTTGTCATCCTGCAAATAAAAAAAAAAACTTTTGACACTGCAAAATTAGTAAGGCAGTCAAAATGTAATATCAAAAACCTTTACACTGTTCACCTCATCCTTGCTGGTTGTCAATATTGTCTTTACACCTATTTGGATGGGATTAGGACCTGTAAATTGGGATAATAATATTGCTAATCTTCTCTTCCCTTTCCAAGTTTCAGGAAGATCGTTGGGGATAATTCCGAGTTATTTAATAGTTCAGTGTCTTGAACAAGGCAGTACTTTTGATTGGTCACCATTCTTCCTCTTTGACCCCAAAATGGTCATGTGTTCATGACTCTAGGGATAAATTTAAATGAGGAAAGTCAGACATACCTAATGTAGAAACTTCATCTATAGAACCTTTCAGTTAACATACAGAGGTTTTAACTGCATTTTGAAAGTGCCAGGGTTCATGTTGGGGACTTATGACTCTGGGTTTTTTAATCCACATCTTTCCTTGGGTGAGTGGAAGGAGGGGTATTTAACTATTTGCTGAAATATCCATTGGTTCAGGTGCAAATATGGAGGATATATACACATTCCCAGCCATACATATGACTAGCTCGCTCATTTCCTGTTAACAATTCCACAAGACCGAAGAAGGTTGCAGTGGACACAAATTTTCTGTTTGTGATATATGGTGCTCTATGGAAACCCACTTTTCTTAAGTCTCCAGCATTACAAACAGATGAACATGATAAACTTTTCATTTCTGTTGACAGGTTTTCTGTTGATATGGATGAGCCTCCTAACTTGCTACTTCAGGCTCCGATGTTTGAGCATGTTTTGACTAGACTAAACTCTTTGCTTTCTGCTGACAAGGTTAGTAAATCTGAATTATTGTACTTTTAAAAATTAATCTTTACTAGTCAGAGACTGGCTAACTTGCCATTTCAAGTGACACATTCAAATGTGTTCACTGTGAGTTCAGTGTCTATGGATACAAGTTCTTTCTTATTTTCTTTCCCTTTGTACATTCTTTTAATTAGTTTTCCAACTCCCTTTTTAGCAGTGGAGTCATGCACTGGGTTAGTCTTTCAGATAATTCACAGCATGGCGAGTAATAACTTTGAAAATATATGTACTGAAAAAGAACTTATATTTTTGGTCATATCTTGCCTCATATCTGATAGGTTATTTGTTCACAGTTTAATGGACATAACTGTGCTGTACTGTACATGCTTAAATCTTTTGTTACAATGTTTGATTTATAAATAAAAATTAAAAACAATTAAAAAAATTCTGTTTCTGTAAAAATGAATTATGCATTCACACAATTTTTGGTAAGATTATTTCAGCACTCACCAAAATGTCACAAAAAATTGATAGCTTTCATTAACTTACCAATCTTTATTCTCATTCCAAATATCTAGTGTCCGATAAGTTTTTTGTGTCATTCAAATATACCTCATTAAATAATGGTCAGCACATTTTTAATTTGCTTTGTTTTAGACATTTGTCTATTTAGACCTATCATCACTAGCCAGACACTGGGCTCAATAATTTATTTTTCACCTGGACTGCTTAGATTTGGAAAGCCATCATATATTAGTCTTAGAGTACTATGGTTCTGGCTAACCTGTACCTACTCTTGTAGTCCAGTTTAAAAGCCCATTCAGTTTTAAGCTGGTGGCTCTTTGAAAACATTTAATGCTTCTTGTTCTTCATACTTTGGTGTCTTCCAATCCTTAGCAGCCATTTTAATTGGGCAAGGTGAATCTTGTTGTAGGACTGGATGCCCTTTATTTCAGATCTTTCTTTAGTATTTTTAAAAAGCTCAATTTAAGTGTATGGTATGGTTAGATTCCTCAGAAATTTGTTTTATTATTTGCGTATCTGGCTGACCATTTTCTTGATTACAAATGAGTGTTTTTTATTTTACTTTTTAGACAGATCTTTTGTTATCATCTACAAGTTTATTCACACTCTTTTAATTGAGAACTTCCTGTTGCTTTGACACATGGTTGTATGATGGAAATGTGTACTTTTAGTTTTCAAAATGTTCTGTGAATACTTACCAAATGTCTAGACACAGTTGTCCTCTTTCCCTGCTTGCTTATGTAAGATGGCAAATAATGAGATATTTAAAAAGGTAGGTTAAATACATTTTGTTACTTTTAGAAGACAATTGACAAATCTATAGCAGTAGCAATATATAAACTAGTTAACTCTTCAATGCAATGTTGGTGTGTGATATCTTTACACATCATGCTTGTAATTTTGTTAGTTCATTTTATTGCTCTTGCACAAAAGAATGTATTATTTATTATTTGTACAACAATGATTATATATATATATATATTCTTATTATTTTATATAAGCCATCATATAAAAATATGGTTTTAAATTGCCAACAATGCATGGATTAAAATTAAAAAGATATACTTGTCGAATCCTATTATTATAATGCATTAATGTTAAAACACTTTTTAATAATAATTTATTTTACTGCTAAGAAGTAACTCAAGTTTAAATGATATGGTCATATTGAATGCATATGGTTCTAACTGAAGCCATTATAGTTCGACAAGTACATCTTTTTAATTGTCTAGTAAATTATTAGTCTTTGACCTCATCAAAGTGTTAACAAATATAAATCTACTTAATTCTTCACCAGATTTAAAAATTCTAGGCTTGAGGTCTAAACAGTTCTTTCATGTGTCCAGAGGGAACAGAATTTTGTGTCAACCCTTCTCTTGCCATACAGGCTCTTTTAATTTGGAAGAATAGTGTCACTTACAAGTAAGAGTTCCTCTTCTTTACCCCCATGCCATCTTGTCATTGTGCACATACACAAATCTATCATGGTAAGGAACATTGCTTCCCTACAGTTTTATTATAATCCACATGATGTGGTCTTGAAGAAACAGTTGTCTGGAGATTTGTGATCTACAGACCTGACTACCTTCAATTTTGAGCTGAAGAATATTCTGGTCTTACCTCTAATTTTCTGCTCTTCCACTTATTTTGATAATTTTTCAATCAGTTATGACAGGATGAAAAACCTGCTTTTCTTGTATACAATCACCTTCTGTGTTGGCCAGCCACCGGTGTCGGTCAATGATAGTTGTTATGTAAAATACTAGCGGGTACCATATAACAAATTGCCAGCCAAAGATACTAAAATAATCATTGGTAGTTTGCTTCTCTGATTAACCAGTCAAATCTATCAAAATGCACTGGGTGTTCGGAAGTGAAGTGTGCCTGGATGTTTCGGTCGTTGTCACTCATTTCAAATTGGAGCATTGCCATATCATCCATTATTACTGTAGTATTCATAACATATTTTATCTGTTGAATTAAATGCATTAAAACAAGTTATTAGTATGTTCATAGATAGTGTTGAATCAGAGTCCCGATGAGCTAATATGCTTTAATTTTTAAGTAGTACATCATAGACCATCGCCAAAACTTAACACTGATAAAACATCCACAAATCGTCTTTTCTTGGAAAAGATGGTGGACACGAAGTGCAAAATTGTTGACATTGAAGAAGAATTGGAAAGGCTTTCAGAAATAAATCAAGTTGAAGAAGAAATGGAAAGGCTTTCAGAAATAAATCAAGTTGAAGAAGAATTGGAAAGGCTTTCAGAAATAAATCAAGTTGAAGAGGATAAACCACAAGTGGGAAAAAAAAGCACTTTGAACAAAAATACCGATCAGAATATCACAGAAAGAATAATTATCTGTGCCCTAGCAAAAAAAAGGGAGCTGCCAGTTCACCAAAGTCAAAGAAACCCATTCAAAAGGACAACAAAGATCTTGCCATTGGAGAGGAAGCACAGGAATTTATTGCAAAGCCAGAAGAAAATCACTTGCACAGCTCCAGGCCTAAGAGTTCTACTCTGGAGTAGAAAATTCTACGTGTTCTTTGTGAAATACCAGAAGCCAATGCATGAAACAATGTTCAAGTAATCCAATACTTATTCAGTTTTATATTCTAACACATAATTCAGTAGTCAGATTAGTATCAAAAATAAATCAGAGGACTATTTTTATCATAGAAGAAATGGAATTATAGAGTGATATGATAATAGTTTGTACATAACCTGTTCAATGACGTAAGCTGCAACAGTCCTTCTCTCGCTTTTGTAACAATGTCACAAGTTTATTGTTCACAATAGAATACTCAGACTTCCACGTGCTCTGCTAAGCATGTTGTAGAATGTTTCAACACTATATATACCTTGAGACTAATCTAAGCATGTTTGCTGTATTAGCTTCTTGATTAGGTAATCACAGTAATGAACTTCTAGCTCCCCTTTGCTAGAAAGTTCTACAGAGGAGTCAGACACTTGCCGATGCACACAGGGTGCAGTGAATCGGCACAATTGCCACACTCTAGGATGGAAACTTTTTGAATCCCCACAAGTGTACAAAGAAGAAAAGGAAACAAAGGCTTGCACCTTTCTGAAACATATCACAGAGCAATGCTAAGTTCCTAGTTTAATCATCTCTATTCTTCATTCTTTGTTACAATCATTCTCAACTTACAATTCCTGCAACAGTATTTATTAGCCCGATACGTCTGTGCAACATAATAAATACAACATAATCAATTACGAATGTGTTTCTGCTAGAAACAATGTCATGTGTTTAACATATTACAAACAAGTATCATAATTCACCACTTTAGAAATTATAGTCTTTTCACATAATACATCTTTATATTAAATTACAGATGTAATATATCAAAACAAAGTGTACAAAATATTTCTAAGTCCTCTCTCTCAATCAATCAGTTGACTCACCATTAAGCTAACGATTGCCTTTTCATGACCAGACTTGAGTTATGTCAAAATCAAAGTGATTAGAATATAGAACAAACTTTAACAGGTAAGTTTCGGTCTCTGCCCATTGGCTAATTCGTTATTTGTAAACCTTAAACTATTGGATAGCAAAACTTACTCAACCATATGGACTGGTTTGGATTACATCAGCAAGTTCTAGCATATTCTTTACCCGAGTTGTTATTTTAACTCTGGTACTTACAGAAATATCATCATGTGCAGTACCCAAAGGTCATGTTATGTTGATATTTGATGAACTATATAATAATTAAGTTTTAAAATAGGGACAAGCAAATTTACTCTGCCACACATGGTGTTATGTTTTAAAATTGATACTTGTATTATAACCTCATTCTTAAGTGTTTAAACATTTATTGCTTCTTGGCAAGTCTGTGAATTTATTGTTTTTGTTGTTTTGTTTTGTTAAGATGTTTATCTTACATAAATTCACACAGGACATAACATGATTTGAGTGTAATTATGTTTATTTTGTTTTATTTCTTTAGACCAATGGGAAAAAAAATCCTGTTCATCTTAAGGTAAAGTATGCCATGCTTCCTAGTTTTTAGATGATTAAATCTGCCACTAGCTTTAGTTATTAATTTATTTTCTTTATTTTCTTTAATTTATTTTATATTTTAAATTAAGATGTTATTTTGTCTCATAAACACTTTCTACTACCAGATAATTGTCATTGAGAGTGAATGTACAAAATGTTATAATGCCCCGAATTACAAACAATGTAATATTATGATCATGCTATACTAATAAATGCTAAAATGCAATAAAGAAATCTGGGAACTGTCATTCTTATTTTACTGTTATTTTTATTAAAAAGATATTAAATATTGTTTTTATTAAATATTGTTGTCAAATCTTTGGATATTATCTCATTTTAGTATCAAGCAATATGATCCAAAAGTTATTCAGTGTTTTGAAGTCATTGTACATAATAAATGAAAATGATGTTAATTTCAAAAATGAAATTGACTCAAAGGTACAAGACCAAATGTCTAAACTGTTGAGAAAATTAAAAGATTATACTTATGAAAGGGATTGAGAATATTCAAGTTGGAAGAACACTACGAAATTTGACAATGTGAAATTGATATATTGTGTTCACTACAGTGACCTGTATAGCTGCCTAAGATTACAATTTCACCATTTTAGAACTCTCTTAAACTATAGTGCTATGGTCAGATACTCAGAACTGTGGTCTGGTTGATCATATCGGAATTATTGTTTATTGACTCTTTTAAAGTTGTCTTAATGATTCTCAGTGAGTGAAATAAAATATGACTCACTTGAAGTTGATCCCCAGGTACCACATTAAAACATTTCTTACTCATGCATGTTAACTGTCATGAATGTGTTATGTTTGCCTGCTCATTGCGACATGCATTTTGCCACTTTTTTCCTCATATTGATAATACAAATATTGCAAGTCTTCATAGGCATTGTTTGAGTCTATACTAATCATCGTGTGAACAGTTTCAATGTAGATGGACATTTGTCCACAGAATGAGGAATAAATGTTTTGTTTGCTTGTTAGTTTTGGTGGCCTTCCTGTTATCTCCCTTACCCACCACTTGGTGCTGAAAGGAAAACATAACTAATGGGAACTGGTTATGGTGAGTGTTTAGTCTTATTTATAAAGATAGGATCAAACTATTAGGAAATTATATTTTGTTAAAAATCTTGTCTGTCAGAGAGTGAAAGAGATGAAATAAATGGCATCTGTACATGGCATCACTTCCCAAGCACCCCTGAAAATTGCTCTTATTTTTTTTTTTTTAATACAGATATGCCCTCCTCTCCATCATTTAAACTAGTAGCTGAGAGAACTACTTGGTATAAATAGTTGACTAGTGATTGGAGAATTACTAGGTTTAAATAGCTATTGATTGGGAGAACTACTTCATAGAACTCTTTAGCTAGTGATTGGGAAAACTATTTGGTATAAATAGTTTGTGATTATGAAAACTACTAGATATAAATAGTTGGGAGAACTACTTGATATAAATAGTTATTGAATGAGAGATGGAGATGATGATGACGAATTTGGGGAGCACTTCCAGCTTGCACTGATTTTGCATGCAGGAGGGGGTGGGGGGGGAGGGGTTAGGTATGGGAGAACTATGTGGTATATATATATATATAGTTGATTGTGATTGAGAACAGTAGTTAGGTATCAGTAGTTAGATTGTCATTCTGAAATTACTTTATGTAAAATAAAAGTCAAACCACAACAATTTGTCATATGACATAACAGCAACAGGATTAAAATAATCATCAATTCCACTTCTTCTCCAATCTAATTTTTAATCTTCTATCCTAATAATTCTGACCTCATTCACATGTTTAGTGCCATATGAAATCAGCTAAACTGGAAGTGGACATTTAACAGAATTATTCAGTCATCAACAAAATGGGAGAAATTTTATTTTCAGCAAAAAACATTATTATTAACATTAAAAACAGGATTATTGCTTCTGTATGGGACGCTTCCAGCTTCTGCCGCTTTCGCGTTTGGAGAGGGGGGGAGGGGGAGGGGGTGCCTTTCTGCTGCTGCGTGTGCCCGTTGAGAAAACATGTCTGGCTGGCAAAGGCGAACTCCAAACTCGGTGATCCGTGGGTTGAAGTTGATGTTGTTGTTGTTCTTGGTAATGGCGTTGATGTTGTTGCCGTTTCTGGTGTTATGGTGAGGTGGGGGGTGTCTTACAGAGCCCAGGCTAGTAACACACCAGATCTATACCCAGTGTGTACATGTGCCCAGGTTGTTCAACTTCCCGACCTCCTCACTGGTGGCGTTGTTGTTGTTGTCCTGGCTGTCCCCGGTGTCCGTTGGGATGCCTGAAGGTGGGCGCTGGTGGCCAGTACAGATGGTCAAGTAGCAGTTGGATTAAATCGGTCATTGGATGGTTAAAATAACCCCAAGAGGGGTACTTTTTTTTTTTTCGCTGACTTTCCTCCAGAGGATGCAGTAAGCCTTTTATCAGAGATATTCTCAGCTTTGGAGGGCCTCTGGAGAAAACTTCCTCTCCTCACTTGTTTCTGGAGAGGGCAGGTGGTGGTGGTTGTGTGTGAGTCGGTGCATGTCTTGGTGTTGATCACTGTACTGCATGTTGGCGTGTGTGGATGATGGAGGAAGGCTTCAGTCCGGAGGTCCGTTGACTAAGTCGCCATTGTTGTTGTGGTGGTGGGTGGGTGGGTGGGTGGTGTTTACAGAGCCCAGGCTAGAAACACACCAAGTCTGTACTCAGCATGTATATGCGCCCGGGATGTTCACCCCCCTTTTCTGCTTAGCGGTTTGGGCACTGTTGTTGTTGCTGTTGTTGTTGTCTGAAGGGTTGTTGTTAATGTGGGGAACGCTTCCGGCTTCCGCCGCTTTCGCGCTGGTGTCTGAGGGGTACTGTGTTTGTAATTCTTATATACTTTTGAAGGTTGACTATTTGTGGGTGTCCCTAGCTCCAAAATTATTTTTCATTTTTTTTCAACACATAATACTCTTCAGGTAATCTTAGTATCTACTTCATGCTAGAAAATATTCCTAAAGCAATATTCCTAAATCAGAGTAGATTACTTTTTATTTTTTTACATACAATTTAAAACAAAGAATACATTACAGAAAAATCTTCTTTATTTGATTAGCCACCCAAGCCAGAGGACATTTCCATCATATGCTATACCAGTGGAACAACAGGTATGACATTAACTGTTCTTTTTTGTTTTATTCAGTGTTGTCTAGCTTCTGTATTTTTAAAAAGAATTTCCAAAGTCATTTTATTTATTTTATTTTATTTTGGTTTGGGAATTATTCAGTTACTGTTGCATGTAGAATTTAAAATAATTAAATTCAAAGAGAGAGTGTATAAATGCCAACATTTAATAAATTATTCCACAGTAATGAGATGCCAAGATAGGTTTTATGCACTGGACTTTATAATATTTTTAAAACTTTTGAGTCAAATACTGAGATAACTTCAGTTAAAATGAACCCCAGGAAAGCTTTTTTAACATGCCAGAAACAGATCTAATACTGAAAGTGTCATTAATCTTAAGCAAGCATTTATGTACATAATATGTTTCTGAAAATATTGAAAGTTGAACATACAACAGTTGACCAATAGACTTACGTGTATTAAAGGGAGTTCCATCCCAGATAGTCCCCTCCCCCCCGATAAAAGCTGTAATAATTATGGCCTACAAGTTTAGTTGATGTTTTTAACCCCTAATTATTATATATGATTATTAATAGAATATAGACAGTACAAATTTTGAAATGTTCACTTGTCTTTTTGCTGGTCTAATTCAGTGTGTGAAAAGTAATTTAGAGCAATCAAATCTTAAGTCAAAATATTCACTTATCTTTTTACAAGTGAATAAAGGTTCAGATCAAATTTGATATACATAAGTGATTTAGGAGACCACATGATAGATCAGAATGTTTGTTTGATGTAAACATTGCCAAAGTCCACATTTGGCACTTTCGAAGTGTCCTTGCAGTGTATATAGTGCAGGTTATACAAATCTTTAACACATGAATCTAAATCAAGGACTATCTCTACTAGAGTTTTCTGTGCACATATGATAATTATTCTGTTTATTCATGTAGCCTTTATGTACACTTTTATAATTCATAAACTGCAGGTGACTTGGACATTAAATCATAATTTTGTCATTCAAAATCACTACCCTTGTATATCTAATTTCATCTACAGTGCTTAAGGAGCTTCTTAGACTGCAAGAGAAGGGCAGATTGAGTGACTGCACATACTAGCATTTAGATTAAATTTACATCCCAACCTAATATAAGATTCAATTTTTCACCATTAAAAGTACAAGTTAATTTTTTCTATTTCAGTTTTATAAATTAAGATTTAAATTTAGATTTATTTTGTTTTTATTAGGGAATCTTCAGCAATCAAAATAAATGTTGATGTTTGTTAAAGGAGTTCCTAAAGGGGCTATGTTGACACACAGAGGTTCCATTGCCACCTCTAGTTCATGTGCATGCCAACTGGTAATTATGTATACTTCTTAATAATTATAATTATTAGTAGTAGTATTTATAATTATAATTATTAGTTATTAGTGAAGTGGATGGAGATCCAGAGTGGTAGTACCCTGGGTCATAAACAGTGAGACAAGACTGATGAACGACGATGATGGACGGCAGTCATGATAACAGAGTTAACAACGCCTGGTTGCTGTTACATGGTCTTTATTTTGTATGTAGACAGGTCCTCAGAGACAGACTCTCAGAGGCAGGCAGGCAGACCGAACCCAACAGACTGCTCAATCAAACCACACGCGCTCATTATATCCTATGGGAGCGGGCCTCCCCGAAGCCCACGGGTTATGAAAATGAAAATCTAGTGTGAAAAGGCTTCTAAAAATAACTTTTGTGTTTCTTTACTTGCTTTCCACTATCAATTATAGCTATATGCCTAACAATTACATAATAATTCAAATATACAGTGAAACTACTTCAATTATACTTTAATATACAGATCTTTTCATATATATAATCTAAAGAATTAAACCTTTAATAAAATAAAATCTGTGTTGGCGGGCTTCAGGAAAAGCATTCACACACACATAAATTGCAAAATACACAAATACAATAACATTATTCATCATACAAAAATACATTAATTAAAAATATAAACTACCTCCTTTCTAAATATATAAATATTAACTTCACTCACTAACTACCTAAAACAATATATGATAATAAAAACATATACTCTAACACAGCTAGCGTCAATATAGCGCGCGCTTTAAAACAAAGGGAGTGGTCATAAACAATAAAAGCACGCACTCACCGGTGATTCACACTAGCGGCCGATGACCTACTTTGCTGCATAGCGTGGGGATGCGACTATACACATACATACACAATGATGACACAAATACCTAAGCTAACACGGGCTACATTATTCCCCCCTACTAAAAATAATCATGGTCCTCCATGATTCGAAGGTCTAGCACACCAAAAAGTCAACAAACAAATCACTAAACATACTAAAGTTGTACTATTTTAACAATCTCAAATGGAAACCTTTAAATACAAAAACTGTTCTATGGTCACTTTTGAATTCTGTCCATCCAATGCTTTATACCACTACCGAGACTTCTGATCACATCTGCTAAACCAGAGTTGCTTTACGCACAATGTAGAACAATGGGGTTGCTTTTAGGCACCTCCCCTCACTGCTACATAACCTCTAGGAGCAATGTATAATACTCACAAAATCAATACAGCATCACAGCTGTCAACTCACCAAAACTTTCCTGGAGCTTCCTCCTGCTCCTTTAAAACCTATATTGCAAACCTCAAGGGGCTTGGCGCCAGTGCAGACAAGCAGGGTGCTTTTAAGCTCCTCCCCTCTTGTGCACCTACCTTGAGAGCAATATTTAAACAAAACTGCAGCATATCAGCTGTCAAAAAAAAAGAACCAAAGAAGTAACCAAAATAAATACCTTCCCAGCACCCTGGCTCCAATACACGTAGGTTTCCTATAACGCTACTCTAATTGCATCATCATACTACATTCAACAAACAAAGGGACTTTACATCACATGTGCACCCATCTCAGCCCACTCGCTCTTACTTACAAGTACACAATATGAATAAACAAATATCGACACATCTAATCAGATGAGACAACACGTAACAAAAGAAACGATTTCCAGCCAGCGTCCACAGTGACCTGACTAAAGCTAGCAACACATAGACCACTCACTAGGATGCAAACTATCTTTTGCCAAACCTCAGTGATGAACTAGGGCTAGCCAAGGAATTCCAAATTCCTAACCCAGCGAAACTCTAAAACAAAAATACAACTACAAACTGTATTACCACACGGGACATAAGTTCTTACTTAACAAAATAGGTATTGCCACAAAAACTTACATTCCAATACCTATGCAATAACATCACACAGCAAAATAAATGCACGCCCGAATTTAGCACAATTCCAATAAAACATCTAAATATCTATATATTCTTTCTTTTTTTTTTTAAAAAACTTGATCATATTCAATACAACTTTCTAATGCTGCACATTTTAGCCTAACTAAAATAATCACATAAACACACAAATTAAAATTAAAATCTACACTAAGTACTAGCACTAAAAAAAGGTCACTTTGTGTCTTTCAAATAAAGCAAATGTTTGTGACACATTTTTTGTTGTTCCATTCTTCTTCTTTCTAAAAAAATGTCTAATACCGTCCATACCTTTTTAACAAAGGGCACAGTTTGTGATTTATGTAGTTGAGTGAAAAATACGTCTTTAGCTTGTCCTGACCGTTTTTTTTTTTTTGCTGCTGTTGGTGATATCTGGCGTCCGTCATGCCACGAAGGATGGTCGTCAGCGCGTTGTTAGCGCCATGCGGTGTGCTGTCACGGCCATGTCGGCTGCCTCTGCCGTCCCTCTCTGCCATGAAGTTGGCGTCCGTCGTGCCGCGATGGATGGTCGTCGGCGTGTTGTTAGTGCCATGCGGTGTGCTGTCACGGCCATGTCGGCTGCCACTGCCGTCCCTCTCTGCTATGATGTTAATGGCTGCCGTCCGTCTGTCCAGCCAGAAAATGTTGTTTGGCCATTCCTCGCACCCTTTGGGCCCATCCTGCTCGCAGCGCCAATTTTGAAGTGGATGGAGATCCAGAGTGGTAGTACCCTGGGTCATAAACAGTGAGACAAGACTGATGAACGACGATGATGGACGGCAGTCATGATAACAGAGTTAACAACGCCTGGTTGCTGTTACATGGTCTTTATTTTGTATGTAGACAGGTCCTCAGAGACAGACTCTCAGAGGCAGGCAGGCAGACCGAACCCAACAGACTGCTCAATCAAACCACACGCGCTCATTATATCCTATGGGAGCGGGCCTCCCCGAAGCCCACGGGTTATGAAAATGAAAATCTAGTGTGAAAAGGCTTCTAAAAATAACTTTTGTGTTTCTTTACTTGCTTTCCACTATCAATTATAGCTATATGCCTAACAATTACATAATAATTCAAATATACAGTGAAACTACTTCAATTATACTTTAATATACAGATCTTTTCATATATATAATCTAAAGAATTAAACCTTTAATAAAATAAAATCTGTGTTGGCGGGCTTCAGGAAAAGCATTCACACACACATAAATTGCAAAATACACAAATACAATAACATTATTCATCATACAAAAATACATTAATTAAAAATATAAACTACCTCCTTTCTAAATATATAAATATTAACTTCACTCACTAACTACCTAAAACAATATATGATAATAAAAACATATACTCTAACACAGCTAGCGTCAATATAGCGCGCGCTTTAAAACAAAGGGAGTGGTCATAAACAATAAAAGCACGCACTCACCGGTGATTCACACTAGCGGCCGATGACCTACTTTGCTGCATAGCGTGGGGATGCGACTATACACATACATACACAATGATGACACAAATACCTAAGCTAACACGGGCTACATTAGTATTATGCCTCTTTCCACGACTTCTGTTTGTCGGTTGTGATCCAAGGTCTTGGAATCTTACTAAGACTCTGGGAGATCCAAGGTTTTACGGAGGCACCAGAATGATTGAAGATATATCATTTGATATTTACTGCTAGCAACAGAAAGATATATCATTTGATATTTACTGCTAGCAACAGAATGATTGAACATGTTTCTTTTGATTGAATATATGTCTTTTGTATTTGCACATCAGTGTTATATCACTGTATACTAGTTTAATTTATTTCAGATGCTAGTTTTTCTTGAAAGTAAGTTTAAATGCACATCAAAATGAAAATGAAATTATAATGAATTTTTATATTGGTTAACAAGCAAGATTATTGTATATAAGTTTATTTATTTCTGAATGAGTTCTATCATAATTGTTATTATTAATTTTCATTTTAGGCAGCTGGTGGAATTGCTTTAGTACCTTCTGATGTAATGATTTCTTATCTTCCCCTGGCACATTCTTATGAAAGGCTTTTACATGTGAGTATGTTTAAACACTCTAACAATAGGACACACAAATTTAGCTATTCTTTATTTTAAATGCAGAGCATGTTATTGTTAAAATATTTTTTTTTTTAATGGTTGAAAATAGAGTAAACAGTTCTAGTGTCTAGTGATTACCAAAATTATTTTGTGCTCATGTAAGTTAAAAATTGATGTTTCAAGTTTTACTTTCTGATTGTATCTCATTTCTTATTAAATTTATTTGATAAAATCAAGTTTTTTATTTAAAGCATATCTGTAATGATAATACGGTCAGATATCTTGGACCTCCAACTACCTCAGTATAGTATATTGCTCTTCTTACCAATATGTTAATAGTAGAGTGTTTCTTTACTCTTCAGAGCCTGCCAGTAGTTCATAAAGTCCATAATCCTTTACCATTGTCTTCCTTTTGTGAACATCACAGCCTGGTACTATCCGTTTTCATGAGGAGAATCACTTGTAATTAGTTTTGCATGGTTCATTAATTAATAATAAATTATATCCATTAACTAAGTGGTGTTGGTGTCACAATAGCATTTTGTATTTTAAAAAAAGACAATACATTTTTCCCCAATGTTCTTTCAGGGTGCTATTTACTCAGCTGGTGGACAGATTGGATTTTTTCAAGGGGATGTTCGGAAATTGATGGATGATATCAAAGAGTTACAACCAACATTATTTCCGTGTGTGCCTAGGCTTCTCAACAGATTTTATGACAAGGTTTTTTTTAGAAATATTTTTTCTTTATTTTCCATGTTTAGCTTATTAATAAATAAGCCATTTTAATACAGTGAAACCTTGCTAGTCTCAGCAATATGGGGAAGGTTTTCTAGATTTTCTGATTATCAGGATTTGTGTGTGATTTTAATGGCAATTTTCAATATGTACTGCACAGGATTCACATTTTCTTTCCACTACTGACAACTTTTTGACTCAATCTGTTAATATAGAAATTACTCAAATTTATAGTGATTAATTTATACAGAATTATGTTGCATTATTCTTAATCCTGGAATATGCTGCCTCAGCTACTACAACACTAGTATAAGCATACATGAAGGGGGGGGGGGGGTGAAGAATGGCAAGATCAGTTTAAACAAATATTACAATTGGCTTATTTAATTCAAACTAAAATGCCACATATTTGGTTATATGAGCATAAATATTTTTTTTAAAATAAAAGCAAATTTGAATTATGATGTCTAATTTGTAATCTATCAGGTTAGTTATAGGTGAATAGTTTATTGCTCCTCCATACTCTCTGTCTATCTATTGGTGATATTGCAAAAGAATTTCCGCCCTATGGTGGAGTCTTTCTAAGTTTCACTCTCTGGGTAAATATTATCCAAGATGTCAGTCATCTCACTTACTCTCACAAGAATTCTTTCTGACAAATTGCATGCAGGTACTTACAAAGAGGTCAGTGATTTCTCATCTCTGAGTTTCTATTACTGCCTTTTCTAGTTACCAAGCTTTCTGGAAAATGTTAGGCCTAAGCATGCTTATGGTTCCAGCAGGAGTTCAAGTTTGGTTAAACTTTTAACAGGCCAAATGAATCCTTGGTTTGCCTAATTGTTTTGTCTTGTTAAATTATTCATTAAGCTAAAAGTTACTTATTCAGTGGCTCTATGGATCACAATTGTTCTTACAAAATACTTATAGACTAAGTGACAAGGAATTATGTTCACCTTTTGAAATAAGTTCAGTCAATATTGATAGATGTCTTATTAAATATAGCAAATTTTAATATATAATCCTGTGACAAAATCTAAAGGACATATTGCTATAAACATATGCCAGCTTTATATATTTATTTCTGTGTCCTCACTTTTAGACATATATATTACCATTCACTATAAAGAAAGCACATGTATCTGCTTAAAGGAAAACAGCAATTTATTAATGAAATATGCTAATGAATCTTGCTCACTTGTCATAAATGCCATCTTATAAATACATCTATAAATAACTTAAATTCTCATTCTTTCAATAAATAAAATGTCATCTATAAATAAATCAAATTCTCATTCTTTCAGTGAATAAAATGTCATCCTTAAATCTATAAATAAAGTTCTCATTCTTTCAATAAATAAAATGTCATCTATAAATAGATTAAATTCTTATTCTTTCAATAAATAAAATGTCATCTATAAATAGATTATATTATCATTCTTTCATTGAATAAAATGTCATCCTTAAATCTATAAATAAAGTTCTCACTCTTTCAATGAATAAAATGTCATCTTTAAATCTATAAATAGATTGTTCTCATTCTTTCAATGAATAAAATGTCATCTATAAATAGATTAAATTATCCTTCTTTCAATGAATAAAATGTCATCCTTAAATCTATAAATAGATTGTTCTCATTCTTTCAATGAATAAAATGTCATCCTTAAATCTATAAATAGATTGTTCTCATTCTTTCAGTGAATAAAATGTCATCCTTAAATCTTATAAATAGATTAAATTCTCATTCTTTCAATCAATAAAATGTCATCTATAAATCTATAAATAGATTAAATTATCATTCTTTCCGTGAATAAAATGTCATCTATAAATAAATTTCTCATTCTTTCAATGAATAAAATGTCATCTATAAATAAATTTCTCATTCTTTCAGTGAATAAAATGTCATCTATAAATAAATTAAATTATCACTCTTTCAATGAATATATGTCAGTTACAAAGACAAGTTGTAAATTCTTAAAATGGTTTGTTTTTAGTTTAAATGTCAGGTAATAATTTACCATGAGGAGAGAATAATTAGATCACAAAATAGCTCAGTCAGTCTTTTCTAAGAAATCTCTGTGGAAATGTCTATGCAGATTACATTTATTACAATGTATTCAAATTGAAGATTAGATTAAAACATAAAAGAACATGATGAACATACACTGTAATTTCAGACAGGACACAAAAATAGAGCGAAGTTAATAAAATAAAATAAAAATAAAATAAGACAAAAATGCTTTCACCTTCTGAAGCAGGTCTTGAAGATGTAAAGTTTTTCTTTTAGATAATGTGTACGGAATAATCCAGTTCCACAGAAAATACACATGCACAGAAAATAATCCTTTATGAATATCCAAACTGAATGTTTCTCTCCAACTTCTGAGATAATGCAGAGAACAGAGAATAAAACTTTCTGAAGCTCGAGGGTAATACAAAAAAAATTGTTATTTTTAGTTTTTTGTGGACAATTTAAGAACTAACCATCATTAATAATTACATATTTCTATTCATTTAAACTTGAATAAAAAATTGACCTGAACATATTTAAACAATATATTCAAAGTTTATACATAGGAGTAAAAAGAGCAAAATATTTCTGTCTTCCAAAATTATTTCTAAGTACAAATATTACATCATACAAGCCAGGGGAAATATTCACACAAAAAAAACTTTCTCAGTAATAGCAAGTCTAAGGAACTTTTCCAGTGATAAGCAGACACAAGAAGAGGTATTTAAAGGACCCCCAAAACAAATTTACATGGTATTGAAATTAAAGCTAGCAGGCAATCAACTTTTTATTAGATCTACAGAAAAACAACTGACAGTCTCCCCAGTGTGAGACCTACACTTAATAATTAATAAGGATTTAAACTTAAAGGAAAGTGAGTCACTTTGTTCTGTATATAGAAAATAATAAATCTTTTATTCATTTGTTCCTTTCATCCATTCTTTCAGGTTTCATGCATACATACATACAGTCAGCATCAATGGGAACATTAATGCTTTCTTTGGAAATTTGACCTTAAAATGGGAATGGAAATTATGTTGGCCTACTGCATGAAAGCAAATTGTTTAACAGGCTCAAGGATCTAACTGAATCTATTGGAATCAAGCGAGCCTTGTTTATTAGCTAAAGACTTGCTGATGGCTTAATAATGCATATAATGCAGTTTGTCTTTTTGTTACATATATTTAACAGATCAATAAGTCTGACCTTGAAATTAATATATGAGAGTTTTTTTTCAGCATGGGAGGAAATGCACATCACAAAATTAATTATGTAAAAAATATATAAATGCACAGCACAGTAATTACTTACATGTACTATAGATTTTAAAAAAATTTAACTTGAAACATGGCTTCTACAAGCATGTGGCAGAATTGTGTATGAACAGTGAAAGCTATTAACATTGAAAGAAAATACATTGCATTTTAGATAAGTCACTTAGATAAGTCACTTATGCCTGAAGCAATAAACATTCCATTGTCACTTAGTGGTCTATCTCATTGTTGTTCTGTAAATCAGAAGAATAATGTAATAATGTAATAATATAATATGCTAGTTAGGACTTCTAAGGAAATCAGGTACATTTCAAGAAAAAAAGAGAGAGGTTTACACTGATATGTCATCATTAATTTCTTTTGTACCTAAGAATGTAATGCTAATAATAATACTCATTTGGAATTTTTCTTTATTGGATGTTTTTATGTATTTAGGTTATAACAGGAGTAAATGCAAGTCTGATCAAACGGACCCTATTCAACATAGGAATGAAGAGCAAAATAAAGGACCTTAAAAAGTACGATTTAAAAATATTTGTAATTAAAAAGCAAGTTTATGGAAATACATATTACATTCCACAAAACATTTTTAAATCCAGCATTAGTACCTGAATGTTTGTTGCTGTGTCTCTTTTCCTGTAACATGACTCACTTTTAGTGCCCTAGTAAATACATAACTGCAGTAAGATATATCAGAGCTCTTAGTAGAATGCATGACAGCATTAGGTTATATGGTAACATTTACATGCAGGATCTTAGGTCAGAATTCAGAGTTCTTCAGTAAGGAAAAGCAGTGCCTATGGTCAGAATTAAGAGTTTCACTAGTTGGTTTCAAAAGGAGAATGTATGACAGTGTTAGGTTGTGTGTAACATTTCATATAGCAATAAGAAAGTAAGAAGAATGTATGACAGTGTTAGGTTGTGTGTAACATGTCATACAGTAGCTGTACATTTTGCACTTGCAGCAGGGTACTGTGTATTAGCTTAGAAGTGTTTGTGTGGGCATAACTCTGGAGAGTGCAATGATATGTTACTGGCTAACTGCATTTTATATTTTTTTGTGTGAAATGTGCCATTGCACAACTGAGTAGCCATTCATGTTAAAAATAAATGCACTGAAAACTAAGTTTTGATATTTTTCTTTTTAAGGGTTTGTCTATATGATTAGTAATTATACAAATCTTTATTATATCTATGAATTTTTCTAAGTAAAACAAGTTTTTTCCTGAAAAACTTACTGGATGGCATATCGGAGAAGTATCATATAGATGTACCTGTGCATAAACAAGAGTTTAAAAAGGATCCATGTTCCCCCTTGTACCTAAAAGCAAAGTAGGGGTAGAAAAATCTATGATGTTATTGAGGTCAAATACAGGAGGACCAGTGTCAGCCAAGGGAAAAATATGCCCTACCTAAAAATTGGAGACGTAAGGACAACAGGAATGAAAAAATGACAACAACATTTAAAAGAAAAGCATGGGATACACCTAGGAATCTGCAAATCCGTGGCTTACTAAATCTCTTTAACAAGGTAAGCAACAAAAGTAGGTAAGTTCTTTCTCATTTATTCCCCCACCCTGAAACGTACATTGATCCATTTTAGATCATGGTTTGATGGTTTGTGTGAAGCCAGAAAAGCAAATAGTGTAGCTGATAATTATTTATTAAATTCTCTTTTGTATTATTTAATCTATTCAAATTTTATTAAACGTCCACCATTCGTATTTTTGGATATTTTTGTGTGTAAAATGTGAACAAACTGTTTGAAGTCTCGATCAAAGAGACTGTCCAGTATAACGACAGTTGTGTTTGATTTTTTTAGCAAGCTAACAGATGTGACAAAGGGTCCCCTCCATGTATAACTAAAAATAACCAATCTTATCCAGAGGGCCCTGTGCCGGCCAGTTAAGTTGATCAACCTTTTGCTCTGGAAAGTGATCCTCTTAAGCTAATTGGAGAATATGTGAAGGGCAAGAGACGATCTATAAATAGTCCTAGAAGTGGTGGTACTTGCAGGAGTTTAGGTGTCTCTGATTGAGTAACACTCAGGGATGGATAGAATAAGATATTCATTAAGTGTTGTCCCTGGGGATTGACTTAGTTTCTCCAACACAGTTTGTATGTATGACTAAACATGATACTTCTCTTGTATGCTATCTAGTTGTATGGTGGAAAACAGTATTTACAGTCAAGTTGCATGATGTACACACATAGCAATAGCAATACATAGCATTATATTCTGCACTGGACCTTTAACTTTTTGACATCAACTACATTGTTTAATGTCATTTATGAAAGAACCCAAAGCACGTGTAATCTACAAAACTTTCATATATGTTTGGTATTGGAAGTAAAAATCACTAAAATACTAATAAATAATGTCAGACTTATAAACATAACAACATAAACAAGTATAAGCAAATTTGGTCACATTTTTGTAAACATTACATAAACAAGATGAGATGCAAATGTAAACAAATTTGGTCATGTTTACTGTTAGCATTTTATTACTTGAATTATTGCAGTCATACCATTCGAAATGACACTATATGGGACAGAATTGTGTTCAAGAAAGTGCAGCAAGCTTTGGGAGGCAAAGTACGTTTTATAGCCACTGGTTCAGCGCCCCTATCACCAATTGTGCTCAAATTCCTCCGTTGCATTGTTGGGTGCCCTGTAAGAATTTTTTTTTTTGCCATGGGCAGAAATGTTCATTCTTAATTAGTAATTTGTTCTCATTAAATTGCAGGTTATATTTGTTTATTTGCTGTGCTTTGATTAGACAGTTTCAAGGACTGATTCTACTTTCATAACTAAGGGCCTAAACGGTAAATCAAATTCATTGCTTTAAAAAATATCTTACAACTTTAGCTGTCCAGGCATCAGTTGAAATACTTCTGGTACTTATACTCCTCTACTAGTATGGTATTCACATTTATTGGCATGCTTTGTTGACAATTATTGCTGATGTTTTCGTAAGTTTCTGCCTTTTAGAGTAATTTGAGGACCCCCAAGAATTTCTTTTAAAATGAAGGTATGTCTCATAAAGGATTATATAAGAATAAATATAAACTTTGACAAGTTGTTTTATTTTTCAGCTAATAGAGGGTTATGGACAGACAGAAAGCCATGCTATCTGTGCCTTACAATTTATTGGGGACGACAGTGTAGGTAAGAATTCTTAGAAATATATTTATTTTGTGATATGTGGTAAATCATTTGCTTCTATACAACATGCACCAATACTGTTCATCTTGAGAAAATTTAATTTTGTTACAACTAATATTTACAAAAATACTAGATGTTGCTGCTGTACTTGAATGCAAAAGTTTTGACAAGTTTCCTTTGAGAAGTGCATTTGGGCCATGCCTTCAAGGTAAGTAATTTCTTGGTGAATACTCAGAATAGTAGCAAAATGTTTAAACAGTTCAGGTACTCATCTGTCAGTTAATACTGAGTAGACTGGTTTGACAGTTCAAATTCTTCAGATATGCCAAAGGGGAAAAAATAGTGGAAGATTTATATTGATGATTGCCTGTAAGATTATAATATTAACTCAAATATCTAAGTACATAGATTTTATAAATCATTAATAGTGGAAGATTTATATTGATGATTGCCTGTAGCATTATAATATTTACACAAATATCTAAGTGCATAGATTTTATAAATCATTAAGTGGAAGATTTATATTGATGATTGCCTGTAGGATTATAATATTAACACAAATACCTAAATGCATAGATTTTTATAAATCATTGTTTTTGTTCTGTCTTCTGTTTTGCCTATTAGTTTTATGAGAGAAACTTATATATTTGATTATTTCAAGAGATTTTTGTTTTGTTTAACCTAATTGAGCTAATGTCATTACTTATTGTCACATTTTGTTCTCAAGAAGCTTTAAATATAGAATATTCTTTTTACATTGTGTTTTCAGAAGAGTTTGGGCAAAGAGCAGTTTGATAGTATTTGTGTACCAGGCCTGTTTTCTATGGACAAGCATGCAAAAATAATTATAAGTGCTGATAAACATATTGACATATATATTTCATATTTCATTTATTTTTATATTTCCTTTATGATATACAGGAACAGTTGGATCACCCCTTACCTGCAATGCCATCAAACTTGTAGACATTCCAGAGATGGGTTATTTTACCAAAGATAATAAAGGAGAGGTAAGACTGTTTATTTTTGGAGGGGTGACAGTTTACCATTGTAACAATTAAAAAAATAATTAAATTAACAATTAAAAAAACTTACATTTTATGGGTTTTTATTTATGTATTTGTTTATTTTAGTCAAATGACAGATTTAAATATAGAGAATAAGTCCATACTTTAACATAATCTTGAAAATATTTTTATTAGGTGTATGTGAACATCATTTATTGTCAGAATAGGTTTAATGACATTGACATGATTTAGATGTAAGTGAATATTGTTTATTAATATATTTTTATCAAAAATTACATTGCTCTCACAGGGTAACTGAATAGCAGACTGTAATATATTTTTATCAAAAATTACATTGCTCTCACAGGGTAACTGAATAGCAGACTGTAATATATTTTTATCAAAAATTACATTGCTCTCACTGGGTAACTGAATAGCAGACTGTAATATATTTTTATCAAAAATTACATTGCTCTCACTGGGTAACTGAATAGCAGACTGTAATATATTAGACATATGTGAATAAGAATTTGTCTGCTTAAGCTAGATTTTCCTGAATATTTTCCAGTTGAGCATATGGTAAATGTTTTAATACACACAAGCCAGAGAAAATTCACAATGGGAGATAACTGATAAAGAACTTGCTTACCTAGTAGTGTGTCCTCTGAGTGATTTTTTTTTTAACCCATAAATGAGATACATCTGGGAAATGTGGGGATCAGGGAGGGACCATGTGTATGCTCATTTGGTAAAACATTCAGAAAATATAATTTTAAATAGAAAAAAATATTTTACTCACCCTTTATCCTAAGCATACCTTAGGAGAACAATGAATAGACAGTTATTCCTTGATAAAACTAGAATATATATGTTTGTACATGAAGTACATTTGAACAAAAATTACTAGAAGTAGAACAATGAACAGACAGTTATTCCTTGATAAAACTAGAATATATATATTTGTACATGAAGCACATTTGAACAAAAATTACTAGAAAAAAAATCTTGCAGACAGAATCTGGAGAAAGTAGATGTCTTTCATCCATCTATACTAAAGTCTTCTTCAAGGCCACATTCTTATAAAATGCTAAGTTAATTGAGCTGGTTCTGATTCTGTGGACTTGTACAGAATTTGATATGCATGAAAAAAATGTTATATGTGCCTTTCTAATGATTTGCTTTAACTTAGCATTTGCTTATATATATAAGATGGGCAGAAATTTGAGATGTCTGGAAACATACCGTCTACAAGATTACTATCAGTGTAGGTAAATTTGTGGTCCTACATAGATGAGGCATTTTATCTTCTCAACTTGGCAAAGAGAGATGGCGAGTGAATACCCTATTGTAGTTATGTTTCACCAGAAAATATGGATCTGTTATGTAGTGGAATAAATTTGCCTGTCCTTATTTCTAAACTTAATTGTTGTATAAATTGTTAAATGTCAAAAGTATCCCAACCTTGGTCACTGCTAATGGTGATATTTTTGTAAGTGCCAAAGTTGTTCTTTGTAGTGTTGAAGAAAATGTCTAAATGCACAAAATTCTGCACAGCCATGGTTTGACAAAATATACTCTTTCTGAGCAAAACTGGTGCTAGGATACCAATCAAGTATTTGCTACTGGGTAATGTCTTTTATCTTTTATCTCCCCTGGAGGTTAAATGGCCCTCTTATAGGGCTTGATTTGAAAGTGTAGGGATCCATATGCTCTCTTTAATTATGCTCATTTGGCTTTTGGGTGGAAACAAATATTGGTAGGTTTTTGTCAAGGGTTACAATGTTGTCATTGGTTATCTGTAAGACAGGTTGCATTGTTTTAGTTATGTGTGACATTGTTTTAGTTATGGGTGACATTGTTTTAAGTAGGTATGTGTCAAGGGTTACAATGCTTTCAGTGGTTACATGAAAGACAAGTTGCATTGTTTTAGTTATGTGTGAATATTATTTTTGGTAGATCTGTGTCAAGGGTTACAATGTTTTCAACGGCTACCTGAAGGACAAGGAAAAGACAGATGAGGCTCTTGACAAAGATGGATGGCTATACACGGGAGATGTCGGAGAATGGGTTCAAGTGAGTAATCAGTGAGCTACTGTTAGTTTAATTTTAGAAACTGCTTGAAACTGTTATCAAACTTCAATGAATGGTAGTAAAAAAATATCTGGAATTATTACAGAGATTTAGATAAAGAAAATAAATTTCCAGCTGTATATATGTATGGTGTTTGGAGTAAGGCAATGTTCTTATTGTATCATCTGTCTTGCTTTGGCATTGTTATTTATACATTGGGGTACTTGGACATAAATGTGTAAATAAGGGAGTGTATCCTAATAATGAGCATTCAACATTGATTTTGAGGAACAAACTATTGTTCTTAAAAATACTGTTTTGATGAGTTGTTTTTAAGATCTGTGATTGAAAGAGAATGTTTTGTTTAATGGGTGTAGGATAGAGATAGGCTATATAGATAGATGAATTATACTTACATTATTTTTCTTCTCAAAGATCCATGAAGTTCATTGTTCTTGAATTAAAATAGTCTTCATGTAAAAAAGCAGAAACATTACCATCAATATTTAAGATGTCAGATGAACATGCCATTGTTTAACAACAATAAATTATTTTTTTCATTATTTTTAGGATGGATCATTGAAAATAATTGATCGAAAGAAACATATCTTTAAGCTTGCACAGGTGAGTTGCCTTTCTTTAACACTTTGTGCATATTTTACACCTTAAACATTATATGTTAAGATACACCACATTATATAAGAATTGAATTTTTATTTTTCTATCACAACCAAAAGTAAATCAGTACTGTCTTAGACTATTAATGATTAAAACAGCCTCAAATTGCTGAAACCAAATATTGAAAACCCTCTACAACCATTGATACACTTGGGTAATCTGTTTACCTCTTTGGGCTGGTGACATTTAGAAGATGACCGAAAGGAAGGCTGTTCATCCACTCCATAAATCCACAGATTCAAAAAAGAGGAAAGATCCATGACATATATGGTAAAATGAGACTGTCACCAAATGAAGAGACATGAAGATAAATGATGTGTGAATTGGGGGAGTCATAATTTATCAGTAATGTCACTTTAACATCACCACTGCCACACAACTGTATTCAGTCCTTTGGTGATTTGTCAACATTACATACAGAGCTGTTGGTTGTTGGTCACAGCATCCAACACATATTCACCATAGATGTTTTTCTGGCTCATTTTAATAATGTTTGCATGCTTGCATATGTTAATGTATTTGTATGCAAGGTTGTGAGAGGAATGAATGTAAACAATGCAAGATAGTACAACATAAATATTACAACCACCCTTTCTAAACAATAGTGGCAATTTCTTTTTTCTTTTATGGTTATGGTTTATATTTATTGCCCCATATTTTGCGTCTGATTCTTCTGTGGTTTCTGTAGCAGTTATTCAAGCACGCCCTCACCCTCTCATTAAGAGTTTTCTCTTGCATTCTTGCTTATATATACTTTTCTTCTTACATAAATATCTGTTTTAACTTTTGGAAAATTTATCACCTCTTGTTTATGATTCCCCTACTGTATATATTTATGATTGCAGGATGGAATAAGAATTTTTTCTAAGTAAAGTAAGTTTATTCTTGAATATTTACCATAGTTTTTTCTTGAATGCTTACCATACACCTGCAGGGAAGCAGAGATATTGTTTTCAACCTTTATCTTAGAAGTGATACTATGGGGAAGTGGCTTTCCAACATAGAATAGCTGATTGAGTGCTTTTGATCTACTCTTACTAAAGATTATACAGGCTTGTATTGCGATTATTCATGAAAAACTTATTTTACTTAGATAAATATTTATTTACTTGGTCTAAAAAATTGTGTTTGATAAATTACAAGAACCCCGTTGGGTCTCTAAAAATATTTCGTCATTCAATTAAACTGTTGCAAAAAAGCATCCAAATCTTTTAGAGGGCTTATTAGATTTGGAGTCATAATTCAGGGGCTGTGGTAACAAAACTCTTTTCTTTTATCTCGATAATAACAGCATGTAAAACTTTATGTATTAGCTTGCCTATTATAAAAGCTTAGCAGTGGACACTTTGCTTGTGAGAGTGGTATGCAGTTGAAAAAAGCATAGTTATAGAACAAACAGCAGCATGAAGTACATATTGTCAAGGTCAGATAAATTAGCTACAATTTGAAATCCTTCATCAATGATAGCTTTACCAATCATCTTATGAACATGAATTGCAATTGTTCTTGGTCATTTTCTTAGTATACAGTTTTTTTATGCATTTATGTAATAGTGTTTTTTTTTCTAAAATAGAAACGAACATTACACATTTCCTTTTACACAATACTTCAAAAATCTTTGTGTAACTTGAACATTCTACACTAGGTTAATAGTTTTTATACATTTTCCATGTTCTTTCCTTCAATAGCATTCTATAATACATAAATGTATTTCTGTTTATTCAGGGAGAATACATTGCACCTGAGAAAATTGAAAATGTGTGTATCCAAAGTGCACTAATTGCTCAGATATATGTGCATGGCGATAGCTTAAAGGTAAGTTTTCTAAAGTATACTTTTCTTAAGAACTGACACCATTTGCTAAATATTTCTATAAAAGGTTTATTTTTGGTATTAAAGGTAAGTTTTCTAAAGTATACTTTTCTTAGGAACTGACAGCAATTGCTAAGTATATTTCTATAAAATGTTTATTTTTGGTATTAAAGGTAAGTTTTCTAAAGTATACTTTTCTTAGGAACTGACACCATTTGCTAAGTATATTTCTATAAAATGTTTATTTTTGGTATCAAAGTAAGTTCTGTCCTTGTCCATAATGTTGCTCATTGATGAAAGAATTAACTAAATAAGATATTAAAATAAATATGTCTTTCTTGAATAGTGACCACATATGTATAGAAGATATCTTAACCACTACCTCCCTACTAAAATTTTGTTCTACTTATTTGCATTTTAATATTATCAAGCATTGACTTGTTTAGATGAGACCTAATGAAGACCACTGTTGGAGAATTCTCCTCTTGAAGTGTTTGAGACTATGAATGCTCTGAAAAGGATTAAAAGTACAAATGATAATAGACATCTGAACTACATATAAAATGTAGACATTTGGACTGAATGTAAAATATGAACTGAATGTAAAATGTGGACATCTGAAATGCTTGTAAAATGTAGATATCTGAAATGCTTTTAAAATGTAAGCATTTTGGACTATATGTAAAATGTCGACATTTAGACTGCTTGTAAACTGTAGACATTTGGACTGCATGTAAAATGTGGACATTTGATCAAGTATTGAGAAAAAAATATTTTCCATTTGAAGAATAAGTATTTTTGCTGTATTTCATTCTGGGAATAGCCATTGTATACTTTTTGCTTGTATTTTTACAGGAGGAATATTTACATTTCATCCATCTGTTTATTTTTTGCCTGTACTTTTACAAGAGGAATATTTACATTTCATCCATCTGTTTATTTTGTGCCTGTATTTTTACAAGAGGAATCGTTTACATTTCATCCATCTGTTTATTTTGTCTGTACTTTTACAAGAGTAATAGTTTATATTTCATCCATCTGTTTATTTTTTGTCTATACTTTTACAATTGTCATAGTTTACATTTCATCCATCTCCTGTTTACAGTTAATGCTATTGTTATGGACTCTTTGTTTAATGAAAATATATATTTTTAAAAGTACTTTTACTTTCTGGAATACTTATCAAGCAGACAAGTTTTCAAGAAATTTTAACCATTATAGATGTAATGTTACAGTCATGCCTGGTTGGCATTGTTTCTCCTGACCCCGATGTTTTACCCAAATTTGCAAAAGATAAGCTTGGATTGAGTGGGACCTTTGAGGAACTCTGTCAACAGCCTGTAAGTTTGTGCTGCTTAAGTTATATTTCTAAACATTTTTAAAAAATAAACAAAATGTATGGAATACAATATCATATATTGCATTGTATAGGTCTTTTTTTTCTTTCTTTTTTCACTAAGTGCTATATTTATTTTATTTTCAGTTGCTGGTAACGGTTTGCTCATATGAGCAAAATTTTATAATCCACTCATAAGCTCATGAAGTTATTTTTTTTTAAGTGGAATATTTTTCTAGATATTTTTTAATAACTTAACAATATTTCCAAAACAATATTACATTGTTAATTTCTGTGATTTAGAAATTATTTCAGGTAACTTATTGTATAACCATTCTTTTCATTACTCATTACTATGATATTGACAATAAAAATGCTTGATGCTAATTTTATTACTTATTATTTTTACTGTTTGAAGTAAAAATTTGCTTTTAACATTAGTTATTTCTTAGTTTTGATAAAAGCTCATTTATTCAAGACATGCTTGGTCATTAGTATAGTCTGTATACAAATATGTAGTTTTGCTTAGTTTGTTTGAATAGATTAGTTTGAAACAAAAATATGTTGCAATTCCACTAAGATTTCAGGTGATACACAAACTGCTCTTTGTTTTATTCTGTTTATATGTGCTTGATGTGAATTTCTGTTTGATTTGATTTATAACATGGAAATACACAGAAAACAAACGATAAATCATAGAAAAAGTAGCAACTTCCTATTAACAACAAACCCAGTAAATCTCCTAAGGCATTCAACAACTAAATAAACAAAAAAAATTTTTAAAAGCCATCAGTTCCTCTTAGAAAATGTGAAATAGAGTGTGCCTTGCATAAGAAATGGCAAGAGAAAAAGAGAGGGGTAGACAAAATAATAGTTAGATGATGAAATGGATAGATACAAAGAGACATATTTTAATGAACTTACCCTCAGCTAGTCCTAGTGGAGTTCCTGTTATTAATGGAATTTGAAAAGATTTGTATCCATAAGATGCCAGGTGAATACAAATGGTGTTCCTTTAAACACTGCAACACTTGACCAGAAAGAAGACTGAACCCCTGGACAGTTACATATGTGTGTGAATTTGGGATTGCTGACTGTTTCCATTTGCCTGGTTAAAATGTGCACACTAAAGTGCTTGCTTATTCATAATTTACATTGTTTATTTTATGTACTGTAACTATTGTGATTGTACTGTTTACACTCAGTGTTGAATTTATGTACTGTAACTATTTTGATTGCACTTGTGTCAAGGTTGGGTCACATTGACATTTAACAATTTATATAACAATTAAGTTTCGAAATAGAGATAGGCAAATTTACTCTCCATTCACTGTTTACACTCAATGTTGAATTCATGTACCATAACTATTGTGATTGTACTGTTTACACCCAATGTTGAATTTATGATTGCACTGTGTGTGAATTGTTAGGTAAAGTTTCTTATGCTGTTTTAATGTGATTCAGTTGGTAAAGAAAGCCATTTTGGATGACCTAACCGAAATTGGAAAGAGATCTAATCTTACTTCTATGGAGATTGTAAGTTGTGGATTGTTATAGTTTTAATGCTCTATTAGAATTATAATAGTTTTACATTAATTGAAACTTATCTTACTGTGGATGATGGATGATTAGAGGTCATATAAATATCAAGACTGAGCCTACTTAATTTTTCCCCTTCATTAAAATAATATCTAATCGTAATGAACTTTCTGCAATTTTTTTCCATTTTATTGGTGAACTTTTTCAGTTTGCTTGTCTTTTGTGCCTTCTTTTTAGCACCATTTAAAGGCTACTAATGATGTGTAAAGTTGTTGTTATAAGTAAATTTTGTTTCAGTTTTGTATATAATTCTTTTTTTCTATGGTCAGCATACATTAGCATTTGCAGCAAGTCTTTCATCTTTCTGAAAGCCAATCCTGGCCAACATTCACTGTCATTCTTTTCATGTGTTGTGTTCAAATATGATATTTGTATATGCTTTCATAATGTAACACTTCACTACCGATTTATGATGAGATTTAAGTAAGATTTTAATTTACAATTTAACGGTTGATTTAAAATATTTGGATCAGTTTGAACCACGAATAAAAATATTATCATTGTTTTTCAGTTGAAGGACATACATGTGATCTCAGAGATGTTTTCAGTGGACAATGGTTTACTGACACCTACCTTCAAATCCAAAAGAAATGAAATTGCCAAATTTTATATGCCTCAGATCCTAAATATGTACAGTACTCTTGATTGAATCTCAGTAGGCATATACTTACTGCCTCATGTTCTAAAACAATATTTGTATTCTTGAGCCAGAACCATGCATTTCACATTTGACAGTTAAACTGTTCATTATACTGCACTTTACACCAAGAACCATACATTTCACTATTGACAGTTAAACTGTTCATTATACTGCACTTTACACCAAGAACCATACGTTTCACTATTGACAGTTAAACTGTTCATAATACTGCACTTTACACCCAGAACCCTGCGTTTCACTATTGACAGTTAAACTGTTCATAATACTGCACTTTACACCCATAACCATGTGTTCACTGTTGACCGTTAAACTGTTCATAATACTGCACTTTACACCCAGAACCATGCATTTCACTATTGACAATTAAACTGTTCATAATACTGCACTTTACACCCAGAACCATGCGTTTTCACTATTGACAGTTAAACTGTTCATAATACTGCACTTTACACCCAGAACCATGCATTTCATTATTGACAGTTAAACTGTTCATAATACTGCACTTTACACCAAGAACCATGCATTTCACTATTGACAATTAAACTGTTCATAATACTGCACTTTACACCCAGAACCATGCGTTTCACTGTTGACAATTAAACTGTTCATAATACTGCACTTTACACCCAGAATCATGCGTTTCACTGTTGACAATTAAACTGTTCATAATACTGCACTTTATGCCCAGTGTGTAGGAGAAATGGGTGGTAATTGTTACATTAGTTTGGAAAACCTTGTTTCCAAGTAGAAAATTCTTTATTTGAAAATAAATTAAAAATAATTTGAGTTGGAACTGCTGAACTTTACTGTTGTTTTATTCTTGTATGGAACTGAGAAAGAAATGTGCGGGGAGAACTTTTTGTGAATCATTTTAATTTTTGGTTTATAATTTTAAAAGTAACGACAGAAAATCTTTTCTTTAGAAAACTTCATTCACCTTTAAATTTTCTCTGCCACATTTTTATTGACTTCCATGGCCCAAAATATCTTGAAAATATTCGTACTAGATGTTATCAGTCTTTAACATAGTAACACCAAATCCTATGGTTGGCATTCCTTGGTATATATGTTTCGACTTCCTGGCATAAACTACTTTCTCAGTTAATGAAAAGCTTGCGTTTTATTTTTTTAAAAATACATTTGTTCTTAATACTTACCAAGTGACAAGATTACCTACCAAGTGTCCAAATCAGCAAAAAGGAGACTAGTGAGAGACTGCTAGAAATAACTCCTGAAATGTTTACTCCTTAGCAACCATACATATCTGACCTTTGTTATTATTTGTTTTGTGTCCTAGAAATACTCACTTTCATGTTGAGAAAAAAAGGTTGGAGCATGAACACTTGCAAAGTATTTATGAAAAATAAAATTTAAAAAAATCAATTTTCTTTAAAGATATGATAAATTAAAACACAGAGGTAGGACAGCAAGAAATCCAAACACCTGAAAAATAATAGGCAGATAAAACCATTTCACTTGAAACCTGTCTCAATTAACTGAATTGAAAGTTGTTTGTTGTACTCATTTATCTATTGTTCCCTTTATTACAAGTACATGCAAAGAGTCCACTTTGTTGATTAAACATGTACCTATGTTTCTTGCAAGAAGACTGAAGAACAGAATTTCTTGCAAGTGGACAGAAATGTATAGAGGATTCTTGCAAGAGGACAGAAGAGCTTTGAGGATCCTTGCAAGAGGATAGAAGTGTACATGTTTTTGCAAGAGGACACAAGAGCATAGAGGAATCTTGCAAGAGGTAAGAAAATTAGAGGACTCATGCAAGAGGACAGAAGAGCTTAGAGGATTTCCAAGAGGACAGAAGAGCTTAGAGGATTTGCAAGAGGACAGAAGAGCATAGAAGATTATTGCAAGAAAAAAATTAGAGTTTAGAGGATTTTTGCAAGAGAACAGAAGAGGGTAGAGGATTCTTGTAAGAGGACAGAAGAGTAAAGTTATTTGCATATGAGAAGAGTGTTGATGATTCTTGCTTGAAGACAGTTCAGTTTTGACAAATAATTGTTGCTAAACATGACAGTACAAAAATAGAATTAATTATAAATCCTTCTAATTATTAAAATCTATTGAAAGAAAATATACAAGGAAAATAAATAAAATAACAATTTTATTCTAAATGCCAATACAAAAAGATGAATGTGTACAAAGCACAGCATTGGAATACAAACTTGACAATAAACATTCTTCATATAACATTCATAACAATAATTTTCAGACCCTTTCAACACACCTCACACCTGTGCTCAGTATACAATTGAGGTCAAAGTTCAATTAAGTATAATTCTAATATAATTCTCTTTCTTCCTATTATAAAAATTTATAGTTAGTTAAAACAATATATCCGAGGACCTCAATCATAATTATTTGTCAGTTTTTTTTTCCTCATTAAGATAGTATATTCTGACAAAGTCTTTTGGGGGAAAAAACCTGCAAAACCACTACAATAAAACAAATAAAAAATAAAACACTACCCCCAAAACACCCAATACATTGGTGTTGAAAAGCGAAAACAGACTATCTTTTAATGCTTCACAAGAAAAATAAAATGCCCAAGTAAGATCAAATGTTCTAGATACCTCAAGAAAATGGTAATTGTGTCTTAATAAAATTTCACAAGAAAAATCAAATGCTTTGGGTACATCAAGAAAGTGGTAATAAATAATGCAAACCAGGCTAAGTTAGTGTTATATGATTAACCTAGCTAAGATAAACCACAACCAGCTAAGAATGTTTTTCCTTTTTATTTAAAAAAAAAAATTGCTAAGAGAACCATAAACTAATAGCTATGATAAAGCTATGAGAAATCCACCACCACACTTAAAATTGCTTATTTAGTAGACTACTTTTGACAAGAACTCAAACTGACAAACTCAAAAGCTTTTGATATAAGCCAGGTGACTGTGGTTGACTGAAATAGTTTATATCACCACAACCACCCCTCCCCACTCAAAATAGGATGAGGTACTGAATGGATTACTTATTATGTGCAGAACAGGGGCACGTATTAGCTTCAAAAATAATATGAGAAGAAATAATTTTAAAAATTATTAAAAGGAACATGCTCAAATTTTACTTCTTACATGTTTACATATAATATTTTAATGGCATGATAATGGGAGGAGGGCAGATGTTATGGTGAAAAAAAAATGTTATGGTTTTAGGACTCTAGTTGGTGAGGTCAACTCCTGAAACTAAAAGCAGTGAAACGTATTGAGTTAACTCACAAGCCTTGCTAAGAGCCACATAACACTTTGTATTTGACTCTAGAAAGCAATCCTTCCCCCTATTTCTCATTCACATCTTTAACAGTAACAAAATTAATAATACAAATAACAATTATTAACAGAGTGAGAGTGCATTAAAATAATTTAATATGGGCAAAAAGAAAAAAGTAGACGTGAAAAAATCTTTTTGTTGTTACACTGTAAAGTTTTAATAAATGCAAATAAACTAATGGCTCCTTATCATATAAGATAAAGAACAGGTATGAAATCACAGTTATTAAAATAAAATTCTTTTAGTTTTAAATAAAAGCAAAATCATTTCTAACCAAGAAAATATAAATTTTGTCCTTAAAATCTCAATACATCTGATAGTCAACTTTTTATATACAACATTTTGATTTGCAAAGCAATATTTAAAAAAGAAATGCAGTAGAGGGAAACAAATACAAAAAAGAAAAGAAAAAAAAAGGAATTAACTACAATGCTAGTATAGAACAATTTTAAAAACAAAGAGACACTGGAACTTATTTAATGTACATTCACATTCAACATAATCAAACGTGACAGTTTTTTCAAACAACAGGCAATGAGATTTGGACTCATCTCAAAAAATGAAAACAATTTATTGAAAAATACACCCTGCCCAGTAACAAATATGGAGATTAAATCCACCAGCAGACCTGCCTTTAAGGAAAGACAATTATTCATTTATAAGCAGCATGGGAATATATGTAGGACACGTCATGATACTGAACAAACTAAAGTGACAATTACTGAACATGAATAATCAAGACTGATTTGATGCACATGCTTACTGATCATATAAATTGTAAAATACAGTACCACAATTCTTATACATTAAAATAAAATATATTCTTGTTATACCTGATATTTTTTCTCCTACACCTAAAGTTCAACAGAAATGAATTTGTTAACAAATATGAAACATTCACTTAAATAGTTTTAAAATTTACTACTGACCCATTAACAAACAAAAAAAATCAAATAGTTAAATACCTTTTTTAGTAAGATGACCACAGAGAGGGGACTCAAATGGACAAATCTCTCTCTCTCTTTTTTTAATAAATAAGCATAGTTCTCCTTTACATTACAATATGCTCTGATCTGACAAACAATAGCCAAGTTTAGTTTTATTTCAGAATACGAGTGCACAAGAAAATTAGGTGTGCTGGACTTGATATCCATCTACTAGCAATCAATTAAAAGTAATAATTTCACACAAATGAAAAGAAAAGCATTAATATTTGACAAGGAATTTGCATCCACCCTCACCCTTGTTAGGTTCTTTGTCAAATATTTTATATACCAGTGATTTTATATATATGATAATTTACAAATTCCTCATTCTCACATGTGTATGTGCTGTGGAACTGTAAGAATTCTACTCTGCTGAAGTAAAATACACCTTATGCTACATATTAAAAAATATTGAATTGTAAGAATTCTACTCTGCTGAAGTAAAATACACCTTATGCTACAAATTTAAAAATATTGAATTTTAAGAATTCTACTCTGCTGAAGTAAAATACACCTTATGCTACAAATTTAAAAATATTGAATTGTAAGAATTCTACTCTGCTGAAGTAAAATACACCTTATGCTACAAATTTAAAAATATTGAATTGTTTTAAACTGTTTCTCACATAAAAACCATGCAGTGTTGTAACAAGTGGTTTTTACACAAACAATAAACACATTTTTTTAAAGAGATACTTATCTCTCAGTCTTCCTGCTGCCGTCTGACATTTTTATATTTTAGTTATTATTACTTTAAAAATTAAAAACATTCACCTTTAACAAAAAATAAAAGCATTCACTTTTAAGATATTAAATTCACAAAACATAACTTTTCTCTTTACTAATCCAATTTAAAATCATTCAAATATCCATGACAATCACTTTCTTTCAAGAGTAATCAAATTTTTAGACATGGTTGTTCAAGAATACTTATAAAATCATCAGAAATTTTATTGAAAAGCAGTCTGTCAATCATCTTCAATATACCAGTAACAATATTAAAACAGCCGTACAGTAATAAATATATTACAAGGAAAAAGAATCTTTATGCCATGTTCAGTGATATGTTTTTCCAGACTTCTCTGAATTTACAAGTTCTAAGCAAACTTAAGAAAATGGCAGGATGTAGGTCTTGGGGCTATTGGCTAAGATTTTTTTTAAAAGTTTTTAATAAATCAAAATTACAGTCTTTGAATGTTGTACTACAGAATATTTGAGAAAAAGTATAAATTACAATTATGTGCATGGCACAAGATCTAGTTGCCACTGTGCATAAAATTGAGGTCTTAATTTTGTTGCGATGATCCACACAAACTTACAATTCTCTTAATAAATAAAACTATCTATTATATAATATCAGCATATACATTTTTAGCTATTCCTTATTTCAAAAATTTAGTGTATTTTTTCTGGAAAAATCATAGCTTTCAAGATTACGGAAATCGTAGTAGAACAGTATTGATTTCAAGTGCATTTTCACAAATATATGCTAAATTTAATAAATATGTCCAACAAAATGGTCTACCTTACTGAAAAGATAATAAAGATTTGCGTTAGATTTCAGTAATTTAAACTGAACTGTCACAAAGTCAACACAATTTTCCTTTCTATAAATGGTTATTTAAATCGAGTGCCATGGAAGAGCATCAACTGAAAAATGGACCGACATAGATTGCATCATTTGGTGTGTGCTGGTATACATCTCTGCTAAATAGATATATATATATATAAATAATAAAATTTCAAATGCTTCCAGGCAAAATGTTTAGCAAAAAATAGTTCTAGTGGAAACTTTGAAATGTATCCAATTTTGGCATATTTTGATTTAGAAATTAGATCCTGAATCTAGTATACCAACAGACATGCATTAACACAGACACATTACAATGTGACATACTGAGGTAGATCACCACTCTCAAGCTGGAAATAAAACCAACAACAAAAAATGGTTGGATGCAGGTAGCTTGTATGATATGCACATCATACGGGACATTTTAATAGAAAATAAAGAGATTATGGCAGAATACTGAGTAAACAAAGAGAAAGGATATCTGAAAGGTTTATTCAGAAAATAAATAAAAATGGAAGCATAAGTCTAAGTAGACAGATAAGAAGAGAAAGTGTAAGGTATGAAGAAAAAATAAATATTAAAATGAAAATGTGGGTGCAAGGGCACAAGCAGCAGCAAGTGAATAGACAGGGAAAGACAGAATGAAGGTAAACAAAGAAACACAACTGATCTGAAATTATGTACACAAAACAAACAACAATCAACTAAGAAAATATCAAGATTAAATTCAGAATTCTTAGGTTCAAGAAATTTAACCAATAATAACATACCCTGTTGATATATTTAATATATATATATTAACAAATTTAGATATTTAATATCAACCTGTAAATGTTTCCTATATCCTAAACTTTTTCATATATAATGAAATAACAGAAATTAGAGAGGTATGGAAGATAACTGTGTGGATAATTTTCTATTTTAACTAGTAATTAAATTTTGTTAAATTCAGTAAAATCTGATATCCTCTTATAAGACAATGATGCACATTTTACATGTTAAAGAATCAGGTAGGGTATTGTGTAGAACCAGATAGAGGTAATGAGTAGAACCAGGTATGGGTAATGCAAACCATAAACCATTAGTGTAAACCTGTTGGCTGTAACACTGTAGGTTATTATCCCCACTGGCTGCAAATTTGTTAATTAATTTTTCTTTAATGTGGAGTATCAGAAACCATTAGTCTGGAAGCATTGGAAACCATCAACCAAAAAATAGTTTGATGGTAAATTAATTTATTTAACTCAAAAGCAAATTTACAGCTGATTTCAACACAACTTGAATAATTTTTCTCTGCTAATTGTTGTTATTAAGTTAGTCATTCAGGTATTCATAAATTTTAACACAATTTTTTAAACAAAGTTAATAACAAAAGATAAAAGTAACTGGATAAAAGAAATGGAATTTTGCGGGATTTATTTTAATTTTAACATATGCACTGTTATGCTACTTCGGTGCTCATTGACTGTGAGTTTTTATTGGTAGGTATGATTACAAAAGAAATACATGGTAACATAATATTTACATGAATAATTATTTTAAAAATGATTTCATGAAGAGGAGGTAAAATACAACTCCATGAATGAAGATGGAAGTGGCTTTACTTCTAGCTCAGAAATACTAATGATTGTGTCTCTAACTCAAAGATCCATGAATATGCATATTTAAAATGAACACAAATTTTGCTGAGTGCTCAATAATTAAAACATACAGTTCTAAAATTAAATTAAGTGTTGCAATTCTTTTTCTCCTTCTCATAATCCACACATTGTTTTGTTTTGTTTATGTTATTAGACAGACACTACAATGAATAATACATTCATAAAAAAAAGTACAATTTAAGCAAATTTAATTAATCAAAGTACAATATAACTGATTAATACTGTTGTATAATATTTTACTTATGTTTAGTCTTGTTCAAAAATAGGGGGTTGGGGTTGGGGAGGAGGGGTGGTGACATATTAATGAGAAATTCTACTAACAATATTTAGGCCTCCAATGCAAAACACTGTATACCTCACTAAGAAAGAGTTTCTAAATATTTTGTGCAAACAAATGTGAATAATTTAAAATTCATACCTTCATCTGACTGGCAGTTAAGCCCACTTTCCAATATATGTAAAAATTATATATATTATATATGTAAAAATTACCTGAAAATTAAAAAATATAAACAAGGTCATAACTGCTGTTACTCAAAGTCAGTGCTTCGGTCTGGGAGGACACCATCCCTACAACCCCAAAAAACAAAATGAAACGAATTGTAAAACTTTCCTATTTGGGGAAAAAAAATCAATCAAGATCAATTGAATGCGAGTAGAGAGGAAATAGAGGAGAATCTAATTTAAATCTCAATATTATGGTTTAAAATGTCTAGAACCAATTGCTGGTCTCTATTTCCTGAAGCAATTTTAAAGAAAATCACACATTCACTTCCATTCACAGGAAACTTCAGATCAGACACTATTTAAGTATGAAATTAATAATTCCTCATTTGGTCTGAAAAGAGATTGTTTTTAAGAAAGAATCCAAAATGAAGATGTGCACATCAATCAACTCTGATGGCAAACCCTGTTAATATTTGAATTAGAAATTCTTCTAATTTTAACCTGTCATGGAACTTTAAGAGCCAAACAAGATCCCCCCCACCCACCCATAAACACACACACACCACTAACGAAAACCTAAGTACACAAAGAAATATGTAATATTTTCCATCATAAATGTCAAAACTTATGCCTGTGCTTGGTATTTGCATTTCACTATGTGTTGTAAAATGAATAATCACAGCTTTGTTATAATAATAATCACTAATTATATTAAAATTGTTAGAATAAGTCTAATCACTAATTAAATTAAAAAATGTTAGAATAAGTGCAATCACTAAATTAAATTAAAATTGTTAGAATAATTCTAATCACTAATTAAATTAAAATTGTTTTTAAAAAGACAAAAATGTATTTGTCAGTATTAAGTTTGTGGAATGTTTATTACACCCTAAATAAAGAAGCAATCAGATGAAAGCAAAATTTTCTTAATTTTGGTGACATTTCTAATTTGAAAACATCAGCTTTATATCTCAGTGAAAGTAATTAATTTTACTTAAAAATCAATTGGAACAAATCATGTCACTATACAGATGAGTTCAGTCATCGACATTGCAGAGTATATAACTCTTGATATCAATAACTCATTTCATACAACTTTAGCTTCAGATATAAAGTTTGGCATCACTGAATCAGGTACAAATGTATAGCATGTAAAGTTTAAAAATAAACAGGGTATACATAAACAAATATATGACATATGGTGCCCTAAACCAATAAAATGGCAACATGTCAAAATATACAAATGTTCTCATTATATCATGCTTATTGATGATATTTGTTATTGATCACATATGTTCGAAAATCCATATTTTAATTTCAAACAAAATTCAGATCTAAACAAATTGTAAATAACATTATTTTACAAAGAGTTTGGCATTCTTTAAACTCATGAATAGAACAAAACCCCTACTATTAACTGGAGTTTAGATTGAATCCAAAATTTAAACTACATACAACCATCTTAAACAAATATATTTAGTGGGCTATACATGTGCAAACAAATCATTGCATTGTGGTCAATTGGGCTTGTTTTTTGTTTTCATATAAAAGTTTTCTATAAAAAATAAAGAAGCAGTTTTGAAGTGTACAAAAGTTTGATTTGATTTATTAGCATCTTTGTAGGAATTACTTGCAGTCATCTTGATAATGACAGCTTATTTTACACATTTCATGTGTTGAAAAATTACTCAGGCTTTTGAGAAACCTAAGACCAAAGTAGTGTATAGAAAACTCTGGGTTATCCTGCACTACTTGAGTATTCAGAATTCTCATGCAACTAGCAATTCCTCAAGGCTGCCTATCATCCTTCCTCATGCTGGAAACATTACACAAGCAGCTGGCTGAATTTGTTATGTTCTATGTTATATATGTATTGGATTTTTATACATCTGTTACATTCTGTACTATACATTATTGGATTTGTATACAGCTGGCTGAATTTGCTATATTCTATCTAAACAGGTAGTGGGTTTTTATACAGCTGACTGAATTTGTTATATTCTATACTATACATTTAGCAGGTTTTTACACGAGAGTGTCATTCATCTGGTTAATTCAATTAACCAATGCCCGCTTATTCCTGTTAATGCCAGAAAAATAGGAATCTGCAGTTCCTGTATAAACATACACTGTATAAGCTTGCAATTAAATGATAGACCAGATGAAAGGTATGCTAAATAAATGGGAGTTTGCAAGCATACATTACAAATACTATTATGATTAAATAAATAAAAGAACACATTACATGTAGTATTACAATTAAATAAGTAAAATAGAGGAGTGAAATGATTAAGAACAAACCTAAACACTTTCAACTAGTTTTAATGAATAAATATTTTAAATCACATTTTGTCACAAGCTCTTTCAAAATGTGCTAACTTGGGCTTCTGATTGTGAAATTACATGATATATACACAATATTTCAATAAGAACTTAACCCAGCTATTTTCAACCGATGTGTCATGAAGAGTTTTCTGGTGTGCTGCATTAGTTCTGGGGAAAAGTTGAAAAGAACATAATTTTAAAAGTAAATCTTCTGAAATTCATGACCAACATTATTTTTTTTAAAATAACACAATGATTACAAATTTAGCTATTGAACTTTTAAACACACTCTTAATGCTCATATTTTTTATGAAAACATTCTCTCTTAAAAAATCTAATGGTGTGCCTTGAGTTCAAAAAGGTTGAAAATCGCTGCCTTAACCTGTGCATCTGATTGCAAAGTTAAATGATGCATTCATAATTACAATAACAATAATAATACACACCTGACTAAATTAATGATTCCAATACTGTATTAAGATCTTAATTATGACTGAAATTAAATTAAATGTATTTATGAGTACACAACATCTTTGATATGGATCTGACTGTGATATTAAACGACATCATGAATGCAATAAGAGACTGATAAATCTTATTAAAATGTCTTATACAGCAAGTTCCATATTCCATCTGTTATGGATTTCAGTTTGTCACGATTTCTTACCAACTCTAGATGTGTATTTGTTAAATAATTACTTTACAGAGCATTATTTACCAGGTGTTCAAATGCATGTAAAGTATGCACATATGCAAGCACACACACACACACACATGCACACACCACGCACGCACGCACACACACAGAGGCTTGCAAAAGTTGTGCAATGAAACTCCAGTCTCAAATTATTCTGCTCAACATTTCACATAATATGACAAAGATTCTGGCCAGCATCATACAATAAAAATATAAAACAAATGTACTCTCACATATACCTAAGTCACATGCAAACAAAGCAGAATTTTTATGTATACATTTATAGGACACATTAAAAAGTGTTTAATAATTCAGATATTTGTTATATAATCTTGTTGCAAAAATTATTATGCATCTTAATAAACTCAATGCACTTGAAGAGTGATAACATGCCCTATATTATGTAAAAGAAAATTATGTATAACCCTCAGTTGTGATTTATTAAGTACCTCAAGTCTACTAACACACTACAACTGAACCTGAGGTAGTGTAAAAAATGACAGTCTGACAGTTCCTATAGGAATCCCTTGCAGTGACATCTAACAGTTCCTATAGGAATCCCTTGCAGTGACATCTGACAGTTCCTATAGGAATCCCTTACAGTGACATCTGACAGTTCCTATAGGAATCCCTTACAGTGACATCTGACAGTTCCTATAGGGAATACCTTGCAGTGACATCTGACAGTTCCTATAGGGAATGCCTTGCAGTGAGAATACCCAAAATGACAGCTTCATTCTGTCAAAATGGCAACGTAAATTTCTGCAACTAGTAGGCAGGATAATTTTTTGCATCAGTAATGTTAGTCAAATTTTAGCATTTTAAATGCAGCCTTTATTCACTTTTCACCTTCAAAATCTTTACTCAATATTATTCAGTGGTTCGTTTCTTGCTGTTTTTAACAATTTTAATATTTTAAATACCCAATAAGCAGGAAAAAGCACCACAAATATATATATATATATATTAAAAAATCCAAATATTTAAGCATTTTGATTTTTCTAAACATCCTAGCAAAGTCAACAACTTTTATGAAAGTTATTATTTTAGTTTCAAAAATTAAAACAAAATCAAAGTTCTCATTGATGCATGAAATTGCTGGATGACGACACAGTTGGTCAAGATTGCTTTTGTATTTTGTGTACAATTAAGGAATGCAATAGCATGAGGCACTAGTGGAGAAGAATTTGTACTTTAGTCAGTGTCAAATCTTCAATACACAAGAGTAGTTTTGCGGCCCTCTACATCATTTGCAAGTTCGCGTGTATATTTTGATAACAAACAAACCTCCTGGAACCATCTTTCAATCCACTTAAAAGTGGAGCTACTACTCTGAAGTATGTTATCTGAACAATTTATTCTGTTCATTTTGCTTATTGGGCATGCCTGACATATTCTTCTTCTGTTGGTCTTTAAGTGATCAAGTCTAGTTAAACATGATTGTATTAAATAGGAAAAATATAATTAAATAAGATACAATCCTTAATGAATAAAGAGAACAGTTCAAATTATTTCCCAAAACATGACGTGTTTAAAAAGCTTCATAAAGTAAATAAACAGTTAATTTTATTTCATGCTACATATAGGACCATAAAGTGAAAGAGCAGTTCACATGATTTCATGGTATACAGTTTTTAAAAAGCCCCATATAAAGGATGACAATTCAAACATTTAATGATTAATGACAGATTCAAATGAACAGTTCAAACCATGTCTGGATTAGTGACAGATCAAAAATGTTCCACCAAAATTAAAATAAACAGTTCAAACTATTTCATACTAAGTGACCGATCGGAAATGGTCCCCAAAATGTGAAATGAACAGTTCAAACTACTTCATGAAAAGTGACATATCAAAAACACTCCCCCAAAAGTGAAATGAATAGGCATAGATAGCCCAAAGGGCTTCAAGAATAATGTAAATATTTCAAATAGCATAGTAAAAAATTTCAAATGGTTCTGTAGTTAAAGATGCAACTGGTTCGGTTTACTTTGTTAGGGAAATTAACAGTTCAAATTAAATCATGTGCACTTTAAATATGCCAATAACACATACTAAAAGAACAGGTTATTTTTTTCATTGGAAAAACAATTTAAATTATTGCAAAGCATTATGGATGCACAAACTCAAAACATTCTATATTTCTCCAACACACCTATTCTAATGATACTTTCATCATTTTTTATTGCAAGTTTAAAAACATTATAGAAAAAATGAAATATTTAAAAAAAAACCAGAGAAAATACCCCACTATACATTTAACATATATTATTATAAAATTAGTATGAAAAACAAAAATTTTCTCATTGTGTGTTAAGTTGTCCTTCACTAATCTAAATAAGGAAACTGTTAACTCAGATTTCAATGTAAAACTCCCACCATTATATCTTTTGCTATTATCAACTAAAATTATCACAATTCTGTAAAGTGCACAAGAAAAACTTTTATATTTTTCAATTTTATGGCAACACTGCAAAATCTTTTCATTAAATGAATAGAAACCATAAAAATTAAAAAAAAAAAAATAATGGCTCAAAAATAATTTACAAACATTGTTTCAAGAGGAAAGATGCACGAGAGAAAGAAAAACAAATTTGTGAAACTAGTGTATATAATGTGAAGTCAGATGGTGTGAACATATCACAATTTTTTAACAAGATTGCGCACTGACTGACATTCATAAAAACAAAGTTAAGATTTTAGACTAATTTAAACATGGTACATGACTTAACATATTCCCCTTCTCTATCTTTTTTAGATTTAAATACTGTAGATCAGTTGAAAGGCAAAAGGTTTGCTATACCAGTGACTCCTGTTGTGATGCTTGTGTTAGAAAATGAATGAATGATTACAGCAGGCACAAATGTTATCAGCAGTAAGTTGCACAACCTGACTGACAAGATTAAAAAAAAAAAAACATACAAAAGATATGTAGATCTTATGTAAAATAATACTTCTGCATAATCTAAAAATTGTTACCTAACACTTTCCATTTTTGTTTTGTAGAAGCAGTCCAGTTTCATATCTAGTCTCTCTTCACACACACATACACAAGCATACATGCATACACCACACACATACACGTATGCACACATACACTCTCTCTTTTTATACACACACATGCACGCACAACCCACACACTCTCCTCTCTAACACTCATTTTGCTCATGACATCAAATATCACAAAACAACATAATTTCAGGAAGCACTCCATTTCCACTGGAGCACAATCCATCCCTTGTGTACAGGGATCTGATGCAGTGACAAGTCATTCAGCAGCAACAGATTTTTATCCCATCATAAGGAAATGCAGCCCCAGTGCCATTCCAATAGCATATATACAGGTTTCATTCACTATTTCTGAGCTGCAAGAAATTCATTTACACTTAAACTACAACATGATGAGTGAACACAAATTCGTTTTTGCTGGTGAGGTTGATATTCTTGGGGGTGGGGGTGGGTAGTCATATTTACATGAGTGAGTCCATTCTTAAGTGAAACAGAATTGAAGTAAACAATAGGATACATTTATTATTTACAATTTATTTTCACTACTGAGACAGTCAAGCCAGAGCAAGACCAGAGATAAGTGGCATGGGTCTTCATTATTATCTGCAGCAGGACTTTGAATGCCAATTCAAAGATACAACACAATAATTCACCCAAACTGTAAATTTCAGCTAAAACACACACACATATATATATGCAAACTTCTAAGCTTACATTTTTGTTTTACCTGCAATGCAAGGGCTTATTTTTCCTGAGTAGGTGCAATTGCTTAAAGTTTTATATATCTCTAAGTCATCTTGAATGTGTACATTAACAACATCAAAATTAAGTCCATAGCGAGGAATGAGGACAGCTAAGTATTGTATAACTCCAGAATTATCTCCACAATAAAGGAGCAAAGACTTCCCTAAGTACTGTCTTAGATTCATACATTAAGAACTCCAAATTAATTCCATAATAAGAATACCATCTAATTCCTTTTCCCACCGATTCCTTGTTCCAGATGCAGTTTGATGACATCTTTGTGGAGCATTGGGAATTAAAATTCACATATCACCATTTTACCTACAAATGCTTAAAATTAGCATTCTGATTCACAGCTTCACAACCTCACACCATTCTAAATTTTAAACCAACAAATCATGTGAATCTTTGTCTTTTCTGGGAGTGAATGCACTCACACGCATGTGATTTCTCCCTTAGAGAATATTGATTCCTAACAGATACGTTGCATTTTCAATCTTCATCTGACAGAATCTCCTGAAGCCAATCAGGGACTGGATTGTTAAGTTTGTTCAACAGCTTTGACAGGTTGATGTTGTGCTTGCGGTAAAACTGTTTGAGATAGGTGGCGCTGGCTTCATCCATCGGTTCATAAGCACGTCCCTTGCCACGGCCCAGACATTTATTGTGACTTTCATTGAGTACTTGGCAAAAGAAACCCTTCTGTGAATCATACCTACATATAAATTAAAAATATTTGAATAAATGAATCAAACTATTTTAAGTGTTAACAAAACTAGTACAGCAGAATCCACCCACCCTTTTAAAACATTACTTAAATTGCAGAACTGGATAATCTCATTAATGTTATAGCATATTATTTTGCTTCTAACCCCCAACTGTCATGAAAATAAAATAAAAGTCCAACAATACTAATAGTGGAAATGATACATGGTGGCCATATTTAGAGATATGACTCACTGATACTGCTTAATATAAATGCTCTAATTTGTCCCTCCTCCCAATCTATTTAGAGCAGATAACATATTCATTAATAAATAAATCAGAGACAAATAATTTTTTTTTAATGAAAAATGAAATTCATGCAAAATGGATTTTTATTTTATCATTTTAAACTATACACATATCAAGAGCTAGAAATAAATATAGTGCAAGTGTCTTTAAATGGCTTGATGATCTTCATTAATGATTATCCCTTTTTATTTCTTCTCTTTAATATTACAATATTAATATTGTGTTGTGCAATGGAGAACAAAACTGGAGTAAGTAATGTATAAAAAATGAACCTCAACAATTAATGATTAATGAAAAAGTAAAAACAAACACTTCACAAACGGCCCAACTCCTAAGCATTAACAAAGAAACATGACGTAGCAACATGCAGCCTCAAAATGCTTTATATACATCTATACAAAAGCAATTGCAAGAGTCAATGCTCTAGTTAATTAACCTTCATTAGGACATTTACTAATATAACGGAGTTGCATCATACACAAAATTAACTTAGGAAAATTCAACTATAAACATTCAACCAAAGGAAAAAATGTAAACAATTCTGCTCACAATTCCATTAAATGGGAATAAAGATACTGAGTGAGTGTGAATGGGAAAATGTGAATCTGTCACTCAGTTCCTGTGTACCTATCATACTGTAAATGTCTTGCTGTGCAGAGTGACATTATAGTAGAATCAAGAGTAATTCTGAGCATATACTATCTCTGCCTTTTGAGCTGACTTTAAAATGTAATCTCCATGTTAGATGCAACTCCAAACTAACAATACTTGGTGGCAGGCCATGTGTTAAATGAAAAACTTATCTAAATGGATGGCGGTTAACTAGTCATTTTGTTATCTTGGGGGAAGGGAGAAATTCAAGGACTAAAAAACAAACCTCAGATGCTGAGAGTAATCGAAGTATGGTTGTATGTGGAGAAACTGCTGAAGCTTGTGCATCACATGAATGGGGTTGTTACGAAGCTGTTCTCCATCAATAATAAACAGCTGCAAAAGTGATACACAAAGAAATAGTCTCCCTGCAACTTAATTGTGAACATGAGCTAAGGAAATAAGTATTGCAACCAATACAATAACTGTAAGAGCATTTCATCAAGTTTCAGTGAAGAATGTCTGAAAACATGAATAGAATGACAAAGCACTCTTCTCTTCAGACCAGTAAATAAAGAGGTCCTCTGAACCAGGCTTCTTTGTTAGAGAAGACGGACATGTACAAGATGACAAATGTGGAAGAAGAAAGTGATGACAAACTATATAATTACTATAGCGAATTTACTACATATACTCAAGTATGAACTGATCAACAAAAACATACCCCTGATTTACATTTGTGTTAAAATTACATGGCTAAAAAAGATGGAATAATACTCTTCCACTGTCTCAATAATATTAGTATCTGTCAAATATAAACTGTTGCTTCACAAGTGCAATATGCTGTCATAAGTATTTCTAATTAAATTTCTAAAGTGATGATTTATAAAAATGTTCTATTCAAGGTGATTAAATTGTTAAATATGGTAATTACATCATCTGGATAGCAGACAATATTCCTGGTAAACTAGAAAATAATCATAGAAAAAAATTCTTATATTTGGCATTTAATAAAATAAAAATATGGTTAACAAATGAAACTGATACAAAATTATTGTGCAGCCAATCATTAATCATTGTCCATTTGAGCTATTTTTAAAGTTATGTAATTAGCTAATGTTTAAATAAAGGCCAGGGTGATTAACAGTTCAATGAGAAAATAGTCTGAGTTCAGAATTATTTATTTACAAGTAAATATGAAGTAACAGCCAAAAAGTGACAGAGTATAATTATTTGAAACAGAAAACAAAGAACTTTTAAAAATAACTAAACAGTGAAAATAATTTTAATTATCAATAAGAAATTGTCCATTTTGCAGTATTTCGAGTTAAGAAATAGGATTATCATATTTGTCCATCAGTAATATTAATACATCAAGAATGCTTGTATTTGAAGTGAGGAGGATTGTAGTGTCATAATCATACTAACATCCCTCCTGAATATGTTTGTCATAGTAATTAGTTTACATACTTCTGGCATGTAGAAAAAACGTTAGAGAGATGTTGTGGCTGCCATTACGTCATACCACACATACTGTCTGAGATCCAAATTAAAATGTTAACATTTATCTTGTTTGCATGTTGTCAACAATATCAAATCATAAACATAACATTAGGTATGATAAAAAAAACCCACCCCATACCGCCAGTGATAATCTGCAGTTCTTCACCATATACAAAGAAAAGAAAAAAAATTAGTAACCTGTCTAGCTGGAAAATAATCCAACCATCGCATCAGATGTTGTGCATACATTCCTGGCTCCAAGCAACGGTTTCGTAGCTCTCGAACTCGGCGTGGCATGCGTTCATCCGCAGAAAGAACATTATTGAAGGTATAATTGAGTGCTGTGGGATCGTTGTGAGCTCTCATATGCTTGAATGAAAACATGTACAAGATGACAGTAAATGCATAGTCTTTCTTCCAGCTACACAATATACAAACAAAATTTAATGCTTTAAATTCTGTCAACAGGTGGCCACTAAGCCACTGTCAAGAACTTATGTGCCAAAGACACATTACCATGGAGTCCCTTTCTGTTTCAAAATGATTACTATTATTTTCAATTTTACTTGGTGTTAAAAATGACACAAAGTGGTAATAGTTACAAAAATTGCGAGAACTTTGGAAGTACCTATTTTGTTAAATTTTCAATCAAAATTTTGCACAGTAACTAATTATAAGATACTAGTGAATGAATTAAAGTAAAAATAATTATAAACAATAATAAAAGTGTAGAAATGACTTCTATAAGGCCTTAAACATATTAAAATATGTGGTGTGGTATAGTGTGCATTTTAGTGGCATAACACTAGCTGATTGACATCTGTAATTATGATAAAAGACCTAATTTATACTTAATTTTGAAATAATTAACTATATATTTGCGGATAACATCCAATACAGAAACAGATATAACTTTTCAACGACATTTCTTTTATGGAAGAATTATGTCTCACACACACAACCACACACCCAACCAAATGTGCATATATTTAAATTTTTTTAAAACAAGTTCTCTAACAGATAGATTTTATTCAAAATGGTGGCCGATCTTACTGATACAGTTTAAAATATTATTTAAATCATTTAACTGAATTTCATCATGAGGATGAAGATAAAGCAATGACTGCAAATCTCAAAATGAAAGCAGTGAACTATGTGCATTTACTCTTTTTATTTATGGAGATTAAATCACAGGTATTTTTCAAATGAAAAAGAGTTATATTTATAGATAGGTTCTCAAAATTCTGGTAAAATTTCTGCACTTTTAAACAAAATCATGTTTTTAAAATTTATTTTCACAAACCAATTATCAGTGATATCATTAAAGAAAATGTACTATTAATGATTAGAAAAAAAAATCTTGTGATATATAGAAATATATGCTATCTTTCGTGTTTTTTAAAAATTGGGATAAAACTGTTCTATTTATGATCTATTTGTTTCTAGCAGAAAACACTAACATTAATTAAATAAATCTCTTATGAAGTTTAATATAACTATTTAACAATTATTCATTTGTATTTTATACAAATCAGGGTCCTCACTTTTAGTCTAAATAAATTATCTGACCTCCAAATAAGTCTGTGAGAAAATGATAGCAAATGATCTGTCTTAAAAAACATAGTAAGTGTAAGCAAGTGAAAAAAAAAACTTTTGACAACACAGGATGCATTTAACAATAAAATTTCTCAATTTCAACTTTTGTATCTCTTCTTAAAAAAAATAATAATAAACAATAAAAACATCTAAAGAAATTTGAACGACCATTATCAAAATGTTCCACGATTTCCCTTCACTCTATTTATGATTGCTATGATATACTCTTTAGTAAAATAATAAACATTAAATATTTTTAAATTAAAAAAAAAAAAAAGGAAAAACAACTGACCTGAAACCATGAATAAGCTCGCTTAGCTGGATCAATCAATATGCAAATGATTTTTGCTTTAGGAATAAGACTGTACACCCGCTGTGGAGCAAGTTCACTGTCAAAATACGTAGCACTCTTTTCAAACAAGTACACCGAAGATGTGTTTGTTGGCACTGGAAAAAACTCCATATACCTATTTGTTGATATTTCGTAAAGAAAAAACAAAAACAAACAATCTGAATAAGAAAAGGTGCATTCTTTCATTAGTCCTAGAAATTATATTTGAATACAAGTCAAAGAAGAAAAGAGAATTCATAAATGTATCATTTAATTCTGAAAGTACATTCATATTTTGTGGATAAAGAGATTTTATGTCACATTTTAAACAATCATTAATTGAAAACAACAATACACTCATGAAAGTAATGGTGTAAAGTGTGCTAATTAAAAATAAGACTAGAAGAAACTAATATACACACCTGAAATAATGGTGGTAAAGTATACTATATAAATAGGACTAGAAAAAACTAAAATAATGGTAGTAATAATGTACTAATTAAAAAAGACTAGAAAAAACTAAATTATGCTCATGAAAGAGATGGCAGTAATATTCACTGTTCGAAAAAGACTAAAAGTAATGGAAACATATTTGAATATCTCTACATCCATCTCGCCAATGTTCCAACTGCCCTGTGACAATGCCAGTTGCAAGTATCAGGGTCCAGCTCTTTTAAATGTTTACAGTTACAAACAAGTCAAATTTGCAGCCTACTAATAAAATGACAAGCCAGTCATCCATAAAACAGTCTCATGAAATGGATGACTAGTCTATCTACCAGTGTAAAGCAAAGCAGACAGAAATTTGTGAAGAATATTTTAGTTTAGCAGAAAAGATAAAATAAGGTGCAGAGGGGGAGAGAAAGAGAGAGGAGAGAGACAATTTTTTCCATTAAAAGTTATTAAAAAAACCCTGGATGGCTGAAATGAAGTCTATAAACAAACAAAATGAACAAAACAAAAAATTAAACACACATACATAGTTCTCAGATCATAACAATAATGTGTTCTGGTAAATGCACTATAGTATAGATTAAGTTATCACTTATTTTACTTATTAAATGTTAATAAATGGGGGTTGTTACATTCCTGTATCTTGGCTTGGATAAAATATGTTAAAATCATTATTTAAACAAAAACGGTTTACAATCTTTAGTTATAAAGTTCCAATCTAGAACTTAAAACAACAGCCAAGAAGAAATAAATACAATGAATATCCTAGATTAAATTTATTTCCTTTTATCCATCACAACATTCTATTTCCTTTATATTTTTGTTTTAAATTTACATCACTTTGCATTGTCAAGTATTCCCCATTAAAAAAAAAAATTGTAATTTCCATTGTCAAACATTATAGTGAATGTGTTATCAATGTTAACAGTTCACCTAAGTCATCATGCTTTTATTTTTGTCTTAATAAAAATTATGATAAAATTAATTTTCAACTTCAAACTGCATTGTATCACTTTTCATCCCCACTACTTTTGTTATCAACTTTCCTTTTTGATGCAATGATATTAACCTCATATCAATACCTTTCAAACAACAACAATACGAAAACATTGAAATAAAGATTTAAGATTAGCTCCAACCAACGAAAAGCTGCTACTGTCAGCAAAATTCACTTGAAAACTTGAAATTGTCACTCAGTAGTAGAAACATTTCTTGTAAATCGACAAGCAAAACACCCAACATATAAACAACAAGTTTTCTCCTATTCTGCGACTCATTTTCTAAGATAAGTGATTTTCTCACTTATAAATCTCTGACCTGCTAACTTATCCTCATTCACTCTAGTATTTCTGCCATAGATGTCCTTTGCCTAGGTTAAAGACTCTTTCTATTGAGGCTCCTCTCCCTATTGAGGGATGAGGGGCAAGTAAACTATCTGAAGGGAAGTGAAAAATTCCTGACTGGCCAGGCCACAGCGACCCTCAGAGGGGATGCTTATCTCTCAATATCACTAGAGGCTATCTTTGAGTTATGGCTGCCTTAGCTTTCAAACCCTCTTTGGGGCCAAGAGCTGTTGCCCAGTTTGTCAGTGTTTCTGCTCATGGTTTCAAGTTTGCTCCATAAGTAATTTTTTTGCCTGTATGTGCTTTGTTAATGCAGTGTTTGTTTTCAAAAGAGAATTCCCATCACCTATTCAATATACTGTTCATATGTCCTCATTTGGTTGCATGATGGGAAAGGAATCTTTAAAATGATATACATTTTTCAAAATTTACTGGATAAGCATTTGCAAAGGCCATCCAAGAGTCTTCAAGCCTCACTTTTGGTGGATAATAAGGTACATCATTCTCAATAAAAGATATACAGATGATTAAGTTCTTTAATGTTTTACACCTAGAAAAGGCTCCTTGAGGGTTCTGGTTTGCATGCAAGTGGGACTGTATATCTGCTCATGTACATTTATCTAGTAAGTATTCAATAGACATTTTGAAAAATGAATGAAATAAGTGAAATTTCAATCTGTCCACAATTTTTCAACCAACATCCATATTAGGAGAATTTAAGTAAGTTCTCCAAAATAATTATGGCACATTCATAGGAGTTAACAGGATTGCCTCACCAATCCAAGCCTTTGTAGTAGTTGTTGCCACTGAAAAACTGAACCTCTTCAAATGTTGTTGGACTGTCCACATTGCTAATAACTGCTGGGTGCATTGAAAGGAATGCATATAAAGCTGTTGTACCTATATTAATTAAAGAAAATACAAATAACAGCAATAAGATAATACAAACTAGGCTTATTACTTTTTCAAATATTGGCATTTGCACATTTGCAATTTCAATTCCTCCCCCCCCCCCAAAAAAAAAAAAAAAATGTATGTAATTTTGGATTTTAAATATGGAATATATAAGCATTATATAGATTTGATATTTCCCCTCCCCAAAATACTCATCAATGAAAACCATCATATCATGCCCTCCTCTGTGTGCATGAGCATGCGCTGTGTCCACATTTATGCAGTTATGAAGTAAAGTACTGAATAAAAAGAAAGAATTTATAAGCTCAAAATGTATTTCTTTCTTATAACCTGGTTTTCTAATGCTCCTAACATATGGCAAAAAAAATCTGGAAGGTGTGGCTTAAATAGGGATCTGAATAAGTTATCTCCTTGCATTCGGATGTTCGGTTTAAAAGAACTTGTTAAAATAAGAGAATAGAAATGATTTAATTAAACAGACATTGGAATCTGAAAGACAAATGATCTTATTACATACACTGCAGTAATTCAGAAAAAATATTTATGATGCATTAAATTCTACCATTAAACTATGAGCATAAAAAGCAATTACATATTTTTTTAAATAACCAAACTGTAAGACATCAGACAATAATAAAAAATAAAATTTTTAAACTGTTGGAAAATTCAAACAAACCATAAGAAAGAAAAGTAATAAGAAATAACTTACATAGTTAGGAAAGCATTGAACAAATTGCTGCAGTATAAGAATTCAGGAAAATATACAAACCTGTTTTCTGAGGTCCAACAACAAGAAATTTTGGAAGACGCTGACATGATTTATTTGGAGACCAAATAGCAATGTGTCGTTTGTAGTCACATGGGTTCTGGAAAAAGCAGGACTTCAAAAATTTTAAATGAAAAATGTCTTCAGACCTTTGACCCAATCTCTAAAATAGCAAACATTAAAATAAAATGTGAACCAGCGGAATACCTCAAAATGGTACCAAATGGGTATGGGGAAAACTGTAGTAGCATAAGATATATATTTTAATTTAAATTATTTCCCAAACAAATGGTAGAGGTTATATTAATTAATTTTCAAAACTATTTAACTGTTATTTTTCAATAAATAATTTTCACCTGCCAAATGGGATCTTTTTCTTCAGGAAACATATTGAAATAGTTGATACCCAGCTGCAGGGGAGGTACAGATAACAGTCGAAGATTTGTCCAGCACTGAATGAACTTGACTACACCCTCAAATGTGTATAAAGCCAAGCGGTCATTTCCATAGTTGTTCATGTGAGTCATAAAGATGTTGAACTATAAGAGAGAATAAAGGTGTAGTAATAAAATAACTAATTTCTTCAATCAATGTAAGAAATGCTATTAAACATTTAACAGTATAAATAAAATAAAATAGAAAAAAACCAGAGTTCTGTTTGTTTTTATTTTGTTATGTTGTTGTTGGTCTTATAAATAAAAAAAATAAACTCCAATATGAATCAATGCAAACATCAATATCCAAAACAACACTTAAACAACTGTGGTTCAGGTTGGTTACATTGAAAACTTGAGCCATCATTAAAGTAAACATTGCAACAATAATGTTGCTTAATTTGGTGATATAACACATATATAAAATAGAAAAGAAAGATTGACCATGAAGACATGAAAACATTTTCATAACTCGATAAAACCAAATACTGCTTAAGCACTTACCGGTGTGTAGAGAAGTGTAAGAAAGAGTTCCCCTCCCTTGAAATTTTCTTCAAGAGTTTTTATGCCATCCTTGAAGTCACTGACAAAGACTGTATGCGTAAACAAGCCACATGTCTGCCTTGGAAGCACCTATACAACACAGCATGAATTTATATATTCAAAGTCACTTATAGAATGTTATAAGTTAACCATCAGTAGATTTTTTTAATTTTATCTGTTAAATTTATTCAAATTACTAATACAAAGCATAAATGAAGTTTGCTAGTTTCAATACTCTTATACAATAAAACTGTTCTAAATATTATTATGCCACTCTATTGTTTATGAAGCACCAAAATTCTAAAAATAGTTATATTCACACAGACATTTAAGCGACAAATTTAATGAATTTTTAAAAACTAGAATGAACTATAGACAAGCAAACCTAGTATTAGTTTGCTGGGTATTTTTAAAAACTAGAATGAACTATAGACAAGCAAACCTAGTATTAGTTTGCTGGGTATTTTTAAAAACTAGAATGAACTATAGACAAGCAAACCTAGTATTAGTTTGCTGGGTATTTTTAAAAACTAGAATGAACTATAGACAAGCAAACCTAGTATTAGTTTGCTGGGTATTTTTAAAAACTAGAATGAACTATAGACAAGCAACTTAGTATTAGTTTGCTGGGTATTTTTAAAAACTAGAATGAACTATAGACAAGCAAACCTAGTATTAGTTTGCTGGGTATTTTTACTAAACAACATAAAATTAGTTTTAAATATTCACCAATTTACGACAGGAATATTTCAATAAAAATAAAAAAAAGAAGACAATTTCTTATTTTTAAAAGTAAATGTTAATTGTAATTTAGGGTAGAAATTGTACATTGGTACAGATGTACTAATTCTATTGAAAAACTTAATTTTGGGCAGCAACTGTACATTAGCAAAATCACTTAGCTATACAACTTTCTCAACAATAAATGATTAAGGATGGGCATTTCATTATAATTTCAATCAAATTATGATTAATAAATAAGGCATATTATTAAAATGATTCAACTGCAAAATCACACAAAATTTCAACAGTAAACTACCGAGCAGAAGGAAAAACAACATTTGGAAATTGTTATTTAATAAAATTAATTTGACTTTTAAAAACACTTTTTTGTAATCAAGTGAAGCCCAAGAATATTTATAGTTATAAACAATCATAGAAGTAGGTCTAATTATTACATTTTCATAGTATATTTGTTCAAAAATCCATTTTAACAAATAATTTTTATAATCATATATTATAAAATGCAATGAAAGAAAAATCATAAAATCAAAAAGATAAAAAGTGCATTTACCTAAGTGAATGTAAACTCTACATTAATGACAAAAAGGTCAAAATATCTGGTCTTGAAAATTGATGCACTGCAGACTTAACATTACAAAGTATGTACAGTTTAGTAGTTCTTACAATATAAGTGTCTGTGAATTTACAAGTCTCATGATAATAAAACAAAGTTTACATAGCTAAAATTTAATTTAAGTAAAAAAAGAAAAAGTATCTCCATGGTCAACAGAGTAAATTAAAGGATATATTAGTATTTATTGAGGTCAGATTTTAAAATGTAGCTGTTTTATGTTGGGGGTGGGATGGAGGTGGGGTGGATGGGAAGTGGCAACTTCCATGGACATTTACCTGTTCTGTTAAAGTATGAACAGTCCGTTCACAATCCAAGTCAATGACTGTAAAAGCCGCCATCATTTTTGTTTCCAAAACAGTTCTCTTTGTTTTGTGTAATGAATTTATTCATTATTCTTTCATCTCCAGACATATTTTACTTTTATTTTTTTTGAAAGAAACTCGACTCGTGTATGCATCAATAATTCAAGCCTAAATCAATGACTCAAATCGCATTTAAACTGTGTCAACATTCATAATGGTGGACTACAGACTGTTCCTGTAGATGCACCAAGAGGATTTTACACAAAGGCAAACAACCTGAAAATTTGCTGTCAACTGAACCAATTCAGTGACAGAAACAATATACTGAATTTAATTATTTTTTTTTAAAATGGAAAAAGGTAAATATTTCTTGGATTTTAGGAATAAGTACTAAGAATGGAATTTTCCAGGAGAAATTAAGGATGGGAATTCTGTTAAAATTTAAAACATCCAGTTTAGTGAGTACTCCTCTTTGTCCAAGTACAACTGAATAATATGATATGGCTATTAACAACCAAAAGTAAAAGGTCATTTTAAATTATGATTTTTACAAAAATAAAATAAAACTAAAACAACAAAGCAATCCTATTCACAATTTTTATGGACATGAAATGGTCCCCTCAAACTGAATTACTTTTTATAGTTGGTAAAAACCATGATTATACCATAAAGCCTCAAAATTCTAAACACTATCATGTCATTCCAATGTTTATAAAGCATCAAAATTATAAGTATCATTATAAGTGTATAAGGCCTAAAATGCTAAACACTATTCTGTCACTCCATTGTTAATGAAGAACCAAAATTTTAAATATTATAACACTGTGTAGAAGGACTATACTAAATACTAATAAGCTTTACCACTGATGATGAAGAATCAAAATTCTAACACAATTATGCTACTAAGTCTCAAAAGTCTTAATACCATTATGCCATTATGTATGAAGCCTCGACGGCGCCAGAATGGATAGAGATAAGGATACTCTTCAGTGCTTGTAACCTTGACATCCCAGACGCTGCGCCAAGCAGTGTAGAGCTCCTCATGCACAGGATACACCCCGGAGTGGTGAGGTGCTACAGCATAGTGCTCAGTAACAGGGATATCATAATCCTGAAGTGAAACACATATTCAGAAACATGGATATCATAACTATGAAATATAATGTTCAGAAACATGGATGCTATAATCTTAAAATACATAATGTTCAGAAACAAGGATATTACAATCCTGAAACATAATGTTCTGAAACAAGGATATCACAATACTGCAACATAATGTTCAGAAACAAAATATCATTATCATAACAAACATAATGTCCAAAAGCAAGGATATATTAATCCTAAAAATGCTCAGTCGAAAGGATATTTTAATCCTCAAACAAAATATTCAGTAACAGAAATATATCCTGATGTGCACACATTGTTCATTAGTGGGATAATGCTTTTAAATCACATAAAACTTAATTCTCACTAATTAGAAGAGTCCAGATAGCTTTACTGTATAAAGTTATTTTACTGCCAAGACTAAACTGATATAACCACATCTGTCTATACTGAGATGATTAGGACCATACCTCAACAAGCTGAGTGTTAGTAGGTAGTACCAATGTTACTGGGCAAAAAAATTCACAAACAGGTGCAAATTTGTTAACATTTATCACAGTAGTTTTCTTCACATTTAACCTGAACTAACAATTTTTATATGAAAATAAAGATCGGTATTTCACATTTCAAACTGTGTTGTTATTTCTCTTAATTTTATTAATGTATTCATAAACTTTGATGAAAGTACCTTAATCAGTTAAAGTTCCAACAAAAATGGGTCAATTTTAGTGTCAAAGCCCAAAAAGCAAAATTTGCAGTTTCAGGTACTAATTCGAAACAATAAAGTTTGGCCTATATATGTTTGTAACCTAAAATCTGATTAGTCCACTAACAGAGGTCAAATAACTCTGTACACTCATATCTTTTCTATTATTTTGTACTGTGAATAACCCAATAATTTTTCAAAGTAAAATGTTCACAATACATTTTTCGGATAAAACATTTATCACACATTTGTGGAAAGTATATAATTTTTGCAGAATTTTAATATCTTTCCAATGATATACCATAGTATCTGATTATTAATCAATGGAATTCCAACTTTCTTAAAACACTTTTAAGTACTATTACTTTCACTTTGTCACTTTCATTCATCCTTTGTTGCATTGATGCTTTCCACCAATATTCCATGTATGAACAGTTATAACCTCTTATACATTTTGTAAGCATTTATTAATATTACTTTAATATATAATTATTTTGTTGTTGTTGTAACATATCTCCTTTTTAAAGAAGAATTACTGATTTTACCTCTGAAATAGCCACTTATATCTGTTTGGTTTGCTCTTTCCTTGCAATACACATTTTTAAAGTTGCAGATCATATTTATATATATTATTTTATTTACTAAATTAATTTTAGTTATGAGTAGTAATTTTATTATATAGAAAATTAGTTTTAAAAACATCGGTAATTTAAACAAGAAAAGGTAACTCTTGATGTAAAAAAAAAAAATAGTAAACCGTTGAACAGTTTTGACCTGTGAAATGCTTTTATGAAGCATTAGATTTACTATAACACCAAGGTAACTTTTTTTTTCTCATTGTATGTGTTCTTATGTACATATCTTTTAAATATTTTCGACTAGTTTTGTTTTTTAATTTGAACATAATTTCTTTCCCTCTTAATTATAAATTTTATTTCTTGTAATGAATTTGAATTCTTATGTAAAAAAAACCCAACCCACTAATCATAAATGATGACACTAATATCTGAAAAGGTATTTTAGCTATGACTATACCTCAACAACATGCTTGTTAGCAAAGCTGATATAACTATGACTATACCTCAGCAAATTGCTTGTTAGCAAGCATGGTCTCCTCTAGCATGGTGAGGTCCAACTTGTGGGCTTGCTCATGCCTGTACATGTGACCGAACCACCAGAAATGATGCCGGATTTCTGAATAATATTAAATTAATAATTGAATAAGATTTACCAAAAATGTTCTAGTATTCTGAAAAATGGAAACAAGTAAATATGCAAAGCCTTATTTAAGTCATTATTAGAAAAAGACTTCAATATTCTGAAAATATATGGCTAACAAATAAATATTTAATTATGCCAATGTTACCAGACTGATGAAAGTTTTTGTGGGGGGAGAAACTCCATATCATTAATAATTATAAAAGTAAGTCCACAGAAATGGTGCCAGCAGTTATAAAAATCCACTTTCAATTAATCATTAATACCTATATCAGATCATTAGATAAGTACTGTGGATAACACTTTAGTCAAATAACACTGGGCAACATCAAATTTGCTAAGATTTTTTTGATGGATTTATGACAGTTTTATTGTGCTGGATCCAAAAATGACATCGGTTTTGTTCAGGTCAACTTTTTTGATCTATTTTTTATCAACGAATTAGCACAAAAACCTGACCTGATTTAAAAAAAAAAAAAAAAAAAGATGTCATTTTCGAATTTAGCAGAACAAAATTGTTCTAAATCAGTTGAAAAAAACTTAGGCAACTTACAAAAAAAATTTTTTTTGTGATGCAGTGTAATAGTTTACATAACTTTTATTTCAGAAATGGTGCCAGTTATCTGCATGCATGATGAATTCATTAAGGCAGATCATAAGAAATTGTATTTTGAAATAAATCAACTAAATCAAAAAGAAAACAATATAATTAAATGTTTATTCAATTATTGCTTTACAAAGAAATGGAGTAAATATGTTATGCCTGTTTACTATAACTAAAATTGTTTACAAGGATTTTTTTTTTTAGAGAACTATAGCTACAAACCAGTGCCGACCTATATCAATAAGAGCTTATGAAAAGAAAATCATACTGTGTGAGGAGAAAAGAAATGTAAAACAAATAGAGATTATAAGTGATTTTATTGTAACAAAGTATCATCCACCTCAAGAATTTATAAATATAAATTAAACCACATCGATATTTTATTAACCTTTCACACCTTTCAGTGCAAAAGGAAAATCCTGAATATATTTGATCATGTGCATATTCTGGTTATCTCCCATCTAAAACCACAAGTAATGGCTCCACAACAGGAAAGTCTATGCAGGCAATTTTGTAACTCATAATTCAATCTCTTAAATGATTTCATAAGAGTCAATGTATAACTTAAATTTTAAAAAACCTACTTGTGTCATAGACTTTTAAGGAGGCCTTTTGCAAAATAATGGCTCCACAGCAGTGAAGCCTGCACATGCAAATATGTAACTTATAAAAAATAAATATATTGAATGGTTTTATTACCAGCCTTAAGTAACTTAAATTTGTGTAATTATATTTAAATTTGTTTCAAAGTATACAATAATGTTATTTAAATTTGTTTCAAATATACATGTACTATAATATTATCACTAGTACTTAGTAGTAGTACTACTATTGTAATTAATTAAATGAACCGAGCAAAACTGTTGCTACAATTATCACTGTTGTAAATGCTTAAGTGAACCCAAGAATACTGCTACTGTAAAAGGCTAAATGAACCCAGTAATACTGTTGTTATGTTGTTACTACTATTACTGTAAATGGCTAAATGAACCCAGTAATACTGTTATGTTGTTACTACTTGTACTACTATTAGTACTATAAATGTTAAAATGAACTCTGTTGTTGTTATGTTGTTACTACTATTACTGTAAATGGTTAAATGAACTTAGTAATGTTGATGTTACTACTACTGTAAATGTTGAATGAACTTAATTCTTGTTATGTTGTTACTTGTACTACTATTGTAAAATTTACAGGTGAACCTAGTAATGTTGTTACTACCATTGAAAAAAATATAATTTAATGGTTATATGAACCTAGCAATGCTGTTACTTCTAGTTCTAGCAATAGTATTGTAAAATTTATGATTTTGTGGCTGTATGAACCTAGCAATGTTGTTACTTCTAGTAATAGTGTTGTAAAATTTACGATTTCATGGTTATATGAATGATGTTTATTCTAGCAATAGTACTGTAAAATTTACAATTTCATGGTTATATGAATCTAGCAATTTTTTTGGTTACTACTACTTGTACTAGTACTTAAATTGTAAAATTGTACAATTTAACGCTTATGATGAATCTAGCAATATTGTTGTTGCAACTAGTACTACTTGTGTAAATGGTTAACCAAACCTAGCAATTTCTTGTCCCCTGAATCTTCCTCTTGTGTGCCATGCAAATAAAATCGACCAGAGAAACCAAGGTTAAAACGAAAGCCATCCATCACTTTCTGTAAGTTCTGCTGCGTTGTCAGCAATGCCTGGAAATTAAATCTTGTAAAATATATAAAGTATTTTCAATCTACCAAAAAAAAAAGAGAGAGACCAATTTCCTTCAATCATTGAATGATTTATTAAATGTCTCAAAGAAAGAAGGAGAGTGAGAGAGAAAAAGAAAGAAACAGAGAGTGAGAAAGAAAGAAAGAAAGAAAGAAAGAAATATTTTTTATTATATTCTCAACAGTTCACAATATTCATATATATGTATTTCATTTCCCTATTTTCAAATGTTTATGACATAATCACTAGTTCAAATAGTTACAAATATGAATAAAGTAAAATGGTCCTTGTATATGCACGATCACAAACACTTCATGATGCACACACACACACACACACACACACACACACACACACACACACACACACACACACACACACACACACACACACACACACACCACACACAGTGATACTTAGTAAGTATGCTTGAAGAGTATATATATGCATGATCATAAGCATGTAATCAAAAAGTATGCATGATCATAAACATTTAAAACAAACATAAACTGGGATTCCATGCAGAGCATGCTTGATCATAAACATATATTCATAAAATACTTACACTCACAAGAGGATCAATATACAGCATGAACAGAAACATGTTTACAAACCAAAAAAAAAATATGTATAATAAATACTCTCTGCAATACATGGTGGATGTGTTCCTGAAAAAAAACCTTTGCTATAGCTCAAACTTATTTATCAGTTCTAATTGAAATCAAGCTGTCCCATATAAGTAGCATTATAAATATGAGATGCTTATAATGAATTAAAGAATAAACAACATTTGTAATGATGTGAAGCAGTGTTCAAAATAAAACAAGCGATTGAAGAATTTTCAGTTATATTAGCAATTTCTTTTGGTGTATGGCAATGGGAGTGAGCAAATAAAAATCTGAACATTGACTCATTACTCTGAGTTAATCTTCCAACAAGTATTCATGAAAAACTAAAATATACACATTTAATTCAAGGTCCCTATAAATACATGACAATAACTGAATAAGTACATATTTATAAATTTATAAATGCAAACATAGGATCACTTACCTCTACATCTTCCACCTTCATACGAACTCCTTCTTTGCCAACAAAAATGTCATCAATGTCTATCTGGATGTATCTATCCAATGTCATAAACAACTTGCCATGAGACAAGAAAGACAGGCAGTCCATTAACACTAAGTGGTGCAACCAAAAGTCCAATCCACTACCAAACAGCACTCGCTGTATTCCATCCAACTGTCCTCTGTCATGTATGACAGGTACAAGAAGTTTCTGCTGTGGGTCCAAGGAATCTATGCTCACCCCTGTTGGATCAAGAGAGGAGGCAGGGCGTGAATATGTCAGAGGTTCATAAGAGGAGTTGTCAGTATGAAACACTGCCCATGACTGTCCTGGTAGCTCGCCCTCATAGATTTCACCAGGCTTTGTCACGTGCCAAATGTTGGAATAGATATTGAGTTTATAGTCCATCAGAGGAACATTGTATTCCACTTTCATAAAAAATCCTTCAATACTCTCTACATATGTGCTATCTTCTTTCGGTTGCAGAAATCCAACAATACCCACATTATAACTTTGACAATATTTATCTAGCAGTTGTCTGTTCCATGAGTCCATGTTCAGATATGTTGCATAATCCTCAAAAACAATCAAAGCAAACTTCCCCTTCTCTCCATGTGTGAGGGTGGGCAAGTTATTTCCAATTGTTTCCACTTTAGAATCTATCCTCCAAGCATCTAACAGATTCCTAATTTTTGTACCAGATTTGGAATACTGAGTCTCGACGATGATGAGAGCTCGACGACCAAGGCGATGACGTTCTTTTGACCGATGGTCATGGGTATAATATGAAAGATTCTTTGGCATTGCTGAATCTAAGCGACAAGTCACTATAGGTTGTGGGGGGATGGAATTCCGTTTGAACGGGCTAAGGCTGAAGTTCATGAGATGATAGGAAAAGAGAAGAGATGAGATTAGACTCAACAGCAGAACGAATCCCAAAGCCTTTGCCAGGGTCAGCCGCTTTAGGCAAACACATCGCAGTATCATGTTCTTACACCAGGTTGAGTTCCAACGATATGCCATTGCATACCATTTGACCAAAGACTACTTTCAAATCCAGAAGAACTAATTACTGGGGTATCTTCAGGTCCCATCTAAATATGATGAAGGAAATCCTACGAAGAAATCCATAGTGTACAGTGTGATTTGACCATTTTTGTTTCTATGCCGCTGTTAAAGAAACAGATTTCCTGCTTCATTTTTTTTTTTTGCCTTTAAATATTAGTTCTGAGTAAATGATTCCTTTAAAATAAGTGGTTGATGTCTTGTCACAGCTGATTTCATCTTGTCTCTAGCCTTGAAAATATAAAGTAAAATTGATTAGGAAACATAATACTTATTCAAAAACAATTTGGAGATTTTAAATTCATATCAATAGTGATTCACAGTTGACTAGTCATTCTATTATCTATTAAATTCTGAATGTTTAAAAATACCAACACTATAAAATTCTTGAAAATACATTGTGCATTGTGAATCTCTTTTATCAGGAAAAGGCTCACCCCAACAGTGCTAATCACAAGACCCTTTATGACTGATGCTCTCCAGTTACAGGTCACTGTGATGTCATCATAAAAGTAAAGGCTTGCTTCTCCGTTGGCCTATTTAACCCACCCACACAGATAATAATGCAACTAAAAAACAAAAATAAAACAGATAAAGTGTCATGATAATATTATTATGGAACCATTATTTTTATAGTAAAAAAAAATTAACTCTTTTGCAAAGGATATGTCATTAACACAGAGAACAGAAATGTACACTAAATAAAATAATGAGAGATATAGAAAGAAATAATATATATAATAAATATGGAATGGAATATAGGAAGCTGGTTGTCTGGTCATCAGTGGTGCCCCAACGGTCAACAAGATAGAATATATACATTTCAGCTTAATCATGTTCCTGCATACACCAAATTTTTATGTCAACTTTTATTGCAGATAATTTCTTTGACTACATTTTTTTAATTACTGAATATGATGCATGTTCAAAAACAAACTAAAAAATAGAAGCATGCTGCTTATTACTTTATCTATTTTATCACCCATTGTCATGCCTACATATAAAACAAGTTGCCTAATACTCTGTATCTTGTACTGATGACTTCTTCAGTACATTTGTCATATCATACATTCCCAGAATAGAGTTTTGAATAAAATAAAAATAAAAATAATTCACTCATTCAACAAATTAAAGGCAGTGGATTTTTTAAATAAAGTTTAATATTTTTTTCAACCCTCATGTGTAAGAAGGAAAGTGACCTAGATCCTCATAGACATGTGCAAGTGTTTCTGTAAACCTGGATGACCTAGAAACCCAGGGAAGAGAATGGAAACAACATTCTGTTGAGGGACCCATTCCTCCTCTCTGGAATGCACACCTGTTTTTGATTGAAAAAATTAAACACGCACACACACAAATGCATACATATTAATGCACAAGGCAGAAAGAGAGATAGTGATTTAAAATATTCTAATGTTATTTGGTTTTTTTAATTATTATTCAAAAGTATATATATTTAAACTATTTTTTCATTGAATAAATCAACAAATTGACACATCTACAACTCGTGCAATATTTCCATGCAAGAGAATATTTTATTCTCAGCATGTTTCTTTCAACACAGTAATTACCTCACTCCAGAATTCTGCTTCATTAGTTCATATAAAGTTCCTTCACTTATCAGAGATAATTATGAACATGCATTCCATACCTAAACAATACAATTTCCTGTTTAAATTATGATTCAGAGGATCTATAAATAAATCTGCTTTATAATTTTTATATAATTATAACTTATATCCTTACTAACTTAGCTGCCAACACTGAAATAGTGTAAGGAGGAAATGTTTGACAGAAAATTATACTAACATTTAACAAGAATCTGCTGCCTTTGTCATCTCTTAATTTCCTGGGTTAATCCCCCAGCTCCAACCTAACACCACCCCACCCAAAAAATAAAAATAAAAAAACCTTTGTAAACTTATAAATGTTAAATAACATTCTTAATAATCATTACATGTAATGATGCACACATTCAGAATTCCAGAACCTGAACATGCTTATTTTATTTTTATTTTTTAAAAAAAGTCATGCTTAATGTGTTTGATCTACAGACAGCTAATGATTTATTGATTAATAATTAATTGTACATTACTGTTAATAGATAAAAGAAATCTACTTTATTAAGAGCATAAGCTTATTAAATATTAGTTTACACACTTAGCCTCAGTGTTGTCTCATTTATTTTTAATATATATTGGGATAAAGAGTACTTAGTCTTCAAAAGAGAACAACAATAACATCACCGATTTTCTTAAGCCTTTTATTCATAGAAGAAACAGAGTAAAGTAGTAACAAGTGTAGTGATCACTTATAATTAATTATATCAGACCATTTTTATTATTGTCAGACCATTATTATATTGTTATGTCAGATTAGTCTGTAAGCATTTTTGCCTTAGAACTGTTGCTATTAAGTATTATTGTTTCTTAGACTGTAATAATAAATGTCTGAAAGGGAGAAATAATAAAAATAATAATAAAATTAAAACATCAAACAAGAATAAAAGAATTCAGAAAGGCAAATAGAAATATGCATCAATGTAAACTGTTGAACTTGAAGTGTTTCCCATTCTCTTAAACATTTAAACTTACAGTACACATGTACTTCCTTTCAGGATGTCCAAATTCAATTCAATTCATGAACAAAGGCAAACCATAAGTGGTTAGCTATACAGAAATCTACTGAAATTCATGTGCCCAATCACAATGAATAACACTCATTGATTAATTCGCAAATATTACAGATATAACAACAAACAGAAATCACACTAATGCCAATTATGCATTAAAATGGCACTAAACACACAAAGAAGAAAGACAACATTATTGTGATTTACATAGTGTGAATTATTCTTATCAGTTCAATTTGTTACTGGTTTTTGAACTGATTTCCAGAAAGAAACTTTAAACTCACAGACGTTTCTGGTTATCAGCTTTTCACTTTGCAAACACTTTCAAGATATCTTATTATTTTCGTGTGCTTTTCTTGTTGTGCACTTTGAGATAGAAACAACTGAATTTGTATAGAGTTTAAAAATCGCAACATATATTAACAAAATGAGATTTAATAAAACACCTAGTCTTACAACTTCTAAGTGCTTGACAATAATTACATATACAATATACAAGATTTTTATACAAATTACTTAAACTTTAGTTTAAAACACCTAAGTAAAAAAAATATATTTTTAAAAACAATCAATCTACATGCAATAGATAGTTTGTAGTTGTACACCAAAAAGAAACATAAATAAAATGCATGAACAAATGTACAGTTTGAACAAACATATATTATAAGAGATCTCTTGAAAAAGACCATGCTGCCAGTTTCAAAAGCAGTATATTCCTGGTGGAGGGACCCTGATGAAAAAATTAACACTGACTGCATGACACAATATTTTATTTATGGAGCTAGGAGTGCAAGATTGTGGCAGGAGTATAAACATGTGTTAGTCAGACAAATACTTAGACTGGAATCCGCGAGTGAAGCATATCATCAAGAATACATGTGTTTTCTGCTAGATAGATGGCCACTGAAAATTGTGGAGGTGCTGCACAATAATGTACCCTTTCCTTTTGTCAGAATTTTGGCGAATGGTTGTAATATTTTAAGTAAAGGCTAAACAAGTGTTGTGCACATATGACAATAAGCACATTTCAACTATACCTGTGTTTTCTGTCTATTTTTCTTTTTTGATAATTTTAAAAAATTCTTTCAACCATGTTTAAAATTTTAAATAAAATTGCACAGTATATTCCAAATTCAAATTCTAGCAAAGCAACAGTAAAGAAGTCATGAACAATGAACATATGTATTTTATTTACACTAGTGCTTACACATATAATTCTGATTCCCCCCCCACCCCCAATAATAATACCTGTTAATGTTATCATAAGCAGGTAAAACCTAAACATTTTAAATAATAAATGAATTTAAGGATTAATATCAATGATAATTGTGATAAACATAGGTATTAAATAGCTTTCAATTTAATTTATAGGCAATTTACTGCTAACTTTAACTAATAAAAATATTGCACTAAAAATTTAAACTTAAAAAGGGTATATGGACATTGGTTTTGTTGTAACTATTTATATTCAATTCAGTCTTTACAAAATCTGGCCTAAAGTGCAAGTTTGAAATTAATGAAAACCTACCTTTTATTTATAATAATAATATAACCAATTTATCTAACAAAGTAACATCTACCTAAATAATTTACTTTAGTAATTATAACAATTTCTCCATATAACATTAACAATGAAAAGTATAAACCTACTAATGTGAATCCTTCCATACTGTCATTAAAAAATATAATCAGATATTAGAAAGGAATCTAATAAATACAATAACATCTTATATTATGCAAAAGACAGGTTTTCTGATAATTTTCCATTAATTAAGTGAAATTATGCAAAAAAGAGCTTTATTTTAATATCTTTAAAAATCAGTTAAAAGTACCACAACAATTAAAAAAAAAAATCATTAAAAGTGAAACATACTGAAGCAGATGTTTGATTATACTAATTACTATTCTGATTAGTTAAAGTGATGGATCTGTGGTGTTAGTGATGAGGGGCTCACAGGAATAATTTCTAACTGAAAATTACATTAAAAATTTACAATTACTCAAGCAATAGTGAATCTGTGCAAAACAAAGGACCTATAAAATGAGTTCTGAGTATAACAATAGTTTTACTTGAAAAAAGTATTTACAGTAGTTATAAAATTAAAATAATATCTAAAAAGCACTTATACAATTATAGCTATGCATATATGCATTGAATGCCAGTTTGTATAGTATCAAATACTGAAATAGGCATACATGTATTTATTTTTATATTTTTTAAAGGGGTGAGTATAAACTGGACTATTTAAATTTGTTAAACTATCTGGTAGTATCTGTAGTACTAGTAATCTAAAAACTGTACTAAAACTATGAATCAGAACAGGAAATTATAACATATTAAGATTGTTTTAAGACAAAACTAAATATTATACATTATAAATATTACCAAACTGTATTCGTAAAGTTAATTTTATAATAATTATTTATTCACTAATATGGCTTAAATTAGAACAGGAAAACTTAAAACCAGGAGTAGCAACTCAGCTAGAGCAAGTGTAATTTGCATCCGATAGAAGGAAATGTTAAACTTTAAAAAAGTTGCAATGCACAAAGAGGTGAATTGTATTAAATGCTGGTTTTACTTATTGTAAAGTTATATATATCTTTACAAGTATTTAAATTACTTAACTATGTGACACATAAAAGTAATTTTTAAAACGTGCTTACTTGTAAACACCATTTACTTTGTCAAGTTGTAGTTCTACAGTAGTCCAATCGCATGGGCAATCGAGATACACTCACAGAATTAAGCCTAGCAGTAGAAATACTAAAACTAGTAAAAGTAGTTGAAGCTGTTCAGTACTAAATACTACTAGTACTATAGTAGAATTTTAGTGGGGCCTACAAATGCTGTCATTCACTATCACATGAGTTTCAATACATCAAAATTTTGTTTAGATTGATATAATATTTCCTGATCGCTGCCAAAATAGTTTGCCAGTAATGCATTTTTTTTTCAAATATTTTTTTCTTTTCTTATTTTCATTGTTTTTTTATGAGGCGAAGACTACTATACTTTGAGAATGGTAAGTTGATGCTGTAATAGTACGCATGCGCAGAATCCACAAAAACTTCCGTCAAAGCGTAGTTTCCCTTGCTGTAGAAACTCGCAGTTGAGATTAAAGTCTGTGACATACACACATTTTTGGTGCGAGTATATGAAAAGAATTATACATATGTATATATATGACTGCTGAAAGTGTTTTTGGCATTGAATGTACTAGACTGGAAACTAAAATGTTTGAGCGGACTGGATTAAACTGCTTTTGATAAACGAGCACATTAAAAATAAATAAATGCATCCGTTATTATTAATATTATTGATCAGTTCACTGAATAATTTAGAACAGATCCACACTGTCAAAACAGACCTAATAATAATTGTATACAATTAAAGTTATCTAAATAAATATTCAAACTAAATTAAGTAATCCATTCTCAAGTTTAATTACTTTAAATGAGAAGATACTGCTTGCTGTGATCAATTGTCTTGTGGTGAGTGAGCTATTATACAATTTATAGCTCTCTGTACTAAGGGAACATTGCATAAATTTACTTAAGAGCTAAGAACAGTTAACCAGCCAATGGTCTAGGACTCTAGGTCAACGCCATTGTACTTTGTAGAATTAAAGTTATGTCTATTTATTAGTCATCTGTTCATATTATCATTTGTATCAACTGCAACCTCTCACATGACACTAATACAAAGTAATAGCTATCATCTTTGTTATTATTTTTCTTAAAATTATGGTGTACTATAGCTATTACAGCATTAGATTACCATTCTATATACTTTTCTTAAGAATAGAATGGTAATCTAATGCTGTAATAGCTATAGTACACCATAATTTTAAGAAAAATAATAACAAAGATGATAGCTATTACTTTGTATTAGTGTCATGTGAGAGGTTGCAGTTGATACAAATGTTAATATGAACAGATGACTAATAAATAGACATAACTTTAATTCTACAAAGTACAATGGCGTTGACCTAGAGTCCTAGACCATTGGCTGGTTAACTGTTCTTAGCTCTTAAGTAAATTTATGCAATGTTCCCTTAGTACAGAGAGCTATAAATTGTATAATAGCTCACTCACCACAAGACAATTGATCTTTCATTGAGTGACAATCACAGCAAGCAGTATCTTCTCATTTAAAGTAATTAAACTTGAGAATGGATTACTTAATTTAGTTTGAATATTTATTTAGATAACTTTAATTGTATACAATTATTATTAGGTCTGTTTTGACAGTGTGGATTAATATGTTACGGGTACAGTTATATATGAAAGTGATCATATTGTGGTTGTTGAAATTTAATAAATATTAATAGTATGTGTACTTCATGTGTGTGTGTTATTAATAAAACGATTTGATTCTGGTGAGGTGGTGGTGGTAATTTTTTAACATCACCACTGGAGCTTTCATGGATCGTTTTTGTCTATAGACGTTTTCTGATCTGTAGTGCTCCAGTGGGACATGCTCCCATCACGGGTATTCAAGGAGCACAGGCGGTGTTGCAGTTGGAGATTTGGTTTGGTGCTGGTGGCTGTTCTCTGGCAATTGTGTTGGATTTTTCTTGCTAGCTGGTACTTTTAGTGGTAGTGATGCGACTGTTGTTGAAAATGTTTTTTTATGCATATATATATTTTTAAAACTATATAAAGCTACTGCCTTTGGGAGTTGTTGTATATGGTAGTAGGTATGGGTTTTTTAATATTGTGCGTTTCTTGTAGGTAGTGTGCAAGGACTTTATATACTTTTCTTGCATGTTTCTTGTGTGCGTAGAGTGTCGGTATAAATGGCAGGTGGCTGTTTGAGATTTCTTTCATGAGTTTTTTTCTTTCTTGGTGATGTAGTCGGCAGGAAGTGAGGAAGTGATTTTCTGTGTTGTCAGTGTTGCAGTGTGTATAAGTTTTGGGTTGTCCGTTTGTGTGATGGAGAGTGATGGTTCTTTTTAGCCTGCGTCTGGCTAAAAATATGGCTTTGATGGCTGTTTTGTGTGGCTGGTGTTTTTTTCCTAAAGTGGTTGTTAATAGCTGACATGATTTCTGTTGTGATTCCTATGTGACTTGGTATCCATAGGAAGGTGTTTATACAAAAAGTATGAGGATTCTTATTTCATTTATTTCTTGTCTTTTTATTTGGAGTGTGTGGGTTGGCAATTGCTTGTAGAGATGTGTATGAATCTGTGAGCATTAATGTGTTGGGTGGAGGGTGGTAAGATGATAGGGCCATTTTAATGGCTGTCAGTTCTGCTATCATGATTGAGTGGAGTGGGTGGAGTTTGTAGTGTATAGGCACTTTGGTGTGAAGGTAGCTGCCCCTGTGCTGTAACTTTTTGTAGCCATTGGTGTATTTTGTGGTGTGGTCTGGGTAGTTTTGTTGATGTGTTTAATGCTATTTATTATTTTTTTAAAAAGAGGATGTATGTTTGTTGACATTTAAGAGTGATGTGTTGATTGGGGGATGATGAGAGTGGGGTTTCTGTGTGTGTATGTTTTTGAGCTTAAGTTCATTAAGAAGTTTTTTGGTGAGCTGAAAAGGTGCTAGATAATGGTCTGTCCACTTAAGTCTTTTTTTTTCCTTTTGGATGTTTTAAACCCCATATCCCTTTTTGTCCCGGAGAGTAGTGGCGACAGGAGACAGGTCTTTTTATAACAGGTTTGTGTTCACTGACATCAGGATAATGATTGAATTACCTCCCTTGTTTAGATAATAAGTGGGTTACCTCCCACCAAATCGATATTATGTTGACACTAATCCCAACCACTCCTGTGACAAAACTAGGGTCAGAGCATTTGTCTGGCAGGCTGGCAGGATTTATGTGCTTGAGGACACATATCCAAAGAGTATTTTTGTTTCATCTGGTGGAGGATACATGGTTTGTTCCTAAGGGCAACATTTTATCATGACTGTTTTAGTGTTTTGTGCTTGTTTTGTTGTTTTATCTTCTTTAGTTAAGTAGGCCACAATTTTTACTTTAGTATCTGCACATTTTAAAAAATAATCTACTTAGATGTTACAAAACAAATCTTCTATTTTAATTCCTTCCTACTGAGAGAGTATTATTTTCTCCACAAAACTTACTGATAGAAATGGTTATGGCTTCTCAGGTTAATAAAATGAGAAAAATAAGATCATTGCTAAAAACACATTAAAAGAAGATGCCTGACTTACGACATGATTATGTCTAATAACAATTTGAAGGAAGAGATATCTAAGAATTTTCAGTTTTGAGTAGCAAATTAGAAAGTAATTTTGATAAAAAGAAGCACTCTGTTTAGGCAGACATACAGATGAAAAGTTGTTTACTGGAAATTGTTTCCTTTGTTAACTAAATTTTTTTAACTTATGAATGTTTTTCTTTCAGTAGCTTTTCTTTCATGTAGGACAAAAGCTGCCTATCTGATCCAGAACACTGAGGTTAACTCAGGCTATTGTTAGCCAGTAAAAGGTGTAAAGCTCACAAGTTTGACATGAGATACATTTCGGTCAATATTTAATTTGTAGGTAAAGGGAGAGAACTTTGCCAGTCATAGCCTGTTATTTGGTTTATTGATTGATAAACAATAGTTTACTCATGTGCAGCAAAGAGCAACAGTGAAGCCAATGCCCTTTGAAAACTGTGATGACTGGCTTTTCACAATCTGTAGAAATAATAGTCTATTCACATAATACACCGCTACAAAAAACGCAAGTATAACATATCAATAGCAAAATGTACAAAATATTATTAAGCTAGCGGGCATCTTTCATGACCGGACTCTGCCACACCAAATTCAAAATGAATAGAGAATACAATTCTTTTCAATAGTTAAACTTTTGATCTCAGCCCATTGGCTCTACTCGTTCTTGTAAATAACCATTGGATAATAAAACTACTCATCCACCTAACACTGGTTTAGATTACATCAATAAGTCTAGCACATTTTTAACCTGAATTGTTTACTTCCAACTTTGACACTTAAATATCAGCACAAGCAGTGTCCAAGGTTGGGTCACTTTGACATTTAGCAATTTATATAACAATTAAGAAGAAATTTAGAAATAGGAATAGACACATTAACCTCAGTGATTTGTTACCTATCTGCAGCATATCAGCTGTCCAATAAACAGACAAAAACACAAAACAAAACAAAAAAAACTCAAGCACCCTGGCTCACCAAAGCCAAACTGCTGCTTTCACATGGACACTTTTCAACCATTACCGCTACTCTATTTTCACTGACAAAAAATAGTCCGTTAATTAACCCATCCATCAACATATAAAAATAATGTCATCTCTATCTACTAAACTTAATTAACTTAAACATTTTGCAGCAACTAAAATGCTAATTCAACTGTTCAATATTCATAACATATTAATGTCAAATTATTCTGTTTCTCTGAATATTTACCTTTAAATATATCTGACTGTCACAAAATCTAGTGTACAGCTATTAAACGTTAATAGCAAATAATACACTGTTACCAATAATACTCTATCTACAAAAACTAAGATTATTAATTTCTTAACAGCTTATCCCAAAAAATAAATACTGACAAAAGTGCAAGAAAATATAAAATGCTTCAGAAACTAAAAGCAAACTATTAAAGCAAACTGTTGAACTATAAAATTAACTCAACAAGATAAAATGAACATGTTTATCAAAGCACACGACAAAGATAATTAATTAACCAGCACAACTTTAAATAGAACAAACTTTTTCTTAAAGGTCGCTTATTCAAACATTGCAAGCTTATATTTCCCAATAGAAACTTCAACTGAAACAAAATTTTTATATTTGTGCAAAACCCATTTTTTTTCTTGCTAGTCTTAAACATAAAAGACTTCAGTCAAATCAAAAACCACAGCAAATATAGTATAATGAATACAAGAGCAAAATTAAAAATTACAAATAAAACTTTCCTTGTACATGAACATTTAAAAAAAGCCCAACAGAATCCTATGTTGTGAACTGACATACAGGCTTACACAACCAAAACACTATACTTACAGAAAAAAACTATAGTCCTCCTAATACACTATCAACGTCACTGTTCCTGTCCTTGTTTTTCTTTTCTATATTGTTCACCGTCATGTTAATACTACTAAATCTTGAAAAATCCTCCACATGTCCTGCCACTTTTTTGAAAACATTTAACAATAATCTGTCAACAATGAAACTCTGTTGGTATTCTCTGCCTGCATTTGGGAATTACCTCTAAACTTAAGAACTGGACTCTTGACCTTGCATCATATGGGAAGGGTGTGAACTTGACCACTGCATGGCATCTACTGCTACTGAATTGGCTGCAAGCATGGGCGAGCAAAATTTGTACCCTCTTCGTACTTCAAGATGTTCTTCTGCAGCTGTACTGCCATGTTGGCTAGAGGTGGGTGGGTGGGTGATATGTGCATCTTCTGGCCTCATGTTTTCTGTGCTTCAGCATGTCAAGAAATCAACTGGGTTGAAGTGTCTTGAGCTTGAAGGTATCTTTATTTGGAGTTGCTGCCTCTTGGCCATCACTAATCCTGCTTGCAGTGCCCAAAATGTAGAGGGAGGGGCCTGGCATGTGATACAATGTTGAGAGATTACTATGATCAGATACAATGATGATCTCCTGTGGTTTTTCTCTACTGGAAGCCATAAGGCCCAGGGTCTCTGTCGATTCCCTACAATGTAATGTTGGTTCTTAGTCTCTCTGATCTGTCTTGTCTCTGTCACAGAGTTGGGACTCCCCCTACTTAATTTAATTTATACAGTCTGGGAAATTTTGGAAATGTGTAGGTGGCAAACTGAAGGCAGAGCTCTCAGTTTGGATGCTGTATGGCTGGAACACTCACACCCAATCTACACCATCATTCACAATTTGTGCACACCCACATCATCGTGTCATTAATTGCAGTCACTTACTGTAAACAATACACCAGCAATACACACACAGAGACACCAGCACACAGGCAATGAACAAGTAAACACATAGTAACAGGGTTACAGAAACAATCCCAATTGAATTACCTAATCTACTAATTGGCAGTAAATTTACAGATACCAATAAATAAACAGTAACTGTGGAGATCTCCTAACAGTTGAACATTTTAAGATCTTACATCAGTAAGATCAGAAAGAAAAGAGGTGACATGACATCATGCTCCAATAGTTCCTGGTGAGTACATGAATGATTAAATATTAACACCAAATCATTTGGTTCTATTTTATTTTGAAATGATATTTCAGGATATTAAATGTATTTTAATTCGTGTTTTACCCTGTATTAAATTAACATCTTTGTTGTGTTCTAAAGCTGAAGCTGGTGGCTATATAGACTGTGTTATGAAGTTGTACAAAGTTTGTTCTGATATAGGCAAGTTAATTTCCCTTGAAAAATTGCTGAGAAAGAGAGGAGAAATAATAAACTGTACAAACACAGCAGTCCTACAAGTCAGAATTTTATTTACATGAATGCAACAATTAGATGGCCTTTCCTATTACATAATTTATTATTTCCAAAAGACATTTATTTCTCCCATCTGCATTTATTAATATTATAAAAAAACAATTATACACACAATTACATATACTTTTTAAAAAATCAATCAGGTAAATGCAAATGAAATGAAGTTTGTGGAGAAAATGGTGGAAACACCAGTAAAATAAATATATATATTTTAAAAAAATGCTAGGCAGTGAGGCTCATAACTAAACATTGTCTAGTCTATATATCTGATCAAATTATATAAAGCTATCTTTAGTGGGTCATTTAAGTGGTCAAGATTTTTAACAGAAAAAAGTTGTATAGCAATGTTTGTACTATTTCCCATAGGTTAACTGCAAAACTTGGCAAGGTCTGAATGAAGTGTAAATATGATGCACGACGAGATGACAAGATTATCAAATCTATTAGCTGTTTTTAAAAACTGCCTGACAAAAGTTTGCAGTTTTATTTTTTTTCCCTAATTATTGGCTTTCTTTTTCTATACAGATATTAAATAATTTAAAAATGTCACAAAAATATGATAAACATATATCTCAACTGTAAAACTTTTAAAAGCAAAAATCATTTTACTGTTAAAGTACTGCAAGCTTTGATGTACATTCAGTATTCTCTGATTTTTTAAAAAGTCCATTGCAAACAAAAATACAGTCTTCTATCTTCATAATTTTGTTTTCTTATCCTGTTTTTTTTTCCTAAATAATTTCATGCTCTCACAGGAACATTTTTGTTGTGTCTCTAAATCTTTTGTGTAACAAATTCATTTACAGATGCTGTTGGTGTCCTCTGATAAAAGCGCAACAACCCTGAACAGTTAATCAATGTGTGTGTGTGTGACAAAAATAGAGAAAATCCTAAGAAGCAAATGGTTTTACATGACAGAATTGTACTTGTGTGTGTGTGTGTGTTGATCATCTGATGTCACCTGCTTGACCTTATGTCAATCCTGTTATAAAGCCAGTTACTTTTGTGTAAATTCACTGTGGTTGCTATCGGATATGCTGCTGCACAGGCTCTCATTGCAAAGCATAAACAACTGGGTGCCCCCTCCCTCCCTTTTTTTTCACTCTGCAACTATTAAAGTATTATAAATATCAAAGCAAAATTAGTTTCTTTATTGATGGTCATTTTCATAGCAATGCAAAGAAATGGGCAAACCTTGAGATACTCTGCTGCTCTACAGCTCAAATACTGACATATGTATTTAATATAAATTATACATACAAAAATAAATTCTTATGTTTTCTGATTTTCATGCAACATACATGAATGCATATACCCCACTTACAAACATGCATACCAGGAAAATAAAAAAATAAATACAACTCTCTTTAAAATATTATGCTACTGAGGTTATCCTCCAGGTTAGGCTGGAATAAATCACAATTATTTAATTACACACAAACTTATAATAAGTTATTAACTTATTTACATAAATGATAAAAATGGGAAAATAGCAATTAGAAAAAGAAGTTAATTTTAACAAATCAGATAAACAAATGCCCCCAAATTACAAATATAAGAAGTCATAATGTTATACTAGTACACTTGAATATTTATCTACATGTACATACATTTTGTTTTGTTCATCTCTGATTCAGTAATAAAATAAAACAACTAACTTATATTATTAGAATAATTTTTTCACTTATTAATGCACTATCACAGATATAAGTAACCATAGTTACTATTAACAAATATTAAATAATTTTAAAAAGTAACATTTTGGGAATCTTGTATATTAACAAGTGCGTTGTCATGTTTGACAATACGATGTCAGATATATCAAAAAGTAGTATATATTTATCACCATTTTAACAGTCAAAATGTGAGTCCAATATTGGATACTGAGTCCAGCTCTCATATCACAAACTTAGTGTATATTTGTTATCATCTTTGCTTTGATGATGCCAGAATATGAGTTCTATATTGAACGCTGAGTCCAGTCATCCAGAACTTAAGCAGAGGCTTGTCTTCTTCCTTCGCACCTACCACTAACAAAAGTTTTTGTGTTTCATCCTCTGAACGACCGCCACCCGCTTTGGTAAATTTGAACAGGACTTTGACTTTGCTATTTGCCAAACAAAGCATAAAAGAAATATTTAAGTATGTCAGTAGGCAAAACAGAAACATTTTAAATATGTGAGTAGATAAAACTAAATATATTAAGTTCACTAAGTGCAAAAGGATTAAATTTACGCAAGCTCATTTGAATGTAACTTGTAACTGCATTTTGACAAGACAATGACAAACAAAAATTCCTCTAAAATAAATCATTTAATGATATAAGTAGTTAGAGTTAAACCCACAATCTTACCAATACAAAATCAGATTCAACCTATAATCTGTTCCAGTACAAAATGAATTTCTATCAGAAATGGAAGCATAAAATTTGCCTACTTTAAAAGAAATGTTTTAATAAGCATGTTCACATTTATGCTGAAGACACAAAAGGGAGAATAAGAGACATAACTATACTGCGAAACCACCATCCAATTTCTTTAATTTCACAGTTCCAGCTATAACATACTCTGTAATAATGTGAATTTGGACAAAATGTGGTCATAAGTTGGCTCCCCATTTTTTTGTGTGCAGATCAAACTAGAAATAAAAATCTTCAAAAACAAAGAAATCTATCATTTAGGTCATATACTAGTGAGGTCACTAGGGTGAATGATGTTGGAGAGAAGACTGCTTATACAATTATCCTTCACCTTATTTAGTAACACTTATTATTTTTTCCACAAGATATATGTTAAATATTTGAGATTTTTTTCCTTTAATATGAAATCCTTTGGTTACATAGCGGACTAGTTAGTGGGTCCCCCCCCCCCCCAGTTCTCTTGAGACCAGGAACATTTATGAAATTGGCCCTGGAAGATGTGCATGATAGTGGTGCTCAGCAAGAACAGTTTGTCTCCCTTTGCTGACAATCCACTGCATTTAACTCTGTAATCTTTTGATTTGTTTTTTCTTTTCTTGCACTGATTCCATTTTAATGAATATTGAATAAAATTACTGCTTTAATTTTTTAAAATACACTGGGATAATGAAATAATTACCTGACAACTGTTGTTTATTTAAACAAGACTTAAAATGATCTGCTTGAAATAACACATCTTCATTGTCCTGTTAGCCCCCAATTTATTAAGACTGATATTTTTGTGACCCAAATTTTCACATTATAACAGAGTTTTACTGACTCATTACAAAAATGTAATTCTTTTTTCATTTGCTTAAATGTGCCATTTGTGACTAGTTCATAAAGCATTATTTATCATTAGAATTGAGCACTTGATTATTTTTAAAATTGTAAACAGTAAATGAGTAATGTTAGAAAAAAATCTATTGTTCACAAATGTGGTGAGTAATATGTTGGATGGTTAGTATTATTTGAGCTACAGCACCAATAGTATACAACAATTATTAATACGCAATGAAATATTTTTTTTGTGAAATATATTCAGCATTATGCACAAAGAGAATTTTTGCAGGGAAACAAAATGTTAAAAACTTATTTGTTATTATTTATCTTCATTTTCTTTAATTAATAAGATCATTTAAAGCTATTTTAGTTTTATAATAATAAATCTATTTTATAGCAAATTTTAACTTAGCAAATGCTTGATGGTCTTTGTAAAAATATAATAATAATTTTATATTTATACTATTTCAATTTTAATTTTCTCCTAATTAAAGAATGACTATTACAGAAACGTATTAATTATGATTTTTTAAATAAAGGCAATTTAAATTGTGAATTTCAATAATTTTAAAGGACTATGAAGCAGAAATATCATTTTCTTTATACACAGAGGTTGCACATAATGCAAACAAAAACCCAAATATGCAAAAATATCTTAAATACATTTTCTAGCTGACTTATTTTCTTTTGGTGGTAGTTGATACATACATGGTGAATTCCATGATTAGGAATACAGTTAGTACAATAAAGGAGACCTCTGCAAATGTTAGTTCCTGCCTTTCAAAGAGAGAATGAGATAACTACTTTGCCTGTAAGCAATGGTGACAAAATGTTATGATGATGTTATCAGTTAAAAGTGGTTTAGCCTAGGTCATTGAGTATTATTATCTATGCTTGCATTGACAACAAACAATTTAGTTATTAAATAAAATATTTTCATTCAGTGAACATTTTTCTTTAGTCTTCTTTCTTCCCCACAAAACAATTCTTGCCTGTCCACAAAGCATATGAACATGTATACTGGGGATGAGTTTCCTGCAGTTCAGTCATGATTTTAGTTATCAACTATTGCCTGGTGAGTTATTTAGTTTTACTTTTTATTAAATTGGCATAATTATCTAAAAGTGAAAATCTAAACAAAACATGAAATATATTTTTCTGACAGCTGTGTCTGTCAGTTTAAATTGACATGATGTGTGAGGTGGAGTCTTGTTCACATAGGCTTTATTATCCAAGTCATTGCCATTTAAGCCCCAGACTTGTTGTCTCAAACGTTTTGACCTAACTGACTATTAATTTCAAGTTTCTTCAGTTCATTATTTTGTAACTACTTGTCACCTCAACATCAAAAAGCAAAATAATTCTAAAAAAATGGATCATTGAAAACAACAATATATTTTATAAACTTTGTTTAGATTCATAAATATATATTTATTTTTATTTTTTTTGTCAAGGGTTAGGTTCAGAAGAATACAAATATAAAAATACTTACTTCATCCATTCTTCTTTAAGGCAAACAAAGCATTGTTCCATCACGTGTTCATTCAGGTTTTCATTCCGAATAGCCATATGCATTTTGTTTAGAACAGTTGGTGCTGCAATCAATTTTATTTCACTTTATAAAATATGGGGAGGGAACAGCATATGTATTAAGCATAATCTACCTATTCTCCATTATGAATATAAGCCTTTAAACTTATTTAATCTCAATCTCCATTTTGAGCATAATTTCTGTTGTGAACCTAATCTACATACTATATTACGAGCATAATCTACTTAATCCCATTTATGAACATACTATAGTAACTCTGTATGGAGCATAATCTCTGTTATGAATATACTTTAATATCTCTGAGTGTAATCTACTGTAACTCTATTGTGAGCATAATCTACTATAGCTCTATTATGAGAATAATTAAATGTTTTCTTTACCTTTTTTTCTATCTCTGTATCTGAAATTCATTATAATTTTGAATTCAAAATTTTTAAATATGTCGTTTCTCTGACTGTCATTTTAAACCAGGTATAATATACATGTTTACTGTTGATCAGTTGCACCAATAAATATTCTTAATAATATACATTATTAAAATAATGAGTCACAGCTGATATGACTCATTATTGTAATAAAATATACTAAAATCATGAGAAAGAAGGTAGGCTAAATGAGAAACTGAGTCACGCACCCTTCTCTGGAAGACTAACTGGACTGTACAGTCGGAATTTATAGGAGATGAAATCCTCGTCTACTTCTGAAATATCTGAATCCAGCGAACTGATGGTAAAATCTTCATGAAGAATGATTTCTAGCATTAGAAACCTCTCAGAGGACAAGACATGGTCTGAAAGAGTGGTGTTAGGATTCTGGCCAAGGAAGTTGCATCTCCAAGACTCTTCATACTTGTCACTGTGGTAAATAATGCGACAGCAGCCTTTGGGCAGCAATATCTTTATGTAAGAGAAAAAAAATATAACTTACTATAATTTAGAAAACAAACAAAACCCCTTAACATGAATTTATGTAACAAATCATATTTAAGAATTATTTAAAAACTAATATACGAGGGTTATAAAAATGGGAATAAATATGGTAGTAAATAAATAAATATAAAAGTGAAAGCGCTTTGTTAAATGTTTGACTTAATTATGTAAATAAGATTAAATGAACACTAAAATATAAAGATAAATTCAGTAAAGAAATGTTTACCTTTAATGTATCAAACAGGGAAGATAGCAGCAACTTATCAGAGCAGCATGCAATTATCTGGTTCCCAATGATTACATGATGTGTCAGAATCTGGAATTTTTCATTTCCCAAAATCTGTAACCAGAACCAAACAGACATTCAAAATCACTATCCAAAGGAATAAAACCAATATCATTATTATAAAAATCAATGTAGCTGCTGTTGCCCACAATAACAGAACTTTGCCATTAAAAAAATGCAAACAATTCCTGTTCACCTCAATACTGAATGCTATTATTAATTACACAAACAATAAAGCCCTCTAGTTACCAAACCCATACCTAGAGCTGCTTTTCATTAAGTGTGTATCCTATAACCCTATGTACTCATAGTATTAGCTTGGCTTATCACAAATTAATGTAAAACAAAGTTTTCTCCATAAACAGAGTATAAGTAGGGAATGTATTCCTGAAGGATGAAAAACAGTTTATTTTTAGAAAATAGATCATGTAGGAACATAACAGGAACAGAAATAACAGTTATAATGATAATATTTTAACTGAAAAGAAAATAAAACATAAGTAATTTAAGAATGCTTCAGAAAAATCTTTTTTAACATAAGGCAACAACTTATATAACCTATAAAATAAAAAAATCATTTAGTCATAGCTTTATAATTGATGGTTTTAATTATCTTGGTAAACAACTATTTCCTTCCCAATGTTGTTTTATTTTGTTGAAATATTCCCTTCCTAGTAAATTCTATTCTGTCAAGATACTTAAAAGCTGTAGAATTAGTAAACTCACAAAATTACAATCATGGCTGTCCATACCTGAGTGGATAGAGCAAAGGGAAAAAATTCCCAAGATCTTCATGTGTTCTAGTTAAGTGTATTCAAGGTGATATGTACGTGTCATCTTTGATGTCCACTGTCTTTTAGTTCAAAGCACTAACATTCTAACCATAATAAGTATTACCCTACTGCAGAGATCAAATGAAACCTGTGCAATTTCAAGCAAGCTATGTCTTGTATGTGAATTGCACTATATCTAACTGAAACATATAACTGATGTGAACAATGTTCCAGTTTCAAAATATATCCCCTGATGTAAAAGTTATGGTGTTGAAGCATTATCATCTGTATTGTGGAAAATGCTCTCAAGTCCAAATCAAGAAAGTGCACTGCAAAATGCTTTTGGTAAAAAGAATAAAAGGCAAAAAATTCTATGTAAAAGGAATATAAGGCAAAAAAGTTTAAGGTAAAAAGAATAAAAGGACAAAAGCACAAACTCCAGATTTCATGTGTTGTAAATCAGCACAATTGTAAGATCTGACTGCATACTCGCATTGTGAGACAGAGTTCAATATGGTTATAACTATATTTTTGTAACAATTAAAACAACATTGCCAACAAATGTTAAAGAAAAAGAATTTTATGTCTGCACTGAGTTTAATATCTCCTCAACTCCACTCCACAATCTATTACTAGTATTAGGCACTTATCAAGAGATTTGAGTAATTTCAGATGTCACTGACATTTCAAATACTTAATTTTTTAAAAAGCTCAATGACTTCTAGTTTTCATGACTTGAATAAGGTAAAAATTAATATTATTATTATACACTAATTGGTAAAAATGAATATTATTATTATACACTAATTGGTAAAAATTAATATTATTATTATACACTAATTGGCAAACCAATGAAATTCGAAGGATAAAAGGTATAATAAGACTGTTAAAAAAAAAGATCAACTGATAGGTAAAATTATGCTTTCCAAAACATATTTAGCTTAGTAGTTAAAATATCATTACTTGTCTCAAGTGCCGAAGGCCTTTGATAATTGGTTTTCCTTCTTCAGCCATTACATTTGGTTTATCTGTACCGCCTGACTCTGTACTGACCTCCCTACTATAGTACATATTCTGGGTAAGAGCATCACTAATCTGGTCTTGTGATGTCAAAAGACTGGTCTCTGATGAAATTTTTCTCGTATACACCTTGATGAAACCTTCTTCGGTCTCTAAGATAAAAAAAACAGGCAAGCTCGTAAAAAAATGCAAGCATATAAAAATATATAAAGATTATTTTAAAATTTAAAATTCTTTCTGCATTTTTAAATTAATAAGAAAGTAACTTGGAATAAAAAAATATCTTCACCCCCACCCCCAAGTCATATATTTGAAAGTGTCCATATCAACCAGTGTTCCTTGATCACACATCGTTCGATAAATCATGAGACTTCCTGTTGCCTACTTCCTGCGTAGTCAATTCTGCGATAACTGAAGTGCATTTCGAAACGTTTTCTCTTTGATGCATTCATTTTTTCAAAAACCTTTTTTTCACATTTTGTGTTTCAAACGGATTTTGAATTGTCAAGTGATAGTGAAGAGCTTACAGGGTTCAATTTGTTGGACATTGAAGTGGGAGAAGTTGCTTTTGAATAGGACGATATCAACAGTGACATTTGTGTTAGTAGTGTGCACACATTTAAATAGTGTTTTCACATAGTGTATGTGGCTGATAATCACGTGGATTAAAATTTGACACCGGATAAGTACACTTCATGTAAGGTAAACAATAAAGATGCTTTATTTTCCTGTCATTTGCATTTTATTTCATTGAAATATATGCAATAATATCTAAGTTATGATGTTTTTACTAACATAACCCTAAATCTCACTGAAGTCCTGAAAATTCTTGCCGCGCAGAGCTAAGAAAAGGAAAAATGTGTACCCAGTAAAGGGTTAAGAAAAGAAGTTAAAGAATAATGTAGAAACACTGTAAAATGCTAGAGACAGAAAAAAGGCAAGCATATAAACATAGTTTCCAGAGCTAATTTATTTATAAATAACAAGCTAATTCATAACCATTCAGATAACTTTCAGAGGTGCACAAAATACTAAACAGACCACACCTGTCCTAAAATTTAGAATCTTTCAAGACCCAATAGATAATTAAATCTTAACAGCATGATGTCAAACAGATCACAATAAAAATCTATGTCTAATCACATTTGATGAAAGAAAGAAAAAACTGTACCTTCTTGCTTCTCCATGTCAATAATGGAGTCTTCTGTGGGTGGTCCTTCCAGCAATGTTTCAGTTATTCTACTGCCACAGGCCTTGAGAGTCCATACAAAGGCAACATGCAGCATTTTAAATATGTTTCGTTCTCCTGTCAGTTCTAAAAGTGATCTTGCTGGCTTGTTATTTCCACTCCTCTGTTTCAACATTAGGAAATTTCTTGGCTCTAGTGTGGCTGATGTCCTGCTAATGCCTTGTGGATTCTTGTCAGCTTCCTCTTTGGTAACCTTTAAAGTTACAGAAAAATTTGCATGCTAAATGCACAAAGCTAATAATCCACACGATTTACCTTGAGTAGCACCAACTAAGAATGACAACAACGTATGTAGTGCAATACATTCTTATTAATTATTGTATTATTCATCCTAAGGTACCAAAAACAGAAAACACTTCAACATTACAACAATACCAACAATTAAATATATATGTATATTATGACAACACCCCCCAAAACTCCAAGCACCTATGCTTAAACTGCATTTAAAATACAAATTATGCAATCAATTAACAAAGACAGCACACTCAGCACAATCTTTCATATTTCAAAAGCTACTGACTTTACTAATAAATAAGACTTACTGTGAACAAAATCAAGTAAAAGTAACTGGTAAATATAGTGTGATGCCAACACCACTTAGCTTATGATTATTATTAATTAATTAATCATTCATATAATCATAACTAAATACTGGTGATGAGAATCTTAATTTATATTATTAATAATTCTCCAGCAGACATCACTCATCTCTCTCACTTGGCAGATATACAGGTGCTGCAAACATTTCCTCTTTCCACAACATTAAGACTTTTATTGTCACACAATATTCCAAAGGTGGAAAACTTATTACTAAAGAGAAGACAAATCTGTCTGAATTCTATATTTAGCAAGCACCCATCCACCCACTTTCTTCTCCAACATAAGATTATCAATATGTGTAAAATGGTCAAAAAATTTAATAAATCAACAATCAAATATACATATGACAAATACGATGAAAAAGATGACACGAAACCACGTTCAAATATTTTCTATTTAACAATCCTATATTTAAAAAAAAATACAATTCAACACAATCACAGGATAGATCTTATCAGAGAGCAGAAATGGAGTTATTAGAGATAAGTGATAATAGTCTTTATATAACCTGAATTAAGCGCATTTGCAACAGTGTCACAAGTCTTTTGTCCACGTCAACATGTCTCTCTCCCTGCACATGTCAAAAATACTGATGCACTGTTATTCTCTTGAAACCAACTTGAGCCTCTTTGCTGTGTCAGTTCCTTCAAGCAGAATAACAATTGTAGCGATTTCTGGTAACTTCTCTGTACCAAAAATTGTTCAAGTAATCAGCATATCTTGTCACCATACATCAAAGGGGTGTAGTGTATCTCCACACTTACACATTGCTCCTGCCTTTACCACGGTTTGGCTGTAGTGGTTTACAAACAGTAACCAGGATTCAAAACACATGAGGGAAGAAAAACAAAAAAGGCTGCTTAACCTGAAAAATATAATCAGGCAGCAAACCCAAGTTTCCATTCTTACTTACATTCCAGTCTCAACTTACAGTTTCCTGCAACAGTATTTTTTAGCCCGATACATGCACAGTATAATAAATACAGCATATCAAAACAATGTCAAGTGTTCGCACATTACATACGAGTAGCTTAGTTCAAACATTTGTAGAAATAATAGTCTACTCACAGAATACATCTCTACGTAAAACACAAGTATAACATATCAATAACAAAAGTGCATTCTCACTCAAACAGTCAGTTAACTCACCATTAACTAAGCTAACGGCCACCTATCAAGACTGGACTTCTTTGCCACTTCAAATTTAAGTGATCAGACAATAGATTTCTCTACAGCAGGTAAAATTTTTGACCTCAGCTCATTGGCTGGTCTCTTTCTAGTAAATCATAGCCATTTGTCTAAATAAAACTACTCACCCAGTTGAACAAGTTTGTATTACATCAGCAGTTTCTAGCATATTCTCAACTCGGGTTGTTTACTTTCAACTTTGACACTTACAAAAATACTATCCAAGGTCGGGTTACTCTGACAATTTATATAGCAAATAAATATTAAAATAGGGATAGGCAAATTTACTTCGCCATATATAGTTTCTAAACTGTGCAAAACTCTTTTGCAATCTGTACAATAGCAAATGTATAAATATAAATATCAGGCCTACTATGTGCAAAATAAATATCTGATTAGGAAACAAAGGGTTAGGTTAGAAGACAAGAAAAGAAAAGAAAAAGAAAAAAAGAAATGCTATGACAGACAACAAGGTCCAAATACCTTTTCAGCTTTGCTCTGCAGCATTTCAATTATAATGCGAAGCTGAGGAACCAAAAATGGCCAAGAATTGAGAAGGTAAATGCGATCCATCATGAAGACAACAATACTATACCAGCGCTTGAGGCCACGAGCTTGTGCATCTGACACATAGAACGTGTGGCTAAGGACATATCCATTTTGCTCATCCCCAAAGAAAATGGGTCCTTCACGACCAGGACAAACCTGTTGGTTTATTAAAATATTATACAATGCACATTACGGTAAATTCACTTATACAGAACTTTAAAGCATAAAAACAAGTATAGCAAAGTGATATGTAAGAAAATGACAAGATGGAATAGTGAAAATGAAAAGTAGCTTAACATTCCAAACTAAATAGCAATATTTACAATTAATAATAATAATAATAATAGATTAAAGGCTTGCTTATTCCAATAGTATAATTAGAAAGAGTAATAATGAATATCTGATTAAATTTCAATACATGTTATATCAAACAAAAAATCTAAAAAAATAAAATACAAATCAATGATATTTTTTAATCAATAAGAAAGTTACTTTTGATATAAATATAAAATCATTGTTATTTGTTGCCTCAAAAAAAGATATAAAATAATTAAGAAATAAAAGCTGGCTGGCCATGAGATCTAAATCTGGTCCCTCAAGCAGGTGTTAAGGGTTCAAATTTCACCTTTTTTGATTATGGTAGATAAAGATTTTTCAACCCATAAATGCATTCCCTAGCCTGTGATTATAGTGTTGTGCCCATAGTGGAAAAGGCTTGGAGGTTGCAAGTGATAGGCCTATTAATGTAATTAAGTGCTAAAAAACATTTCAAATTCTTTTTTAATGATAAAAATATCATCAATTATATTCATAAATATGTATAATGTAATACTTGTTTAATGATAATCATTAATTTTACTGTTTATTGTTACTAAACTTATTTGTCTGAATGCTGGATTCAATTAAAATAAAAGAAGCTGAATAATTTGCAATATCTGACTACCAACACCCTAGGTTTATTAAACTATTACAGTATTTGATATAAAAATATTAGTAAAGGTAATACTAGAGTTAGTAAAGAAATTGTACATTCACATCCTATAAACAGCATCTATCTCAATGTATGAGTATTAGATATAAAAATTTTAGTAAATTTAATATTACTATTACTAAGACTAGTAAGAGTTAGTAAAGCAGTTGTATAACCATTCACATTTTATTATAAACAGCACCAAACATCACTTTCCTAGTATTAAATATCAAAATCTAAGTAAATGATATGCTAGAGTTAGTAAAGCAGCTTTACAAACATGCATATTATACTTTCTAGGCACATAGCACTACCTCACAACTCAGACTTCGGATGCAGGCCTGTCGCATCCGTGTGAAGATCTGTGGAATGTAAGGTTGTTGAGTACTGATGTAATTTAATTGTGCTTCTTCATCGTGACTCATATACCCTGTCTTGACTGACTTACAGCCCTAAAAAATAAAAACAAACTCTATATAAATGGTCTATTCTGCATTGGCAAATGGCAGTAAGATAAAGACAAGGAAATGACTGAGCTATAACAATAGCAATTACAGTTAAACAATATTTATAATTTCTTATTAATTATTTAAGATTATTACACTTTAACAGTGCATTAATGTTAACATGCCAAAAATATTACTAAGAAATATGCACCATAATTCCTAATTGGGGGTGCTAGTGTAAACAACATATTTTAAATCAAGAGCTTCCATCAAAAAGTAACTTCAACCCTCATCAAATACTAGTAAATGACTACATATATAATAAAAGTATCAATACTGCAACTTATGATAACCATTATATAAAACAAGAATAAATTGATAATAAATTTAATTATGCTCAGCACATATACAATATAATTTACAACACTATGTAATAACTAACTTTAAAAATAAACTTTATTTCCAAAAATGCACTGATCAGTCATATACAAAGTTTATGAAAAACATGTGCTAATATCCACTATCCAGCTCTATGGGAAAAATATCTCATAGCTGAATTAAAATTATGTAATATAACTTAGTAATTTATTAACATATTCATGCATATAAATATAAAAACACATTCTCTTCCTTGTGAACCATTACCACCCATTAACTGGAATGTGCTATAGACATTATAACTCTTCCTGCAACTTACCAATTAGAACATAACTTGAAAACTGTACAATAAATGTATAATTAGTTACAGACTCATCAATGATCAAATCAATACCAACAAAGTGACAATGGTCTGACAACCTCTAAATTTTTTGAAAATATTTGGGAATGTCTGGAAATGGTTGGAAATTTTTATGTGAAGTGAATTATGTGTAATTTTGTGTATATGCTTTTGTTGTGCTCCTATATATTTTGCAAAATAAGCTTTGTATTATTATTATTATTATTATTATTATTATTATTATTATTTCTGTAGGCCTAATAGGTTGACCTTCTGTATACACTATATACAATGTAACTCTGTTGTGTTACTGTCAATGATTTTCATATTAAAAAGTTATCAAAACATTACCATATATTTAAATTTAGTTTAATAAAATATTAATTCAAATGTGGTGAAAGCTATTAAAGTGTCTATATGATAATATAAGTTTTATATAACAATTAACATATTAATTATTATAACTATTAATAGTATTAGGCCTATAAGATTACTATTTTACTAAAAATGTAAAATAATTATATAAATTATAAGTAGTTTTATTTTATTCTAATTTTATTTTAAGCATTATGAAACCTTAAACATTTTAAGAAATTGCATTTTACTCTTGAAAATTTTAAAAGAAACAAAATAAAAATAAAAGATATATGTCTTTTTAATCCAAGAACAAGACATATACTAATATTTATAATAGGGGCCTAAAAAGTATACAGATTTAACTAAATATTTATATTCATATATATGCAGTATACTCTAAGAAAATGTCTAGAAGCGTCAATGTCTATATATTAAACAACGCACACACATAAGTAGAAAAAATAAATAAAATGAAGATTATATTTATATACAAACCAACGAAAAATCCAAACCTCTTATAACTATATAAGTCTTATTGTTCTTTCAATTTCTTACCTCGCATAGATGATCTCTTGTGCTATCTTTCGAATTTGAAGAATGAGTCGATGCAGAAGATGTAGTGACAGAATCAGTTGAGCATACACTTGATCCAGCACTGAAAGACGGAGATCTCACCTGCTTTCTTGAACTATCACCAAGGGCACTGTCTTCATTATCTGACGATCTTTCCAATGGTCTGAACGTTTGAGTACAATACAGAATTTTTGGTCCATGAAGTTCACAAAAATGGCACAAAGCTATGATTGCATTCATTTCTGTATCAGAAAAAAAAGACGAATACAAGAAAAAATATATTAATCATATAAGGCATGGGAACCTACTTAAAAATTATGATCTTGTGATCGGCAGAAACAAATGCCAGATGTCATGTGATTTTGTTATGATTCTGAGTCAGCTCCTGAATTCATACCATCTTGAGATAAATAATATTTGAAAATTAGTTATTAAGGAACCAAAACTTCATAGCTTACTATTAGAAGAACTTTTTAGTAAATTTCAAAGCAGTTTGGCATTATTTTAATATAAAAAAAATATCATTCCATCTTTAAAAAGTCAGGATATGACTTTTATTCTCAAATTATTTGAGTTAGCTAAACTTTATTTTTGCGCCCCCCCCCCCGGCTTTCTCCATTTGAGAACAATACACTATCCATACCCCTTTCACAACACTTTCTTTAGTTCTCATGACATTTTATTTAATTGAGTACTTATGGGTAAAGCTTTAAAGATGATTGACTATTGATTAATTTTACAATACTGTATATATATTATATATATTTTGAAAACGCAGAACGAACCTACATACATAAGGAGCAATGGATTAGATGAGACCATTCGCAAATCAACGAATGTTAGAAATGGACATAAAGAAGTAAATAAGTCAATCAGTCGATTGGAATTTCCTTCTTTTTCCGCACCTACTGTTGAAATCCCTAATCTTTTCTGTCATCTGAGATAATACATAATAATTTGACACACCTTTAAAAAAAGTTTCAACGTTTCCTGTGTGTCAGTGGGAAATGAGTTTAGAGGTTTATCGTGCTCTAATTATTGATTTGATCTCCCCCCTACCCTACATGTAACTGACCACGGTGTCTTTATTTAGCAGTCTTAATTGAGCAATTCAGGAGGATCCTCTGACACTTTTTAAGGCCCATGGAAGTGCTTAAAGATGCAACAAATTTTATTGTTAAGGGGAGTATTTCTTCCATTTGTTATGTAGTCTGCAAGTAAATAATTTGCAACATTTATAATAATTTTATTAAGCGTAAAAGGAACTGAGCATTCCTGGATAGCAAGTACACTCCTCTACAGCTATTAGGGTCATTTCTCCACAGATTTCAGTGGCCCCCTTGCACACAGTCCTGGATATCAAAAGTGGTTTCGGCTGTTCTAAAAGAGTGTTTTTGCTTCCGACCAATGAGCAGAGATATTTTAGAGACTCTTGACATCAAAGTTGTTTCAAAATGGCGCGATGCTTTCGATTCTTACAGTAGATATAATGACAGCTCAAGCATGCACAACATTGAACTAATACACTTTTATATTTATAACAAAAACACACAGTTAACGATTGACTTAGTTGTATGTGTTATGGATGCGAATTTTAAGATGCAATATTTCTGATAGTAGTGGACCAACAAAATGCTGCCGTTTTATCGTGTACAGACTTGAAATTGAGAACTCGTAAGATGCTTTGTTAGAACAGAAATTAGAAAAAAAAAAGTATAATCTGAGACTTCTCGTCTTTTTTACTTATTATCACAATTTATCATGCAGAAATATATTAGACAGGCTCTGGGATTTGTGGCAATGTGGTTACGTGTTTAAAAATCTCACATGCTTATGAAGATTGTGGGAAAAAATAAAAAAAATAATGAATTTGCGATCGGATTCAGAGGTAAGAAAGAATTCCGAAGATTTTGCTACTCTTTCACATTTTAATTAATTACCATGCTCAAACTTGTATTTATGACATTTGAATGCACAACTTAGATATGAATTATTGTCTTTTTAAATTACGAATTAACGAAATACTGCTGCCTGTCCACACAAACCAACCCACCTGTCTACTCATCCTTAACTGAGCCCGATTTCCTCGAATCGAAATTCAATAAAGAAATCTCCGTCCTTTTCACTTCCTTGATGGTTTCAATGCTACATGCTTAATTTTAATCTCAGTTATGCTTATGAATACATATTGCACTAGATTCATGCACAGAGACAAATCATTATTGATATAATAATGATAGTAGGTCTTAGATCAGAGCTAATGGATAAAGTAAATTTGCATATTTGGTAAATATCAGACATGTTAACCCTCACTTTTACTGGCTTTAACTGCAAAAAGACAATAGTGTATATATCAGACATATTAACCCTCTCATTTGCTAGCTTTAGCTGCAAACAGACAAAAGTAATAATCAAATATGAAAGAAATAACACTTTTCTATTTGTAATTTTAATTTTTTTTTTGCATGCTTTAACAATAGTGTTCATTGTATACTGTTCTCTTATTTCATAACCTATTTATTTATTAACATTTCAAGTGATAATTATTCATTAAATTTTTTTAATAGATGAATTGTTGTAATGTAACAAATCCCATGTTTCTTCTTTAAAAAGTTATTGTCTTATAATGATAATGTGAAGCATAGCCAGGTAATTTAGTTTAGAATTAATTAATTAAACACTAATAGTAATAAACTTAAGAAATAAATGTATACTTTGAATTAATCTGTAGTAAATACTTATTAATGACATTTGCTAATTTGCTTTTCTTATATACTTCTCAATAAATATAATTTTATATATAAGATGTTTTCTAATAAATGTACTTTTAAAAAAGGTAATTAATTTATAATATTAATAGATAACTTTGATTCCGATAGTCATGAAAAAGCAAACACATTTACACTGATTAAAACAATAATAAAAATTACATATTACATGTTTATTATTATAGATTGTATTATATTACATGTGTTGTTTATTTTGAAATAATGAACATTATAAAGTTATGTACTATTCTCCCACACACAACCAACATATTTTCTTTTTATCTTTAACCATAACTTATATAACTTTTATAAGTTATATATTTTTCTCTCTTGAATTCTTAATTAATTTTTAAAACTCATTTGTTAATTTCATAAATAAAGGATTGCTTAATACTTATTATCTTGATATAATAATATATTTGGAATCATCTACATAGTCATAAGAGCACAAGATAAATGATGATTAGACGGTTTAGACCTATTTTAATACACAACTTCAGTCTTTCATTTGACAATCTAAACAAGCAAACAATACAATATACCACTTAAGGCTACAGTGATCTCATGATACCCATTATTTATATTATAGTAGTGCAAATGTTAAAGGTCAATGCTATTTTTGGTCTCCCACTTTTTGGATCTGTTCCAGGTGTACATAGAAACTATTCAAACACAGCTGTTGACATATGGATACCTTTCAATATTTTTATAGCCCATATTGTTGTTTTGCTTCTCATACTGTACTTTATTTATGTAATTAATAAGTTTTGTGGTTTATTAACTTTAGTTCTGTCAGTATTAAATTTGTGACAATCATAGTAGTTAAACTTTGTAGTGCTACTTCTACTATAGACTGAGTAATAATTTATACTACAATGGTAATTTAGAAAACAAGCACTGTGCTTAAAGCTGTTGCACTTTTACTACAAATAACACATTAGCTTGAATAATAAGATCAAATTTGCTCTAAATCTTTCTTTCTTATTTATAGTTCCATAACAGCTTCTTAGCAGTTTTTACTGCAGAATGAACTCTGAAGTCATTAATATAAATAGTAGCTTCAGAGTGTAAATTTAATTAATGAATATATTTCAGCTACAGCACTTCTATTGTTATAAATTGCAAATAGAATCAAATGATATAGGCAAAGGCAGTTTGGAACCCTAGCCAAAATTGTGACATCGGCTATCCAGCAAAATAATAGCTGTGGGTAGGGCCATGCTATTGAGTTATCTTGACTCAGTGTGTGTTTATAACTTTATTGCATACATTGGGCAAGTTTAGCTCTGACTTTACTGCAACACAGAAGGCTCAGATTTGATCACTAAAATGTTTTGGTGATATGAGAATTGTATGAACATTTGGAATATTTTTGTCAGTGTTTATAATCATGAATCCATTCAGCATTACAACAGCAATATCAGGACAGGTTCACTTTACTACTAAAATTCAACATGTGAATGGACAAATTCAGGTTATGGTAGGTGACTTGCATAAATTTACAATTTATAATCCATTATCTTAAGAATTTAAATTTTAAGTTTGAAACTAGTTTCTAATAATGTAATTGTAATTCACTGCTGTTGTTATATTTCAAAATAAAATGGTCATTTGGTCATATTTTAAATGATGTCATAATTATGATTATATAATTAGACAAAATTCCAGTGGATTTTTATACTAATAATATATATTTAAAATTTATTTCTGAGCAACTGAAGATTAAATATTTACATACCAATATGGAAGTTAAATTAGACTTAATAAATACCATATGTATGTGTATGCATGTGCATATTGTGTATAATATATGTCTTAAGTAGATGTGTGTTGAATATTATAATATATATTTAATATCATAAATAATTATCACATAGTATATGATATCATAAAGTAATTAATGTTGCAAGTGGTAGACACTCTCTCTAGTAATTGTAATAAAAATCACTTTTTATATTCACCACACAGTAATTCTGCTAAATACCAGTCTGTTTAGGGTGAAAAGAGGGAATTAATTTAATCAAGTAAATTAAAGTTTCCATAAAATCCTAAGCAGGGTCTATAAATAAAAACTGGACACGTAACATTTAAAAAATGTATTAAAATGTATAAACAATCGAAAAATGTTTTTTCATTTAAAACAAGATTTGAAGTGAGAGACTTATAGATGAAGTACAATTGAACTTCTTAATACTAATAATAGTGTAAGTAAAATATATTTCAAAACTATTTTAATTACAAAAGAATATTTTTGTATGATGAGCATATAAATTTCACACAACAAAAAGAATAGGTGAAGTGGTGATTTAAGATGAAATATGTACATATGAAAGAGGGAAGAAAGTATATCATGTAACAATGAAGAGGTATGTGTTGAAATTTGCTGATGGCATACATATTAAATAGATTGTCCCATACTGGGAGAATGGGGCAAGAGTGCACTTTTGTTTCTCCTGACATTTTTCTGTTTTGTTGTATTATTGAACAATACACCATAGATGAGGTGATAAATGATGATTAATCATTCTTTAATTATTCAAGTTATCAAGATAGTGTGTGCATATGTGCACATATATATGTATTTATTGTGAACTAAATCCATTTGAGTTTTAAAATAAGCAGTATCTGAAACCAGACTAAAAACTTGACCAATGTTTATTTTTTAAAATTTTGATATCTCTGTTTTAGTGTTCATCGCTTGCTGGCATGAAAGAGCTGCTGCAATATTTTGAGGTGCAGAGTCGGCTTTTGGATCGCCATGAGCTGAATGATGCCTATAGTCTTGCAGATGGCAATGAAACTGGCACTTTCTTATCGTGCATTCGCTATAATGGTGTGCCCATCCTTCCACCTGTGGTAAGTGACCGTGTAAAGAAAACTATTCACATTAATAGTCTTACATCATTAAATGAGGGAGAGCATATGAATTGTGGTAATAAAATGAAAATAAATAACTATAGAAAGTGACAAACGGCTTGAGTGATTTTTTTTCACGTCACAGATTAAGTAAAGCAGTGATGTGTTATTGGCAAAAATGGATCAGTTTTGACAATGCTAGTGCAAATTTGAAGACTGAAACCTAAAATGTCAAGTCACTGACTGAAGTATATCTTGTGTTGCAGATGACACCAGCAAGGCGTGAGGAAGCAAGACAAGCTCGCCATGATGCTGTGTTTAGAAAGAAATGTCTTGATACTAGGCGACAAACATCAGCTACCTCTGTTTCAGCGTTGAAATTTGATAACACACATGTTGGTATCATAAATACATTTCTGCTATCCTATATATGTATATATTAGTCATTTTGACCCATATTCTGTGTATGTGAGCCTCTGTATGTGTCTGTGTGAGCCCATTTCTTATAGTTGATGTCGGAGCCTGTTCCTTGCATTGTACTGTGTGTGTGTGTGTGTGTGTGTGTGCGTGCGTGCGTGCGTGCGTGCGTGTGCACGTGTTTCTGAGCCAATTCTTTACGTTAATGTGAGCCCATTTTTATGTTGCTGCCTTTGAGTGAGCCAATTTTGCGTGTTGCTGTCTTTGCCTAGGGAACCCATTTCTTGTGTTGTTGTCAGTGTTGGTGTTAACCCATTTCTTGTGTTGCTGTTTTTGCCTGGGTGAATCCATTTCATGTGTTGCTGTCAGTGTATGAGCCCATTTCATGTATTGCTGTCTATATCTGCATGAGCCTGTTTCTTGTGTTGCTGTCAATGTCTGCTTGAGCCCATTTCTTGTGTTGCTGTCTTTGTGCAAGCCCTTTTTTTTTTTTTTGTTACTGTCAGTGTCTTTTTGAGAGATAATGTGTCTCATTGTGAGATAGTGTGTCTCATCATGGATTTGTATACAGTCCTTGGTCTCACTATTTAGTACAGTTCCCTGTACTAAATCATCATCATAATTTTTACTGTATATGATTTTCACTTTATGTGCTGCCATTTGAGATGTATCACCCATCACCACCATACTGTGTTATCAAACCATGGCACACTGTAGTATCTTTATGTGAACCCTTGTATACTGATTAACAGATCATAGCTTGCTGTAGTATTTATATGTGAACCCGTGCCATGTACACAATGTAAACAGACCTTAGCTTGCTGTAATATATTTATATGAGTCCTTGCCATGTAGGTTGTGTATACAGACCATAGCTTGCTATAGTATTGTTATGTGAGCTCTTGTCTTGTATGCTGTGACATAAAACCATTGTTTTTTGTAGTATCTTTATCCTTGTACATTGTGCGTATATCATTTGTTGATATTAATCATTGTTTGCAGTAGTATCTTTAGGTAGGGTTCTTGCATTGCATTCTGTATCTACCATATGTCTACTGTCATTGTTTGCAGTAGTATCTTTATATAAGCCTAGTAATAAATAATCATAAGATTAACAATATTTTTAGAATATAATTAATTTGCTTGCCTAATATAAATGCACAATTAATTGTCAATTTTTTTCTAATTTGGTGAATTTAAATGTTAAATGAATTTGTATATTTCTTAAATGGAAATCAGGTTTGAAACTTATTTTAAAAATTAATCTTTATCATATTAAAAAATTAAAAAAATAAAAATAGGCATCCTCTTCTCCAGAATAACAACAAATCCCGAAGAATCAAACTCAACCATTCTATTAAAAAGAAAAAAAAGCAGACAAGCATTTTAAAATGTATTTATTAATAATTTTGTTTGTTTCTTGACATTTGTCTTTTATAGGCATCAACAAATGAAAGAGCCAGGAGACCCAAAGGATCTAAAACTACATTAGAAAGACCACTTGTATTAAAACCAGTTATCTCTTCTGCCTGGCACTCTGTAAATTCAGATAAAATGGTTGAATCAGTATTAGCTCCACAATGCAATAATTTTCTGGACACTAAAAGCACTCTTGGTGCCACAAGCCTTGGCAATACTTTTGCTACATTTGAACAAGGGCCAGAGGATTTTGGTTTGCATACTCTTGACTCTGTCTGCTCAGATTTCATGTCTCTTGAAGAAGCTTTGCCGACTGACTTTAATGGTGTTCCCCTTACTTCAGTAAAGCAGCAAAAGATCTCCCATGACTTACTTCGATTGTCAAAAGTGCTAAAGGTAAAGGATTGTAACTCCACAGGTGGAAGTGATGCTAGTGAGGTCCCATCTTCAGAGTCTCTGACAAATTATGAAAGGGAGGTAAATATACCAGCAGCTGACAGAATGATTAGTGGAAACACACCAGGTTTGAATAATGTCTCAGAAAGTTTTCTTCATGAAAGTCTTGATACAGTTGTGGAAGTTCATGCAGATGACAACATGTCCGAAAACACATCACGGTTTGCTGATAATGGGAGCAGACAGGGATCCCCTACAGACACTTCATCTCCCGCTGAAGGGAATCCATCTGTTGCTTGCAGCACTAGCACTAACACATCTAGCTTGAGCTCTGCTAACACAACTACTACTTCAGATAGTCAAAGGAGCAGTCGAAGCAGTCCAAAGTCTTTAAAGAATACTGTTCATTTTGCATCATTTGTAACAGAATACATTGACACTAGTGCTAGCCTGTCCTCTGAGAACATCACAGTGGTGAAGAAGAAATTGTCCACAGAACATGGACCGGAAGTGAAGAAGGGTTTGTTTCCTGACCCAGCAGGACATATATCTTTGGCTTCTGGACTCAGTAAGGTAGGCACCCTTGGAGTCAGTGCCAGACACAGTAAACCCTCTCTGGACAGCAGTGAGGGTCTTCTGGCCAGGGTTTCTTTGTTAGACTCTGAATCTCCTGTCTCTGCTCCTTCAGAGTCATTTAGTGTTCAGTGTCAGTCACTTGCTAAAGGTGATCTGTCTACTTCAGACAAAGAGAACGATGACAGACAAGCTAATGAGATATCTATTTTGGCTGGAACTGAAAATGATATTAGAGCAAATAGAGAAACAGTATTGGACCGACACTTACCATATGTGTCAAATGTTCCTGGATGGAGAAAAGGCTATGTAATTCCAAGTAACTCATCAGCCCAAGAATCAGAAAGAGCATTTTTAAGGGAGAGATCTGGTGTCAATGTTGTGAACAACACACAGTCTGCTAACAGCACAAATGTTTCTAGCTCTCATGGATCATCCAGGTTAGATGGAATGGCAGGTAACTCTGGTTCAAGCAGCAGCACTGTTGTTGAAAGTGGTACTTCTGTGAGTCCTGAGCCTGCTGATCCTTTACCTTTAAATGTTTCCACTCTACAAACTGAGCAGAGCCAAAGTACACGTGAAAGAGAGAAGCATTTTAAAATCAGCAAAACTTCTCGCAAGAAGCTGCCTCTAGAGCCGACCCAGCGAAGGCAGTATGCTGCACAGTTAGCTAAGGAGAATAATTTAAAACCTATGCAGACAAACCATGAGGAACCTTCACCTCAGGGACAAAGAGGTCTAGTTCGCAGTGGCTCCTATACACTCCTCGCACCGTCACCTGCACTCATTAAAGCGCAGACTAAGGATGGTGCGAGCCACAGCAGCAGACACAGGCCAATGAGGCTTGAGTATGATAATGGAGAAGACCGCACACAACCATCTGGTACCCTTTCATCCACTCCTTCTGAAGCAGCAGGTAAGGCCGAACATATCAAACGCTACCTGTCACAAGTCCAGCTTTTGAACTCTGAGGATGTCACGGCCTCCCATTTTTCTGCTGACCTTGATCCAAATTACCCTGAGGTCAACACTCAGCTGAGGAACAGTTTGAGTGTTTTGCAATCTTTGGCTCAGTCCCATTCAGCCTTAAACTCTGAGCGGAACAACATACTTCCTGAAGATATTCTGGTAGCACACAGCCAGCAGTTCAAGTTTATGATGGAACAACAGCAGCAAGAGCTGGAAGAAATGTTTGTTCAGCAGAGGCGTGAACAAATGCTGCTGCAGAGGGAGATAGAGGAACACCAGAAAAACATGAAGGTACATCTTTTAGTGCATTTTCAGGCATTTATAACCATAGAGCAGTATTACTATTTTATAACACTATGTGGATTTATAACCATAGAGCAGTATTACTATTTTATAACACTATGTGGATTTATACCTGTTGAAATTGTTTCTAGTATATCATACAAGCAATCACAGAAACAAACATAAACATTTCTTAAATATTTTATGAGCTATAAAACTCACATTCATTGCATTTTGAACTAGATTTTTTAAAATGTAATTATAAAAGCTTGAGATTTTAATAGTGTAATTAGCATTTAACAAATCAGCACATAATTAAAAACATGAGCAGAAAGAACATTTGGATTAAGAGTACATTTCTTGTTGAGAAACATTTTGTTAATTGTTATTATAAAATACACACATTTGCAAAGAAATTAAATTTTACTGTTGACTGTTTCAAGAGACAGCTGGTTTAATTATTTGGTTTTGGGTGCAAATATTTGTTACAAAACAGAAGCACTAATATAATATAATAAAAATATTTGTTACAAAACAGAAGCACTAATTAAGTTTAATTATAAACAAAATATACATATAACTACAGCTTAATTTCTAGCTTAAAAACAATTTTCTTTTCTTTCTTCTTGTTTGTAAGAATCAGATATGTAAATAAGTCAAAATATTTGCAGGAGCAACAAGACTTTATTGCTTCCAATGCACCTGAAAACATAAAAGTCCAGTCACATACAAACAGTGGTGAACTTAGTCCTGGTGTCAATGAAGGAGAAACACCAGTCAAAAGATTTAACTTTCCAGCACCAAAACACACTCATGTTGGACTTGGACCAGCAACCAGGTACACAGGACCTAGTGCTTTGTTAAATAACTCTACATCCACTTCAAGTTCTAGAGTATACCATCCAGTTCTGCGATCACCAATGAAGTTCTATGCAAGACCTGTCACTAGTCGAAGGCCTGTAACTCCAGCAGAGGTAAAATAAGTACCTTCTCAGAACTTTTGATGTATATAAGTAAAATTGTTCAACTCAACCTGGGTAGTGATAACTTGATAATGGTATATGAAATGGAGGTCATGCATTCCCATTATTAGTTTGTAAAGCTGTTATTTGCTAGTGTATCAGCAAGTTCAAGAACATTTTATAATCACTTTAACAGTTGTGGGATATGAATTTTCAATTTTGCAGTTTTATGAAAGAAAAGAAAAATGTCATTCATTGATAACTTTGGCTAAAGTAAAGCTACTCTTTGATCTAACTTATTGTTTCATGCTGAATTTATTGGGTGTTTTGTTTTGTAGAACACATTTATATTTATCATAGTTTTATGGAACAGGTTTGGCAACTTGTCTTAGTTTTATACAACAGATCTGGCAGTTTATCTTAGTTTTATGCGACAGATCAGCTTATATGTTTGACTTTTGCTAATGATCTCTTGAAGATTATTTTTTAATTACTTTTATTTTAACTGTTTTTATTTATATTTTTAAATCTATAAAAATGATCTTTCATATCCTTTTACGTTATTTTATCATTTCTCATACTTATTCAGGCATATGAACCATGTATGAAAGTAAAGTTTGATAAGCTTACTGCTGCAGCCAAAGGTTTTCTTACACGTCGTCTGCTGCAGACTGACAAAGTTCAGGAACTGGTCAAAACTATCAAGGTATTATTTTGATATTTTTCTTGGAGAGTAAATTATTATTTCAAATTAGATTACAGATACACATGTCTTTAATTATTTAACTTTTAATGGTACATGTATTGTATGATTGAAAGAATAATAGTATAAGTACATAATGCATATGGAAAAACTTTACCATAAACCAGTGTTTCAAAAGTGTGTGCTGTGGTTAAATCAGGGGCACCGCAGGATATTCCAAATTTTAACCTAACTGCAATAACATAAACACATTTGATAGGTGTTTTCTGACTTTAATCACTGTGGAATAATTCTTGATACACTAAGGGTGTCCATGAACCGAGAAAGTTTGGGAACCACTGCCATAAACTGTTAAAGAGTTTGAAAATATACATATGTAAAACTTGACAGTGTTTCTTTTGCTTTCAGAAATATGTTTATACTTCAGATATGAATATACACAAATTCTTTATTTAAAATCTTATTTTTTCCTATAAATTTTTCTTTGAACAGGATACTAGAGAATTTGCAAACAATTTTCAAGCTGAAACTCCAATCAAGATGGGGAACTACTCCACTCAAGACCGGAACTTACTGGAAAGGATTGTTGCCCAGGTAAGACCGTCTCAAAGCTCACAGGATGTCAGACATATTCTACTCATTGGCATGGAATAAGTTATCCACTGAGCAATGATTCTTAGACTGTCATCTTGCCCGCTCTCTCCCAGTACACAAGCATTCAGACAGCATGCCAACACAATCACTTTTCTTGTTATAAAGGCTTTATTGTTCTCCATGGTATATTTGCAGTTTTATTTTTTAGTTAAAGGAAGTAAAGTGCTTTGAGCTTTAAAAATTACATTGCAAATTACAAAGTCATTGCAATGAGTAATAGTAATAGTGTGGGTGCAAGAACTTTTTAAAATAAGGCACTTTATCAATTCGTTATTATAATAAGTAGTAGTAGTGTGGATATGAGAGGTTTTAAAATTACTTACACTACCAAGTCGTTATCATAATAATTATAGTAGTAATAGTAGTATTGTGGATATGAGAGGTTTTAAAATTACACACTTTATCAAGTCATTATCATAATAATTAGTAGTAATAGTAGTATGAATATATATATATATATATATAATATGATATTAAAATTTCACACTCTACCAAGTTGCTATCATAATTATTAGTAAATAGTGAGTGTGAGAGCTTGTAAAATCAGAGACTTTATCATCATTGTAATGCTTATTTGTGCAAGTATTAGTGTGGATGTGAGGCAGATTTCTACATGTTAGAGGCTTTTTACCCTCAGTTATCTTTTCTTGTTGTAATGAATGATGCTAAAGAACATTAACTTCTGAATGGGCATATGATGTGAATGAAAATGCTACTATCACAAAGCTTCAAACATGATTGTCAGTAACTGCAAAAGAAATCGTGTACAGGATTTATATAAGTTATCATCCTTACTGTCACCCTCGGCCTGAGCATCACTACCACTTTCTCCTCTTCAGCAGCACCATGACCATACCTCAACCACCTTCTCCACTCTCCTCCACATCACCATAATTTTAATATTTTTACCAAAAGATTTTCTTTTTCTTGTGCAGCTGCAAGCAGCACTGTTGGACATTCACGAAATCTTCTTTAATTCGTCCGTTTCAGAACAGATGGCTTTAATTGAGCAGACTCGTCAGAATTACAGAGAGAGAAAACTGAAAACTGTAAGTCTGAAACTGTATGTCTAAATATAAATATGTCTATATATGCTAAAATTGACTTGCAATTACTAAATAAATTCATACACAAATAAAGAGCTATATTTATTGAAAGCATACTGACTGATAAAGCATAACAAACATAAAGATTAATTGGTTTCAGTGTTTGCTGTAGCTCTAAATTTTCTAGCATACATGATACAGCCATTGTCAGTATTTGAAGCAGATGCTTTTTCAGTTAACCAATGGAAACTCTTTGCACACAGCTTCAGCCAAACCTATGATCTTTTAAGTAATAGCTTCATGAAGGAATGAGCGCTCTTGTCAGTGCAGCTTTCATTTCATTGAGAGAATATTCATCAGAGGTGGTTACAGCAACAATTTCAGGGAGAAAATATTCATTCAGAAGAGATTTCAGCAACAATTTCAGAATGAACCAAGCTTTTAATCGATTTCCAAAGCTTGAGTTTTAGAGTTCTGCTAATAAAAGTGGTATCAGGAGAAAGCTACACCTTTATTTTTTTTACCCTTACTGATATAACTGATATAAGAAAAAGTCATGTGTAGTTGTGTGTGAAAAGAAATCTGGACCAAAGCAAATTTTTTGATCACATAAGTGCATTGGGGGAAGTTGACCGCTGGTAGTACACTCCATAGTGTACAGTAAGAGTGTCTAATAGCACGATAGGTTTAAATTGCACTGTCATTTCTTCAGAATTAAATACTTCATTTTTATTTCATTCAGTCAGGTGATGACCCTCGAGAGACCTCCCCAAGAATAAGTGCAGCAACCTTGAAAGCTTTGGAGAGAAAGAGAAAGGCACAGTATCCTTGCAAAGATAAATGTTTGTTGCTTACAAAAAACAAGTTTGATATTTTTATCAAACCTAATGATATTGTATTTATAAATGGTAACAAACCCTATTATTTTATACACACATTGCAGCAAGTGCTTAACTAAACATTTGTAAATTTGCAGATAATACAATATGTTTTTTCATTGTGAATACCTGCGAGTCCCTTGCTTGATTTTCAATTTGTGGATATGGTGCAGAGACTGGCTTTGGGTATGCATATCGAAAAAGTGTGATCATGACAGGATAATTAAAAAAATTAAAAGAAATGTATTTACTGTATTAATGTAAAAACAAATACAACAACAAAGATTTTGTAGTGATAAGTGCTTCATTCATTTACATCATAGTTCCAGTACACTGCCTTAACCATATATAGAGAAGCAGAGGCTTCAGTATTAGAAGCACTGCGGCCTCGCACAGCACCATCTGCGACCAGCAGTCCTCGGTCTCAGAGTTGTATGGACCTAAGGTAGAAAGTTTTGTTTGTTTTTTTCTATGTCTTCATTAAGAACATTTGAAATGTGACCAATAGTCCAGCATTAATAACTTAGAAAATATAGATGGAGTAAATGGTATTTGATGGAGACTCAGGATTGTAAACCATGCTAAGTATTTGTAGCTGTGCAGATAAAATACTGGTCATTGCTGAACATGTCACATTTCTTTGTATCATTATCCACAACTTTCCTGACCTTACTTAAAATATATGTCAAGGTCAGTGACGTTTGTAAATCCTCAAGGTCTTAGCTGGTTTTGTGAATTTGTTACTGAGAAAGTATATCGAGCCACTTGTTAGAAGTTAGTCACTTTTAGACTCTCACATAAACATGGACATTTTGAAAGTAAGATTGGATCATCAAAATGATTTGTTTAGGAGACGGTCAGATGGGTTAGAATTACTGCATTGACTTTCTCTTTCCAACTTTGACTGGTATGCTTAGGATTATGTATTTGTAGCAGATGACATAGTAGCTGAATACCATATTAGCACTCAGTGCTTTTTAACTGCCTTTCTTTTTTATCAAAGATATAACTCTGGTATAGGGTTGTCAATGGTAGGATGTTTATTAGCACACATAAACGCTGTGGAGGATTTTTCAAGTGTAAAGCAGACAACCGCTGTCTTTTGAGGTCTGTCTCTAATGGCATTCTATAAAAAGCAAAGGGTTCATCCCATTGACAGTTATATCATTTGATTGGAAATTGTTTAAAACAAGATTGATTTATGTCTTTTTCTTCTGTTGTATGTACATATGCATTCCATTGCTTCTATTTATGGCTTACAGCTTAAGAAAATAATATTAAATGTGACTGTTTCATTGTAAGATTCTAGTGTAAGCAATGAAAGCCAGAATTTGGCCACAAAAATCTACTTTGATAACAGGTATGGCAGCATGCATGCTACTTGACCTATATGTTCAGAAAAGTCATGGATAGTGCAAGAATTCATAATAGTGTAGCAAATAACTTATGAATGAGATTTCATTACATAAACATAGCATTACATATAGCATAATTAGCAGTGAATAGTATTTATTCATATAGTGTTCTTTTTCTAGAAAAAAGATGGGGATACTGTGGTCCTTTAATAATATTAGAAGAAATTGAGAAGGTAGCCCTAGTACATTTTATTCAAGGTGAAGATACTGTAATCCCAACACAAAAAAATGTTTTGGCACGTGTATGTGTGTATCTGCATGCACTTTTGTTTGTATATGTGCATGTTTGAAGGGGAAAAAAATCAGATAGTTCCTGAGATGTGACTTAAAATTTAACTAATTTTAAATTTTCAGTTTTGACTCATGCATTAACTCCTCAGTCTTAGTTTTTATTTTTTGTCAGCTTGATCTTTTTAATTGACTGAGGTCATCAAAGATGATTAAACTAGAAATTAACAGATACAAACCGAAAATCCACTTTATGCAATTTCTGTTCTGTGCAACCATGCTGTAATGGTTGAGATACTATTTTTGTGGTTGAATTGTTTCGTTTTTAATATTTTATTTAAATATTTGCTGTTTTTAAAACTTCCATTCAAAAGAAAAATTAATAGTGACAATTCCGTTGGAGTAAATTAAGAAAACCTCATAAACAACTTAGTCATAAATTGAATTTTAAAATGTTCATTTGTGAAAAAAGATAAAGGCCTCCCTGAAAATTACACTTATAGTTGAGGATGTTGATTATATTTTAATTTTAATGTTTTTTAAAAGAACAATATGAGGTTTACAGGTGAGGGCAAGCAGAAACAGTTTTCTTAATTGCAAGGACTTGCTCATTCTTACAACTCATCAGATCTTCCTCTAACAATCAGCACATACAGCAAACACTATAAAAGATATTAAAGTATGAAAAAAGAATTAATACCATTAATTTTGTAATCTTAGAGTATTCATTAGTGATTTCAAGACAAAATAAGCTGGCAGATGAACCTCTAACTTTTTTTAAATATGTTTGATTATAGCATATATATATATATATATAGAATTATAATTAATTAATTTTTTTTAAAAAGTATTATTTAAATGAAATATGTGGTCCATCAACCGAATGATAGCTACACACTAGCCAGAGGTTTAGAAACCAGCTATTTGTATTACAGTATATTAATTCTTTCATTTGAATTTGATTCAATTTTGACATTTTGTGGATTTCAGCTAGGAATGTCCCTTAAAGAACAGCCAAGAGTAAGCTATTTTAAAGTACAATGAGTAAGCTACTTTAAAGTAAAATCTAGAGTAAGCTATTTTAAAGTACAATGAGTGAGCTACTTTAAAGTACAATCTAGAGTAAGCTACTTTAAAGTACAATCTAGAGTAAGCTACTTTAAAGTACAATCTAGAGTAAGCTACTTCAATGAAGAGTCGAGAGTAAGCTATGTTAAAGAACAATCCAGAGTAAGTTATTTTAAAGTACAACACAGAGTACTCTAAAGTACAATCCAGAGTAAGTTATTTTAAAGTAATCTACTTTAAAATACAATCCAGAATAGGTTACTTTTAAGTACAGTCTTGAGTAAGTTACTTTAAAGAACAGTACAGAGTAATCTAAAGTACAATCCAGAATAAACTACTTAAAAGAATAGTCCAGAGGATGCCACTTTAAAGAATAGTCCAGACTAAGTTACTTTAAAGTACAATCCAGAGTAAAGTTACTTTAAAGTACAATTCAGAGGATGCTACTTTAAAGAACAGACCCAAGTATGCTATTTTAAACTACAATCCAGAGTAAGGTACTTTAAAGTCCAGCCTAGAGGATGCCTGCATTTTTTCTTGGTGGGTAATGATTATTCACCTTTATGTTTGATCCATAAATGGTTTGATCAGTTATTAAGAAAAACAACAAACTAAAAGGCCATCGTGAAAATGTAATTTTTGCTCACTTCTAGCGGACCTATCAAGCGACACTTCCAATTTCTTTTATCCAGGGCATCAAGGCCTGCTGTTATGCACGCCCATGCTCACCCACAGGTGTCGCCAATTCATATGGACAATGTCACTGTCAGGTTAGTTTCCTTGCTTGATAGCTCCACAGTTATTATTATTGTGCTCAGTTATCATGAGTGTTTTGTATAGACTCTAGTTCAGCTACTGAGACAAGCAACCACAGAGTGCAATAGATGTTTTCTTAGAGAAAAATAAAGAAAAGTTATCAAATGCTACAGTTGTGCAGCATAAGAATTTTAAGTTTCGACTAAGAAGGCAAAATAAACCAGAATTTGGGTAGCAGAAAATTTTAAGACACATTTGACAAACTAGAACAAATTAGCAGATCTGTGTTGCTAACTTTTAAAATTGTTATTTATTACATATTTATTTATCTGTTAAAAGCAATATGTTTTGCTATTTTTTCTTATTTATACACACAAACAGTGATACACAAAATCAAGTTTTTCCCTCTATAAGAATATTTTACTTTGTGATAATCAGAATTTTAAAGAAAGAAACTGTTTATTAGAAATATTTTGCAAATTGAGGTTATTTTTTTTTTTAAATTTGGATCATTCATTTCTAGAATTCAGGGAGCAAGGTAAATATTTCTATCACACACATAATTGCTGTTTGATGACTACTATTATTTAGTTTTCTCAAGCTCTGACAATTTAACAATGAAGTGCAAGCACAAGTTAAATATAAGTGTAAATGACAAAACCAACTACAGTGTATGTCATAGTTTGTTTTTTTTTTTAAAGTTAGGCATTATATTGAGAACATTGCCACTTTATCACTAAATCACCATCTAAGTTCACATCAAGTGAGCATTTTGAGAAGTTTTTTAATAAAAAAAAAAATGTGTAAGCAAAGAAAAAGAAAAAAATAACTCATATTTTCTTTGTTGTAAATTAATTTGGTAAAATTGTCAGTTTGTTTCTTTTGTACTTATGTTAACCATATGATTATATTTATGGTGAAAGGTTTACAAATTGATATATTAAATAGGTCTGAGAAAAGTCGGCCACAGACAGCCCCTGAAAAGTCAGGATTACAACGGCCAAGGAGACCACAAACAATGGCTAGTAGTGCCCTGAACTTTGAGCAAGGTAGGTCCCAGGGCCATAATAATAATAAATACATGAACAGTTTTATTTAAAAATAAAAAATAAGACATTTTAAAAATAAAAAATAAGACATTTTAAAAAGTTTGGCTAAAATTTGTAAATTCTTAACAGAGGAATGAATCCAGAGGTAAGTTTTTCATAATGCATCTCACACTAAAAAAAATAAACCATAATGAAAATAAATACTTATTGTGTTGTCATATTAAGAGCTATCTTTTCATTTTATTTAAAAAATCCAAATATTGAAATTACAAAGAACACAAACTATATATATATATTTGATTTCCAGTAGTACTTGTAATAAGAAAAATTCCCTACTGTTTACATTAATTCAAGCATTAAATTTTATTTAAACTAACCAAAATTATTAACATTTTAAATATATTTTTTTGTATACTTTAGCTCAGTCCAAGGTGACCACAAAGCTAAAGCAACAGCAGTTGTTGCATCAGCACAACCACAGTCAGCAACAGCAATATTCTATCCCTCAACATCAACAAATTGCAAGCAAAAGTTCAAGTAGTCGAGCAACCAAATCTGGCAAATCATGGAGATGATGTTTTTACATACAGATGTCATGATCTTATAAAATTTAGCCAAGACTGCCAAACATATATAATAAAATAGAAAATATACATACACATTATTTTATACACTATATTCTTGCGAAACAAATTTTCATTTGCACACTGGTAAAATATAATTCTTATGTATATTTTGTAATGAATGATAATTTTTTGTTAGCTGTCAGTAAGGAAAACTTGTTTGTTATGATCTACTGCTGACTTATTGTGTTTTAATTCTAAAATGTGAAAAATTGCTTGTGTAAATAGTATTTAGTAACCCAATAATTTCTGGGAACTTGATATATAACTTCACTGACTGAAGAGTTTTTATTGCTTTTTATGCTTCAGTGACAATCTTTAAAGCTTAAAGAAACAAAACAATCCCCTCCTCACAAGTACTCATTGAAAAAAACATCTCACCTGCCTTTAAAAAATAAAAAATCCTCAAACTAAAAAGATGCCATTTTACTTAAAAGTTGTGTTTATTGCTCACAAATGCTTTCCTTTTGTAAATTCATCAAAAGCACATTTGGGGAGACATATTTTTATACTATAAGGGCAGTAAAAGGGTAATTGATAAAATAATCATGTAAAGTGCATTTTAAAATTATTTTTGAACTGAATATTAAATCACCACCAAGTTAATGGTTCTTTTCTTTAATTTAATATAGATGTATTATTTTTTTTTTAAAGTGTATTCTTGCTGTGATGTAATATACTACTATATGGATAGCACATATTACTAGGTGCAGCTTTAGTCCGGTGTAAAACTGGCACAGTGTAAACTGCAGTTTGACCACTTCACCTATTGTAGTGAATGATTCTTTTTAATTTTTATTTCATATGGCAGCTTTTACAACTGTAGAACGAAAGTTAGAGAAAAATACTTCAAATTCTTCACCAGGTACATTGTTTTAAATCATCTTATTATCTTTATTGTTTTATTTCTGTTTAAAGAAAAAAACTGCCATCCCATTAAAACCTGAGCCTATGTAATGTTTTGATTATTTAATATGAGACTTAAAGGAGTTTTCTTTAATACTATTAGCTGGCATTTGTACATTTTCAGAGGAGTTGTTTACAAGATCACTTCATTTTAAAAGAAGCAATAAATACCTATAAACATGATTTATTACTGAGATGAAAGTAACAATGATATTGAAGTTAGAGAGAATATTTAAACAGAACTGTATTCATTACAAACACTTAAGAAACAAGGTGTTAATTCAGGTAAATTTGGCAGCATTTCTCAGGTTTCCTTGTTGTTGCTGTACGAGATTTAAAATCATGTCATCTGTTTTATTTATTTTTTTTTAAAGAAACTCCTTTAAATTCTTTTTATGGTTGAAAAAAATTGTATAAGTCAGTTTTTATTTTGTCTAAAATTTAGCTGCTTTTTGCTTTTATGATCATTAATACAATTGACTCCATTTGTATGATTTTGAAGTATTCCATATTCCATCTAGCTTAATGGTTTTTTATTGTTATTGCAAATTTTCTGGTTTTGCTTGTAAATTTAGCATCTGCATTGAATTTTATGCAAATATAGACACTTCTTTTTTTTAAAAGTGAAATGTGTTTTGCTATTTTTGCCATTTATATTTAATTTGTGAATTAGCAGCTTTTGTAACTTGTTTATTAAAAAATCTTTTTAAGAGATTTTTGCATAGCAGTTAAGAGATTTTTTTCATTGCGTCTGGAATTAAGTAAATCAGACGCCTGTTTTCAACTCCACCCAATAATTTTGTTTGTTCATAGTTTTTACGAATAAAGGAATTATTCATTTAAGAACCAAAGTTTAGAAGACTAAAACTACTTACTAGTAAAATAGTTTAGATCTTTTAAAATCAGTTGCTGAAGGATAAAGAATGGTATAATTCACTATACTTAAAGTTGTGAAGGTGAAATGTTTTTAAAGAAAAGTTAATTCTGGATTTGAGAGTTTGCAGCTTACACTTTTAGTTTTAAGTAAATCCGTCCTCCAGGAATAGGTGAGTTCAAGTCTGATTGTGTGGTGTCACCGTCTTGAAATACACACAGTTATATACTTTGAAATCCAGAGAACAATATCATATTCAAGATACTTGTATATCTTAATAAAACAAGTAATTCATTTTATGTATTCTATATTCTATTTGGACTCTATCACTTTGAACTGATTCACTGAAATATGATTTGCTAACTTAAAACATTCACAAATAGTGTGCCTAATTTTATCATCATATTTAACTATCCGCCTACTTTTAACATCATATTACACTATCAAAAGTATCATACCATTATCATGCTATTATTTGATATACAGTTACATGAATACAGTTGTTTGTATATATATATTTTTTTATTTGAAAATAATATTTTCTTAACACACTATATAATGTTTACTTTTGTATATTTTGTGATCCTTCATTCATCTATCTCTATGAGTTGTAGATAAGGTTAAATTCCTCCAGTGCAGCGTTTGCAAAAATTACAATAAAAGTTTTTTTTTTTTTTAAAGTAGCCTACTAATGAGGCTGCCTTGTTTTACAAAAGAAATGCTTTGAAATAGTATGTTTAAAATTTTGAAAAAACTGTACTGTTGTACCAATGATTTGTGAGCAGAATTTTTTAAAATCAAAATCTGAACTTTTATATTCTTCTTGAGCCATCAATAGTTTTGTGTACATAAAATAAATGTATTAAACCGAGTGTAAATGAAATGAATGTAATTGTATATAATTGAACTGAGTTGTATATAATTATAGCTGATTTTTAAAAATGTTGTTGAAAAAAATAATTTGATAATTTATGTAGAGAAATGTAATATTTACAAGTAAATTTCTATTTATTTGCTTTATATTTTGCAATGATTACTATAATAATACCGTTGAGTCACCAGAAGTGCATTTCTGTTGGTAGTATATAAATTAGAAAACAAATAAGGAAGGCCAAAAAACAATTGAATAAAACAAAGCCTCTGAACATTTCAGCACCCATTTTATTGTGAGATTTATTTATGCATTTATTTTCTGGCATATATTGCACAACTCATTTATCTTAAGGAAAATTTGTTAAATATTCAGGTATATATCTTATGTCTCATCTGATACCGCTGAAAAGAAGCATTGTTACTAACTACTAGTTCTTTGCGCCATTTAAATTTCTTGTACATAAATCAAATTATTTTGTAATCAGAACATTCCATAGCTGTTTTTTTTATTCTTTACTTTAACAGAGATTAAGAAGATTTGTGCTATGTACAGACAAATTTTACACGGATAAATTGTATATAATTTGCATTTGTTCAGGAACAGTATTCATTTTCTTTCGTATTTGATGCAAGTTCTAGTTTGGTTCATCATTTATATTTTGCATTCCTTCCATTTGATGTTTGTTTGTGACATTAGTTTTGGATTAAAATTGTTTATTGAATGGTAATTATTTAAATGCAGCCAAAATTAAACAAAAATAATTTTTTGCTTATACAAAAAGAATTGTATTTTGTTTATCCGATGTGATTTTATGAATCTCATTTGTTGAATTAAGATTTCAGTTGTTAAAATGCATGAGATATTGATTGTATGGATGAATTATTTTTTGTTATTGTAAAGAACAGACAAGTTACATGAGAAAGTGTATTATTTTTGGTATATGTAAAGTGTTTGTGCACATGACTAACACTTATAATATTTATAAGCAAATATTAACAACACAAGTCTGAGGACAATCACAAAAATTGAGTTTATTTTGTGAAAATTTTAACTAGATAAAATATGTTTGAGTTAATTCACACCTACAAATGTCAGTTTAATATTAAAGACTTTTCTCTTTTTCTGGGGTTTGAAGAATCAATCTAGAATAGGCAAGAATGATTTCCCCCTTTTGTGCAGTTCAGATCTCTATTTTGTTTGTACAAAGTTATGGCAATGCAATTAGAGAAAAACAAAGGATAAAGCAGATTGTGACAAGGTACAAATGTGCATTGTAAGTAAAAACTTATTTAAAAAATATGTACACTTTTGAATAAATTAAGAAAATAATTACAATAAATGAGTATTTGGTTTGCTTAAAAGCTCTCTAGCCCATTAATAAGTTGTGAATTTTTTTTTTACTGATATATGAATGATGAAGATCTAAAATGTACACATTATTGTTACTGACACAAGCATTATAAGCATTTACTGACATATTAATGAAGAAGATCTACTAAAATGTACACATTTTTGTTATTGACACTAGCAGAATAAGCATATGCTAATGAGCAGCAAAAATGCATCATACACTATTTATAATAGACAGTAAAAATGCATCATACACTATTTATAATAGACAGTAAAAATGCATCATACACTATTTATAATAGACAATAAAAATGCATCATACACTATTTATAATAGACAGTAAAAATTATGAAACAATAAGCAAGCTTTTAATTGTTTCTTTTGAAATAGAAAAGGGTATACATTTATTTCTTTTAATTGCTTTTTCATTTAAGAAGTTCTTATTGCCTGCTTAAAATGACCCATACTCTTTCCACAATCCCCTCAATAAAATATAGAGAAAATTTATAAATATGTAAACTGGTTGTTATAGTTAACAACATGAATCAATACAGAAATAATACACATATCTTTGAACTCAGAAAAAAATATTTGTTTAAACTTGAATGGAAGTATACCATTAATAAATACTTTTTAGTTTCCAACTTGACACGCTATCAAAATGTAAAATAAATTAATTTAATATCTAATTAGAGAGGAAATATTTTATGAACTAGAGCAAAAACTACAGAATATATTATAAAAATCAATTTCTTTTAAGCTCACTTACTTTCCGCACTTCATCCATATCTCATAACTTTTAACATGCAACTTAAATCCCTTTATTTCATGTAGGATCACATTTTAATAAAGTATTACACTTAAGGAGACATATTTATCACACCTAAAATTATAATCACAGCAGCTATTAAGTCAATAATGAGAGTGGTATTGTTTTAAAACAGAAAATCCCAAACCTTAATTCTTTGAGCGTCTGTTATTAAAGGCACTCTCTCTCTCTGCTAAATGAGCATGTTAACATAGTAGATGAACTGAATTGTGTGTATGCTTGTCATAATGGATGTCTATTTACATTTTCATTTCATTAACCTTACATCAATCTGTTGCTATTCAAAGTTTTAAAAATTTGTTGCCCTCTATGCCAATATACCCAAATGACTAGAGTGAAACATAGAGACACATTTTCTTTCAATCAATGAGCATTTAACTGTTACTATGGTAACTGGTAGATATCTGTTACACAAATGTATAGGTGCTGCTTTTTTATATTTCAGTGAACTAAATTGCCAGTCTAATGTGGTGAATGCAACCCCCAAAATTAGGGTGTAGCACACTGATAGCTGTAAAGCTAAAGGGAATGAAAATGCATTATCTTCTAATTATTTTTTTAAAAAACATAAAATAGCATTGAAAAAAGCAATTGTGCTTGTTGACTACTAGCAATGCATTTATCCAGAGAAGAATAAAGATCAAATTAAACCTTTATATCTCAAACATTTTCAGTAACACAAGTAGAAATTCCGAAACTTTCAGAGGGTGGAGAAGAAAATGATATAGTGAAATTTAAAACTGCCATCCAAATCCAACCTTACATAATTAATGTTAAAACTATTACTCTTAAACATTTATTTATTAAGGGGTTTTACCGGATAAAAACTTTAGTAATAATAAATATGCTCACTTAATTAAGACACATTTTATCATTTTAAATATCTTCATGACAGACTTTCAACTATGTAAAGTAAATTATTTTGAATGGACAAGACCCCATATTATAATGGATTCTAAGACTGAGCCATGTCATTTCATGGAAAAGTGACAACAACTGATCCTAAAATATTACTAATAATATAGATGAATGCATTATCAGAGACCTTAGATATTCACTGGTTGCTGATGGATTTATTTAAACACGGAAGCAGCGCCAGAGATTGATATCCTCAAATATTAAGCATCCTATCCATTAGCACCACTTTTCACTGTTCATGCCTTTTTGTCATGACAAGGGAGATAATGTATTTTGTACCATTCTGCTGTTAGGCTGTTAGTCCACAGTATCAAGTTCAGGGTCACGAGGTGTGACCAACACACTGATCACTTTAATTTCCAGAAGTTGCTTATGAACGTCATCCGTGAGGGGGTTATCCTGAAAATTCACTTCCACTAGTGTACTGATAGCCTTCAGATGACTCACATTGACATCTGTCCACAAAATATTTATAAAAATATACATAAATATTTAAATTATTAGATCAATAAGTGTAAATAAAGAGACAGAAATTCTATTCAAGGGCAATATGGTTAAAGAAAAAAGCAAAGGTTAATACTTTAACTCTTCTAATATTTACATAATTATTCTCCTCCCCACAACTATATATATATTCATTGTTTGCTTACTTATTGCTTATTTTCTTGGATTCCTCGTTGACCAAAGGGCCTCAACAACAGTTCTCCTGTGCACTTGATTCTGGGTAGCCTTTTTCAGTTCACCCCACGACAGGTTGCAGCTCTTCATTTTCTCTTTACAGGATCATCTCTAGGTGGTCTTAGGGTGACTGACCCATCTCTTTCCCTGGTGGTTCCACTGCAAAGCCTGCTGGGTGAGGTCCTGTGGGGGTTTCCGCAGGGTGTGTCCTACCCATCGCCATTTCCACCTGGCAATCTGCTGGTCAATGGGATCTTGGTTTGTCTGCTGCCACAAATCGGTGTTCTTTAGTTTGTCTGTCCACCTGATCTTCAGTATGTTGCGAAGGCAGCTGTTAATGAATACTTGGAGCTTGTTGTTTAGGGTGTTGGTGACTCTCAAGGTCTCTGAACCATAGAGGAGTACAGACTTAACGTTGCTGTTGAAAATTCATAGTTTGTTGCGGACAGACAAGGATGTTGACCTCCAGACTGGTCTCAGGATAATAAAGGCATATCTAGCTTTCCCGATTCTGGCTTTGATGTCCTCGTCAGAACCACCTGTTGCTGATACAATGCTGCCCAGGTAGGTGAAAGAGGTGACTTCTTTCAGCTTGATGTCTCCAAGGGTGATTGGCTTCTGCTGCTTTTTTAACAGGGTCATGGTTTCAGTCTTCTTTAGGTTGATCTGCAGTCCAGTCTTGGAAGCTTCTTGGGCCAGGTTATTGGTTTTCTGTTGCATATATTGGCATTTCTGGGACATCAGACATAAGTAGTCTGCAAAATATAAGTCTTCAAGGAACTGAGTCAGGAACCACTGGATTCCAGTTTTTCCTGTTTTAGTTGACTGATGCATCACCCAGTCGACCACTAACAGGAATATCATTGGGGAGAGCATGCATCCTTATCGGATTCCTGTTCTCACTTCAAAGTTCTCTGTCAATTTGTCATTGTGGATAATTTGGCATGTGGCACCTTCATAAAGTTGCTGGATCAGGGTGATGCAACTTTGAGGGATTCCATAGTGATGGAGGAGCTGCCAGATGGTTTCTCTGTCCACACTATTGAATGCTTGACGAAAGTCAATGAAGTTGAGGTACAGCATTGACTGACACTCCAAGGATTGTTCGATGATGATTTGGAGTGTTGCTATCTGATCTGTACATGACTTGTCTTTCCTGAAGCCGGCTTGTTCTGGTCTAAGTTTTTCTTCCACTGCGTCTTTCAGCTGGTCGAGAATAATGTGGGTCAGTACTTTGCTAGGTAATGACAGTAGCATGATGCTGCGCCAGTTCTTGCAGGATCCTAGGTCTCCTTTCTTGGGAAGTTTTACCAGGTGTCCTTTTTTTCCAGTCTGCTGGTACATTTCTTTCCCTCCAAACCTTCTGCAGTAGAGGCAGCAGCATGTTGACTGTGGTTGAAAGGTCTACCTTGAGCACCTCTGGGGGAATTCCATCTGGACCGGCTGCTTTCCCATTTTTTAAGATCTTCAAGGTTTTTAGGATTTCTGCTTTCATGGGAGGGTTGATGTTGACTTTGAGCAGACTCGCAGGGAGATGTCTCACTGATGGTGGGGGTCGATTTAGAAGTTCTTTAAAGTGCTCATACCATTGTTGTCTTGGTCTTGCTTTTTACTGATGTGGTTTCCTTCTCTGTCTTTAACTGGTTTGTCCACATTTGTCTTAGTTGAGAGAGTCCTGGTGACCTTGTACAGAGTGCTGAAGTCCCTCTTTCCTGCTACCTGCCCCACCTCTGTTGCTAAGCACATCATTAAAGAGCCTCATGTCCTTTCTTGCACTATTCTTAAAATCTTGTTCATTTGGGTAAATTTATCTCGAAGAACTCTTTGTTCTTGTTGCTGTTGAACTGTTGTTTGATTTCTATTCTGTTCTTTATCAGCTGCCATGTGTCACTAGAGAGCCATTCTTTGGTATCCATTCTCTTTTGCCCAGCATTTCTTGGCATGTGTCTGTCAATGTGTCTCCAGTGTTCTTCCAGGGGTGTTTCTTTGGTTACCAAGTTCAAGGCTTCAAATCTGTTCTTTAGGGAGGCTGAAAAGGTGTCTATGTAATCTTTCTCCTTCGGCCACTGGGTGTTAAACTTGATGTGAGGTTGATTGGCTATGTCTCTAAAAAGCTCATAGCTTGACTTTGATTTTTCCAATCACCAAGTGGTAGTGTGAGGCTACATCTGCCCCTCATTGGGATCTTGTGTCCTGCAGGCTTTGTCTCCATTTCCTAGAGATAGTAATGTAATCTATCTGGATTTTGATGGTGCCGTCTGGTGAGATCCAGTTTTCTTTGTGGATGTCTTTATGTTGGAATACACTGCCACCAGTGACTAGGTCATTAAAAGCGCAAAAGTCTGTGAAAAGCTCACCATTTTCATTCATTTCTCCAAAGGCCTTGGTTCTCATAATCAATTCTTTTCCAAGGTTGTCTTTTCCTATCTTGGCATTCAGGTCACCCATCAGTATCTTGATGTCTCTTGGGTAACTCATTAACTACTGTTATTGTTTGTTTAGTTGGTAATAATTTTGTCAATAACTATAGTTAGTTCTTGTTTGTTGTTTATTGCAAAAATAAAAACGAATAAATGAAGAAAATCACTGACTAATTTATTATTCCTTTTCTTCAAAGAAGAATTAAGAAGAGTATCTTGTTAACTAAATTTTAAACATCCTTTTGTTTACTACATAAAAGATCATATTTTATAAGTACTAAAATATCCTAACTGTTGAGGATTTATCATCTGCCATAACAAAACTTTTCAGATATGTGTCCCATATATCAAATATCCTAATTTGAATTTATCAACTACCATGGCAAAATCATATACATGTGTTTCATATATCCAGTACCCTAATGTGAATTTATCATCGACCATAAAATCCATTTGTGTCCCAAATATCAAATCTACTTAATGTTTTCAATGTTTCATCTGCAGTAACAAAATTCATACATGGTTTCATAAGAAAGTAATCTACTCTTTCCAATATAAACAAACAAAAATAACAGAAAGGAAAAAGTCATTTATGTACTGCTTGCCTGTTCTTTGCACATTACAATGGCTGCAAAATTTTAAAATTTATTAGTTACAATTATTTGCTTTATGATCATTATTATAATTATTATTTTTACTATATACTGTACTTTAATCACTAGCTCATTATATATATAATATACGCAAAGCTCCCAAGTTCTACTATGCAGTACTTTCCTGATTTATTTCATTCCACAGTCACACTATAGTGAAATCAAAAGTACCAAACATGGAATGGCACAATGTCAGTGATGAAAACTCAATGTGAGAACATTATGAGAACATAAACATAATATTGGGATATGAATTATGGTTCTACATAGAGCTTTATCAATTCTGAGAATCATCAACAACAACAAAATCCCCATATGAAACTGACTATCTTCAGGCATTTCTAAATTTTGCAAGATCAATACAGTTCTGGAAGAAGATTAAAGAAACACTCAAGTTAGGATAACCCATGAGAGAATAATTTTTGGAACAGTAAATTCAGGGTTTTATGAAATTAATTAAAACTGAAAACTGAGTTTGAAGCAGTTTTTTAACTGTTATTAATGTTATTATTCATTGTAACAGAGACCAGCTTATTACATATATATTTTTTATAGGATCTGCCATCTGTCTAGCTTTTTGGTAATTTAAAAAAAAACAATCAACATTTCTGTTAAAATGAAAAATGAATTAGAATCTTTATTATATATGAATTAAGTAATCAAATAAATTACTACTAAACAAACTGAACCAAACAAACGAAACATTAAGCTGAATTGGCTGTTTAATATTTATACACTTTTTATTTGCAAGATGAATGAAATAAAATGTTATATATTTGGTAGGATGTGGGGAGTGGGGGTGGGGTGGAGAAAGCCACAATATAAACTTTCTAAAATATATTTCAAATGTCTACAACAAAACTTTGGCTGCATAATTTTACTTGATTAGCAAGTTATCGGGGAAAAATTGAACAAAAACCAAAGAAAATTTTCCTCTACAGACCAGTTGTAACCAAAAATATTATATTTATTATTATTATTATTATAAATGAACAAAACCAGCCAATGAATAACTGTTGCTAAACAACACAAAGTCTAAATATTATATATCAACAATTCCACTGTACATTTCTCTTCTAGCATTAAATTATAGTGTTTCTTCTCACCCTTGATGCCATTGTTTTCTGCATTGAGTTTTCGAAGAGCTTCCAACCGATAGATTACAGGAGGAAGAACATCAAAGTGATTATGAGAAATATCAAGTGAAGTTAAACCAGAAACGTGCCGCAATTCTTCAGGTAAGCTGCTCAAGTGGTTGCTGCTTAAATGAAGTTCTGAGAAAACAGAAAGAAAAGTTTAGTTTTTAATATAATAATTTTATTCAAACACTAATCTATTAGCAAGAGAAGTAATGCATAAATTAATGCAAATTTTGGACACCAATGGCAAAATTTTATATTTAATTTTAAATATTAAGGTACTTTTTACAACTATTACTGACTCAATTAAACAAGAACATAAAAGCAAAAAAAGAAAAGGTAAATAAAAACTTTAAAAACTTTTCTCTGGTAATCTAAATGCTGAATTAATCTTTAACTATCAGTTTTTACCTGTAAGATTTGGGAATTTGATGGCAAGTTTTGCTGGAATTCGACGCAATACATTGGCTGATAGATTGCATGCTTCTAAAACAGTGTCACGCATGAGCATATAAACTGCATCAGGTACATGCACCAACTGACACTCTGAAAGATCTACAACATTCAAATAAAAATTCAACTGAATGTGCAGTAAAATAAAAATAAAGTGAAAATAGACAAAATATGAATGTGAAACAAAAGAAGAAACAGTTAAATCTGACTATATAATAGTATATACACACTGCAACTATAAATAAGTGCCAAAAAATGAAGGCCATCATCACTGTAATTTTTTTTAAATGGTTATTTACAAAATACTATTGTGTGGTGGAGTAAATGTGCTTGTCCCTATTTTTAAACTTAATTATTATATATTTTGTTAAATGTCAATGTGACAAGACCTTCGGGTACTGTGCATGACAATATTTCTGTGAGTACCAAAGTTAAAATAACAACTCAGTAAATGCTAGAACTTGTGATGTAATCTGAACCAGTCCAGGGTGAAGGAGTAATTTTTGCTATCCAATAGTTTAATGTTTACAAATAATGAATTAGCCACTGGACAGAGACTGAAACTTATCTGTTGAAGAAAGTTCTATATTCTAATCACTTTGATTTTGACAAAATTCAAGTCCGGTCATGAAAGGCAATCATTAGCTTTTATGGTGAGTTAACTGATTTAATGAGAGAATGGACTTAAAATATTTTGTACACTTTATTATTGATATATTATATTTGTAATTTAATGTAAGGATGTACTATGTGAAAAGACTATTATTTCTACAATTGTGAATTATGATGCTTGTATGTATATGTAATATGTTAAACATGTAACATTGTTTCTAGCAGAAACAATTGATTATGTTAAAACAATTCACAATTAATGAATTATGAAATTTATACCGTAAGTTTTGCGACAAACATGTGCAAGAATTTTGCAGTGTAACATAAATACCGATCAAATGACCAATTTGGCACTCTGCGTACCTAGGTCAATGACTGACTTGATGAAAAGAAACTGGAGAGTAATTTTAATTTAAAAAGCTTAACAATAGGAATAACATTAAGTTAGCAAACAACTACAATACCAAACAACGTTAGAATATATGTGTACATATTGCCAAACGAATCACACTTTAGATAAAAATTAATATTCTTTGTAATTAATAGTGTACAATAAACACGATCATATGCTACCTTTACGTATGTGAGCATGACTATGAGTCTATTTTTATCTTTTCCATGCGCAAGTTGGGCAATAATGCAGACGACATGTCCAATCGATACATTTAGAAGAAAAAATATATATCTGTTAAACTGAAGTTCTTACCTACCTAATTTTCCATCTTCTTTAGCTTTTTCACAACGTTTAACAACTTTTGTAACTCCTATGCCTGCCATGTCTGTCAAATACAGGGTACGAACCGAAGTATAGGCCTATACGACATAAGTATACCTCGCAAAAATAGTTGGCTATTGATCAAGTATTGTTTACCTTTTCGTATCGCCAACATTTATAACACTAAATTAGTTTAATATAACTAATTACCTTTACAGATACCATACATAAACTAATATTAACGATAATAAAATAAATTAATTATCGAAACAATTAATTATAAATAAACTAAAATAGAATATTAAATTGCTTGTGATGTGAGCGGCTAGAAAAAAAAATAGTTCAAAAATAAATCGGGGTCGGGGTGGGGGTAGATTCAGGATTGCTAGAGTTACCTATCAATACCTAGAGCTATCACCAAAGACGCTCAAACCTTGGTTTGTTGAGCACGTTTTGTAATGTCGACTGTATTTGTCCACATTGGCCAGTGCGGAAACCAAGTTAGCCAGCAGTTGTGGAGATGCATTGAGAAAGACAAAACTGTTATTAGGAGGTAACATCCTTCTTGGCAGAATTTCTAAGTCATTAGACTTTGTAGGCTATGTAGATATTCTGCGTTGTCCTACTGAAACTGTTACAAGCTAACATGGGATCCCCTTTAATGTTTAACATAATTTTTAATTATATAGAGCAGCGACGTACTAAAGGGGATTGGGCTCGCGTCTGGTGACATGCCAAACAATATATTTTTCTGTGTTTACATTTTAATTAGTATTTATTCGTGGTGTGTGTGCATTCGTGCGCGCGAAAAGAAATGGGTGCACAAAAAATCCGTCCCAGCTAGTTTAGGTAGGGGCCTACGCCTCTGATTTAGAGTTCGTTTATGCGACGTATAACTTTTTTCCTAGAACAAGTCGCATTTGTGCTTTATATTTCATTTAATATATACTTAAAGTTAGAGTAGGTTACTTAGAATTAGATTCAGAATATAAGTTCAGCATGATTGACTTACTTTTTGAAATGGAACATGAATTAATGTTTCAGTAAGCTATGGTATATTATATTTGTTGGATTTACAATTATTGATGATTATGTTTGTGACATTAAATAAGTGCAGTTAAGGATAATGTTTTCTAATAAACACAATTTACCATCTGTACAGCAATATTCCAAATGCAGTATAAAACTTGACTGTAATAAGTTTAATCCTTTTTCCTTGTGATTGAAGTGGGATAACTTTAGTTTGTTATATTTTTCAGTCAGAGTTTTGTATGTCATGATGGATGGCACAGGGCAGTGCATGTGGACAGTGAATCCAAAGTGGTCAGAAATTTACCAAAATCATTCAAGATAAGGTGCAACAGCTTTTATATCACTAAATAACTATTTAGCTTTTACTAACATATTTCTTATATTCTTTACTTTTTTAAAATACTTATAAATTATTTGATAAGTGTTTATGTGACATATAATAAAAATATATTTTTATATTTATAATTTGTGTATTTTCAATGTTATGTTTTATTTTATATTTATTAATATGTTTTAATTATAGGCTTGAATTATTGACATATGCTCAAAGTTACTAACTTTCACTTTTAAAAAACTTTAAAGTAGAACTAGAAGATGTGATTATTCAGCATATTCACAATACTGACATCAAGGCACATGAATTATTTTATTTTGTTCCTGCACAGAGAGAAAAATGTCATAGCAGGAAAAAGAGGTCGTGGCTCTAACTGGGCATTAGGTAAGAATAGAATAATGCTGTTTGTAATATGTATATACAAAAATATACTTGTTTATTTGCACAACCTTCTCATCTAGTACCACTCTTATAGATAGATAGATAGATAGATAGATAGATAGTTAGATACTAATGTTTTGCTACATGCATAGGCTTATTGTGGTCAAAATGATATAAGTAATTCTAGAACCATTCTCTCTCCCCACAAAGAGAGGGAAGGAAAGTTAAATATTCAAAAACAGTTACATGGTGTATTAAATTAGATTGAATCAAGCATATGAAAAATTTCACATTATTGTTTTAAATATTTCGTCACATTTGAATATCATTTACATTTACCTTATTTTGATTGTTTTGTTTGTAAATCTGTAAATAAATTAATAAACACACACACATACACACCTCAGAGTGCACACAGTCACAAAGGAGTTATATAAAGTAATTAAATAAAAAATCTTAAAATATGTGATGTGCAGGTTACCATGGCTTGACTACCTCTGGAGATGATAATTTGTTGGAGGAAAGCATTGCCAGCATAAGAAAAGAAGTGGAGCGGTACTTTAATTTTTTATAATTAGAAGACACCTCTGTATATCTCTCTTCTAGAAACAGTGACTGAATAGGCTTTTGTGGCTCTAAAACTGTAAAGGAAAATCTCTATGCTGAAAACTGCATCCACATGCTTTTTTGAATTTTATCTTGTAATGCAAATGTGTGCATGTGTGAAGTCATAATATATATTTTTAAAATGTTAATGATTTTTCTAATAAGGGAGTTTAGAACTGGGAGCACTTAATTTTTTATGAACTTTGTCATTTTATTTTTCTTGTCTTTTTAATGCTACAAATAGGTGGTCTCACTGCTAGGTTATCACTGAGAAATGGTGAGAAATAGTCTGGCTAAATTTAAATTTTGTTTTTCACAGTAGCCTAAGGAACAAGACCTTTCCAGTTTGCAGTAATATTTTGTTAATTTTATTGAACATTTGTACATTTTACTGGTTTTAATGGTTAGTCAACAATCAAGATACCTTGAACTTTCTGTTTAATATTATTCTTTTTGTGTGTGCTTCTGTTTTTTATAAAGTAGATCTAATTATTAAGACTTTAAAAAATGGTTGCTTTGATTGGAGCAGATAAAATTCAACATTTTGATTTGTGATACTTTATTATAGGACAAATAGAAGCAAAGATACAAATTTAGAAGTTGAAAAATAGCATTACAGAAATAATGCATATGCAAAATCAAATTTTCATCTTTTTGAAGTATACTTTCTAAAAACTTTTGTAATTTCCAACACTGGAAGAAAAGTAACCTAATACTAGGGACCAAACCAATTGTAAAAAAATTAAAGAATGGGTTTTTCTTTATCACGATTATGAACTACAGTTATCCAAACTTGACAAATTATTAGTTTTACAGTGCTTTTCATTAAATATTTCTGGTATTTGTCTTTTAGATAGTCAAAGTGTTGTTAGTTTTATTGTTTAAATTTTTCAATGTTTTTATTCTAAAGGTGAAAATCAAAGTAAAATCCCCACATAGTATGCTATTATTGAAACATGGTCAATCACCAAAGTCTTGCTATCATGAACATTTTGTGCAGATGTTTAATGTAACTTTTTATCTTTTAAACTAATTAAGATATCAAGATGAAATTTGGCAGTTTTATATTTTGCATCATTTCCTTTAATTTGAAATCATTTTCATTTAGATCTGAAAATATTTAATTTTTGGGGTGCAACTACCTACTTTAAATGCATTAGATATTTTTCTTATCATTTAGATCATTTTTCTTGTCCTTTAATACTTTAAATGATCAAACATTTATCTGTTTCTTTCAGACTTGAATTAATTTTATGAATATCATTTTATTAATTGTTACAAGTTCACTGATTTTGTGTCTGTGTTTATTTTATTTTTTGTTGTTTATTATAATTGTTTTTATTATGAAAAATATTGTTTATAGATTGTAAAATGCAACTATTATACATTACTATTTAATAAACAAACACACACTCATGCATCCATATAAATATCATCAGATATAAATCTATAAAATATTTACTCATTAAGAACATAAATTGATTATTTTTTCAAGTTTAATTATAGAAGCAAATACATTCTTTCATAAAATCTGACTATGGTCATAATTCTTTTCTTAAAAAAACAACAAACCATGTAGTTTATAAACATTGCAAATTATGGTAAAGTTTGGAAAGTAAAGCACTAATACCTCATTACAACCAGTGCCTCACATTAAGGTCATGATACAACTTTGTGTGTTTTGTCTTTGGATTATCAGTATCAGTCAGGTCACAGAGTTCCTTATTGTTTCTTTGGTTTAGATGTGATGTTTACTCAGGCATTGTCCTCACACACAGTTTAACAGGAGGAACAGGTTCAGGTGAGTGAGCATGGTTTTGTCTCCTACCACTTTAGTGTTCAAAAATTTAAAGAAATTGCATAACTCCTTTTCTCATTTGAATTGTCATACTTCTAGCACTACACTTGAAATAAAAGAAATGCTTGATTTCAACTTTACTGTTTTCATTTAAGCATATCCAGTGAAAACTTTGTTAATACTAAGTTAGTATTCTATAAATCATTACATAATAACACAGTTTTACATACAAAAAGTTTGTGCATATGTGTAGGCATGTGTGTATATCTGTGTTTGTGAGTGTGTCTGTTTGTGTGTCTGTATATGTGTGAGTGATTTTGTGTATGTATGTGTATATGCATTTGTGTCTGTGTGTGCTTTATTTCTTTTTAAAATTTTGGGGGGTTTAGAATGCTGCACAAACAGTAAAGCTATTTATTTACTTTTACATACTAATTTAGGATTAGGCTAACATAGTATAAATCAGTATAGTTTTTATTAGCATAGTTTTAGGCACCAAAGTAATTTATTTATATTGCCTGTAATTAACTCAAGCGTTAGATCAGTTTTCTAAAAATTTTCTTTATTTGCAACTGCATACATGACATTTCATATTTTCCAAATCATTTAATTCATTCTTAACTAATTTTTTCTTATGCAATTTCACCTATTATGCCAGAACCTTTTCTGCAGGATTTGGATCACGTTTGTTTGAGTCACTACGCGAGGAGTACCCCATGAATTATCTCATGTCAGTGACTTTTGCCCCCTGTGCTAGTGGTGAAAGTCCTCTACAACACTACAACTCATTGTTATGTCTATCTACACTTCAGAGGTATGATCCACTGGCCTACCCATCTTTGTTTTGTTTATCTACATTTCAGAGGTATAATCCACATTTCCATGTCTTTAATTCGTTTATCTATCTGCACTTCAAAGGTATAATCTTCCAAAATAAAAACAGTGTAGAAATTTCAGAGTTTGAAGTGCTTTTTGCTCATATAAAATAGAGCAATTGAAATTGTTGAGTAAATTTTTACTGTGAAATTAAATTTAGATCACACCATTCTAAGATTATAAATGCATACTTGTTTGAATATATCAAATAAAGAAACAATAGGCATTTATAGAAGCAAAACAAAGCAATAATTTAAAACATTTATTTCAGTGTTAACTTTTATGTTTTTAAACAGAAATTACACTATTGATTTTTTTCTCTTCAATCTTATCTATTTCTGTAATGTAGATAAATCAGAAAAATTCACCCGTGGATAAGATGACTTGTATTATTTTTCACACTCAGTTGCCCTTTGCAATTATTTTTAACTATTATATTTAAATAAATTTTAAATTCATTTCTTCATTTGCAGACTTATATGATATATTAAACTCTATGTGTTGAGAAACACACTAGCATATAAAATAAAATAAATAAAACTTCCTAAATAATTTATTACCAGATTATTATTATTTATTGTTAAATATTTTAAAGTCAAATTCATCTTTATTTGATGTTTAAATATATTTGGAAGATTTCAATATATATCCCTGGATTCCAGAATAGAGGTCATGTGTGTATAACAGATCATGTTATTATTTTGGACTTTATAATCTGTAAATGTATTGAATAGTTATATTTCTATTATATTCATTAAAAAAGCTGACAGTTTATAAAATATGTTTCAAACACATTTAAAAAAAATAGAAAATGTAATAATCTCTTTGCAAGTTCATGCAACCTTATATGAAAGTCTCAAAAATAAGGTTGCATGAACTTGCATAGAGATTATTACATTATTACTTTACATAAACTATAAGAATTAAATGTAAACCATGAAGATTTTACATAGACCATGAAGATTATACATAAACGCATGGGGATTTGTCACACACTTTTGATTTCACAAGTAGCAAGGGATGAGTATAGCAATTTCTATTTCTCATTCTCTTTAATTTTTTTTTGTGTTGTCACTTGCTGTACTCATATAAAATGATGCAGAGCTTAGTGTTAAATGATAGAGATTATTTGAACTTGATGGCAGGAATGCAGATGGAATCTTATTAATGAAAAATGACGACATACTGAACAGGCTTCAGAAGCGATCCCCTGAGAATCAGATATCATATAATGCCATGAACAAGGTCATTTCAGATACTCTGGCTGGCCTTTTTCTGCCCACAGACACCCTTACCACAAGCAGGTAATTTTGACAGCCAGTTCTCATGTTCTTATTCACAATTTTATTAGCCAGTATACTTGTTCATTATATTTTCTCCCTGTAAAAGTATCTTTTGGTTGTCTGAAAATATATTTTAAAATTATTGGATTGAAAGTATAATTAAATTATTTTAATAGGACTATATGTGTGGGCAGGTTTTATGTGGGGGAAAATGATAACCATAAATCTGAACATTTTCAGGTATTTTATCGCAGATGAATTGAGAAGTACATAAATCTTGACATTATTTGTCGATAGATGAATTGAGATGTCTTGCAAGTGCATATTTCTGTTTCTGAATGAAAGCAACAGATTTATCATTTATTATTCTTACCAAAGTGGTGAAAATAGATTTAAATTGACAATGTGTAATTTTTATTTTGGTGCAACCTCCCCCCCTCTCGCCCCCCCACCCCAATAAATATTAAAAAAGACAAAGCAACACAATATACTCTTTGCTGAAGACAGTGTTGCCTGAGTTATCTTTCTTGAATCAGAAGTGCAGTTGACATTGACACTATATATGTAAGTGTGTGATGCATATTGTGTTTGTAATGAATGAACAAATGATTATTCAGCAACTATGTATATTGTAGTCATATTGTTTATCCTTGATGCTGAAAACTTACGGAGTTAACCAATTTTTAATTTTTGTATTTTTACAGGGACATAAGTCTTGGCCAAGAGCCATGGGAACTTTTAAGAACAGCTTGCCCAATGCCTGCAACCAAGTTCCTTCATCCACTTTATCTGGCTAAAAGGTGTTCATATGTCTAAGGGAGATAAGTTAATATGTGCACTTGTATGAGCATAGGCATGCAGAATCATTCAAAAGCATGTTCCTGTTCACACATTTGTTACCATGGAATGTACAGTTGTTTTGTGAATGTGCAAAAATGCACCAACACAGTCACATACACACAAACACACACAAATGCATGCACACCTTCAGACACAAATAATAATTAAGGAAACTAGATAAAGCATTTAATCTTGTAAAAGCTTTAATTACTATACAATAGTTATACATTAAAATACACAAGATATTTCTATACAAAGTATTTAAACACATAAGAGAACTAAAAGTAATATAACACAGTTAAAGTGAATCCACATGCAAAATGACAGTACTTGACAAACAACTGTCTTTACCAAAGAGAAACATATATAAAACAAATTTACAAATAGCATAACATATAAATAACTGTATACAAAAGAGAAAGAAATAAAATTGCAAGTGCACATCTAGAACAAGCAAAAGAGATAGCACTATTCTTGATTATGAAAATATTGTCTTCAGAACACTCATATAAATGGTCATGATTCCTCAGCTTCCCAGCTCAAGCTGCAGCAAATTCCAGGCACGCGGACCTTGATAAGCAAAAGAACATTGACCGAATGATTCGTACTTTGCTTGTGGAATGTTGAAAATGCACATTTGTGATGGTGAAATGCAGGCATCTAGCAGGAGCGTAGTCAGGTGTGAGATCAGACAGGTACTTAGGGTTGAACCAGACAGGGAAACATAACAAAGAAAAAAAATCTTGTTTTATTCTGCTGTGAATGGTGAAAACTGGAGAAGAGGGATGACATGTTCATTTCTTGGAGTTCTGGGAATGATTCTGGCTGTAGTTTTGAATCTTTTGAAATTCCTTCACAGACTCATTGGTAGAGAAGAGAGCTAGATAACTCAAGGCAAGAGTGTACCATTGAACACAAGGGTTACATTTCTAAAGCAGGAGTGTGCCAGTGAACGCAGGGATTACACTGTGTACTTGAGACAAGAGTGTACGATTTAGTGCAGGTTTACATTACTCGAAACAAGAGTGTGTCAAAGAACACAAGGGTTACTCTACTTGAGACAAGAGTGTGTCAAAGAACAAAAGGGTTACATTATTTGAGACAAGAGTGTGTCAAAGAACAAAAGGGTTACATTATTTGAGACAAGAGTGTACCAGGGTTTGTATAAAAAAGTGAGAAACTTATGAGAGGTGTTCCTGATATGCTTCACTGCAAGTAATGAAGATGTAGGTTGAAACAAGCCAACAGATTTTATCATCCATCCACCCTTTCACACATCTATACATTTATTTTTAGTTATGCATGCATATATTGTATTTGCTTTTGTTACTGAAATTACAGTTAGTAGTTTTGAAATTACACATTTACTAGCATTGTGTGTATTCTATGCTTCTGATAATGTGTGTGTATGTGTGTGTGTGTGTGTGTGTGTGTGTGTGTGTGTGTGTGTGTGTGTGTGTGTGTGTGTGTGTGTGTGTGTGTGTGTGTGTGTGTGTGTGTGTGTGTTTGTGTGTGTGTGTGAGAGAGAGAGAGAGAGACAGAGACAGAGAGAGGTATTACAAATAAAACATCATTTTTGTTGATGACAAAGAGTGCAAAAAGATGTAGAAAATGTTTACAAAGAGTGGGAGGAGAGAGAGAGGAAAGAGACAAATATAATTATTTTTGTTGCATAGAAAAAGTGGGAAAAGACAAGATATAAGACATGTTAAACATGGGGAAAGAAGAGAAAAGAAAGACGGACAGACAGGGGAATAAGGAAAAGATGTGAATTGATGGCAATATTTGTGTAATTATAAAGTGAAGAGTGAAAGTACAGCACAACTGTATAACGTACTAACATATGCCCACTGCTGTCATTGTTGTATTATGTCAGGAATCTGTGAAATGTTCATGTGTTAATATAATAAACTCTGATTCCCATTTTTAGTATAGAATGTTACATTTGCAGCAAAGTATCATGGGAAGAGTTAACTGGCAAGTCCCTTCATTTTGTTCCTCGCTACAGCAAAGCTGGCAATCCTGTATCCTTTGTTGTTCGTTTACATGTCAGTGTGTGCTAAATATAGCTTTTGTTGCTGTAGATATATATATGTAAGCACAGGCTGTTCTATGATGATGATGATGATGATGACGATGATGACGATGATTCATTATTATTATATTTATTTTATTAAGCATATATATAAATTTTAAATGAAAGCAGAGTAAAGAAGATAATGGTGGCAAGATCCAAAAATGCATATACTGTGACTGTTTCATTTATACAGAGAAATAATTTTTGTTTAATCAACACACAATTGACATTTTCTTAAACATGTAAAATCATTATGTTTGGCACTTTAAAAAAATCTACTTAAATTTTCATTGTGTTATAATTTCTAAAAGCTCATTTAATACGAGGAGTGGAAATTCATTTCGAGAGATATACTGAGTCTAAACAGCTGCATGTTTGCAACAAAATGTTCATTTTGAATGAGAAACAATAGTTAGCAACATTACTACTACTACTGCTGCTGCTGCCACTGCCACCGCCACAACCACCACCACTTACTGTTAACAGTCATAGGAAAAAATAGAATGTATTAAAAAGTTGATCTGAATGGCTGGAGGATAACCAGTTGTTAATATTTTTACAATTAAATTGTGACATGTGTGACACTACCTATATTATTATCTACCTAACATTATGAATTTTTCACTTATGCTAAACATTTTAAGAGTGACTGTTGTTTGAATACTTTATATTATACATTTGCAATGCACATTTTCATCTATTTCAGCTCTCTATTGGCTTAATATTACTTTTTACATTAGTTTGGGTTATTAGTAATGATATTTTACATACAAATTACATGTGTTGATGTAGAGGGTTCACTATCCATAAACAGTTTATATATAGTTTATATTATGTAATTCAAACCATACAGGAAGGATTTTTTGCACTGCTGAGAGAAATATATATGGAATATATATGTCAGATTTTAGATCTATTGTTTGATTTATATTTGATTACCATGCAATTGTATCATGTAGTCTTTAACTCGGAATAATTCAAGAATTTTGCTGGCATAACATAGAATTTTAGGATTTTGTTATTATTAAATCATTATAGACAGACTTGCATCACTTAGTCCCTAACTCAGAGCAGTTCAAGTCTCTCGCTGGTGTAGTTGTTGCCAGAGGAGACACCATGGGAAAATTTCCCTCCACATTGAAGCAAGGGCTCGGCCAAAAGATTCGTACAGCCTGGAACTTTGTGGATTGGAACCCTTTTCCTTTAGATGTTTGGACAGGTCAGAAGATTTTTTATATTTTGCTATTGCCTCTACATCTGATTGATTGATTGATTGATTGATTGATTGATTGATTGAGAGAGAGAGAGAGAGAGATGATTGATTGATTGATTGATTGTTTAAGTGTATAAACAGATTAGGCTTGAGTGATGCAGGTTTTTTTTAAAAGCCCTATCAAATGGAGGAAATGTATATTGTCTTTATAAATACATTTTAAAAATATTTGAATACCTCAGAATAAGTTTATTAAGTAGCATCTTCTTAGGTGAACAAAGTAAAAGTGGAGTCCATTTGAATTTATTTGCTGTTTATTAAAATATAACAGTATTACAATATGCACACAACATATTTTTAAAATATGACAATACCCTGTGTACTTGTTATGTATATTACTAAACAACCAACTAATTGACAGCCAGTAGGCTGAGAAACCTCCCATACTATGCTATATACCGCCTTAAGAGTGGTGGTACAGCATGTGATTGACGACAAGATGCTCAGGTAAAGAGAAATGAGATTTACACTCAGGATTGAGATTTTATACTCAGAGAAAGAGACATGATCAAAATACACAAGTATAATGACAACATAGTCAAATTAAGCATTCTCTTATTCATATCATAGACCAATAGGAAACATCTCCAAAATATTCTAAGTCCATTTTTTATTTATCAGTCAGTTAACATACCATAAGTTAACAATTGCCCTTATGACTGACTCGAGTTATTTTCAAATTCAGAGTGATAGAATAGAGTACTTCTTGAATAAAGAAACTTTCAGTTCATCCCCATTGATTGAGTTTGTTATAAACAAAGTGTGAAACTATTAGTCAGAAAAAAATGCTCATCCAGTTGGAACTGGTTTAGATTGTATCAGCAGTTTCCTAGCATATTCTCAACCCAAGTTGTTTACTCCAATTCTGACACTTACAAAAATACCATCATAAGGAGTCCAAGATTGGGTCACCATGACAATTTAACAATTTATATAACAATTAAGTTTAGAAATAGGGATAGGCAAATTTACTCTGCCACATAAAGTATTTTGAATTTTCTTGGTGCATTGGTTTCAATATAAGTAGTTATAATAATATAATAAACGATATAAACATTAGTCTGATTATGTGTGTGTATGTGTGCCAGTGGTATTGTTTATGTGGGTGTATAGATATGAATGTATGTATGTTTAATCCTTGGTTGTTGTAAGCATGTATGCGTATGGTTTTGCATGAGTATTTGTGATATTGTGTTTAAATGTGTTACTATGCTTGTGCTTGTGTGCCAAGTATAATGTTCACATACATAGAGTTGTGCCTATGTCATTATTATTGTGTTCAGATGTATGACTATAGCTGTGCACATGTGCTGATAACACTGTGTTCATATTATGTCATTGTGCATGTGTGCCAGTAAGATTGTGTTCATATATAGGTAGTTGTACACATGTACCAGTAATTTTATTTTCATATGATGCTGGTTGTACATGTGGTCACATTGTATTCAGTTGTATGTGCTTATACACACACCATTAGTTGAGTTCATCTGCCTGCAATATTATGCTCTCATATTTGTGGTCATAAATCCATCAGAAATGTGCTTGGCGTAGCTGTGCATCTGTCAGTAATATTGCTAATGTATGTGTTTGTACATGTGTGTAAGTAGTGTAGCATTTGTTTGTTTGCAGATGGTTGAGTGTCAGGTACTGTGCATGTATAAATGTGGTCGTAATATAAACATTAGTTGTACATGATAACCTGTAATTTTGTTGTTAATATTTTGCATGTATACTAATAATAATGTATCATATATATGTGGTTATGGATATGTATTACTAATATTATATATGGTTGTGCATATTTTCACAAGCACCAGTAATGTTGTGCCCATTGTTAGGCATGAGTATTATTATTACAATATTCATATAGGTAAGGTGGTAAATGTGGTATTAATGTTATATTTATGTATATAGTTTTTGTATTTATTAAAAAAATATTTGATATGTACTTAGTTACTCATGTGTGCCAGTAATATTTCTATTAATGTTTAGTTATGCATGTATGTCATAATAAATGTGTTGATATTTTTGTTGTGTATGTAAAGATATTTGTGCTGTATATATGTGCCAGTAATGTGTGTATATGCAAACAGTTCAACATGTTAGTTACATCATGTTCACTTAAATATTTGTAAGATGTGTATGTGGCTGTATTATATTCTGATAATGTATTCCTGCTTATGTATACAATTTTGTAAATGTTCATAAATTTCTGCTTGATTATCTATGTGGCTCTGTTAATAACATCATGTTCATTTGTATATTCATGTTGTAGTCCTTTCTTCATATATATCTTTATGGCTGTGCATACAGTAGTTTCATGATTGTGTGATTATGACTGCCTGCCTGCCATTGTTTAATAATGCCTCTCATTTTGACAGCTTTCCTGAACACACCAGAAATCAAAGAAACTGCCTCAGTCACAATGGCAGTGAATAGCAGTTGTGTGACAGAGTATCTGGACTTGGTGCATCAAAGGTCAAGAGATATGTTATCAGCACGAGCATATCTCCACTGGTATGAGAGACATGGAACTTGCCAGGTTTGTGCATTCCTTTTCTCTTTTCTTTCCTCCTTTTTTATTTTAAAAACAAATTCTGCACTGATTGTAGAAGTCCTTATGCCCTAGTCCTGGTTCTGAGAGTCATGTTGACAACACTTTTGTGTGCACATCACCAAGACATTTAGTTCCCGCTATTGACAACATATTCACTTTAATTGATTACCTTGGCATGGGATCTAAAATCAGGGTTTGTTTTGTTTTTCTTACAATTAATTTATTGTGGTTTAATTAATTAATTAATTAAGTCCATAATTGATGATTGCTTTGGGATTGAGAAGGTAAGAACTTGTGTTTAAACTTCAGCCTGCCACACACCATATTGGCAAGGATAGAGAAATGTTAATTTTAAAAACCCAAAGCTAAAGAACCTTTTAAAAACTGAGCCATTTTAATTAACTTCTTATTTTTAATATCAGGATTACTAAATATGGATGTTAATTTTAAAAAAAAAATATTGATTCAACTACTGCCTCTTAAATTTCAGTATTCTCATAAAAATATTAAGATAATTTTTACCTTTCAATTGATATGTTTTGGGACCTGATTATTTCATTATGTTGTATAGTTTCCAGGCTAAGGTCCTGCAAATTTAAAGTGGTATTATTAATTTATTAATGCCAACCCCATCCCAACCCCCATTCATGTACACTTAAGCACACATGCCAGGACATAATTTTACAACTCATTGAAAAGTGATAGAAATATTTCTAAATCATTTAGAGTCAAGAGAAAGTAATGACAGGTCAGAACTGAAAGATAGGTAGAGTGTAAGAGTGAATCCAATATTTATATTTTCTTTATTTTAGCTGACAATTTGATTTAGAGAAAATGTCTATAGTGCAGTAACCCATTTTTAGCCTCCAACCCACCTCTCACCACACACTTGCACAGTCACTAATCTTGCAACTCAACAAAAATGACAAAACCCATAATGAAATTCACAGAGTGTACAGTTTATTTACGCATTTGTGTGATCGTTTTGAGCTTTTCATATATGACTGAATCATTTACAGTTACTAAATTGTTATACTATTACAGTAAGATAGCAGAAGTTAATAGAGTTTACAGTTACTGATTGTTATACTATTACAGTAAGATAGCAGAAGTTAATAGAGTTTACAGTTACTGATTGTTATACTATTACAGTAGAATAACAATTGTAGTTAATAAATAGACAGAATTTAGAATACTGATTATTATTGTACTATTAATGCAGGATAACTGATGTAGTTAATACATAGAGTTTACAGTTACTGGTTATTTTGTATTATTACAGTAGTATAACAGATGTAGTTAATAAGAGAATTGAGAGTTGCTGATTCTTATACTATTATAGTAGAATAATAGGTGTAATTAATAAACAGAGGGTACAGAGTTCATTAGATTATTTATAGCAAACACTAACAACCAAGAAGGCAAATAAACTTTTAGCAATAAGTATCCAAACAACTTCTCCCACACCAACACTCAGCAACCAGCCAGAGAACCATGAAACATGGATTGTTACTCACCTAGAGTTTGAATATATGCTTACTTCCTTTTTATTCCATATTCTTATAAGCTTTACATATTTTATGTACATTAACTTTGCACAAAAGGATTAATTGTTCAGAAAATAAACATGTGAACAAAGAGTGTTTAAGTAGTGTAGTAAATAAATAAATACTATCTAAAAGACACTCTCAATCAATTAAAAAGGCCAACATATTTTTCCTGTTTTTCTCACCATAGTCTTCACTGTAATATCTATCACTTTCTCTGGCAGGCTTAACAGTCACCAGCAATGTCTCATGTGGACTTAACAATTGCTAGAACTATTTCATGTGGACTTAACAGTTGCTTAGCACTAGACTTCACAGTCACAGTCATTATTTCATGTGGATTTTACAGTCACTTTCATCATCTTGTGGACTTCACAGTCGCTATCATTATCTCATGTGGATTCAAAAAGTCACTATCATTACCCTTTCCTTTCATTCAGTTCTTCCAAATTCCTTTCCTTTTTTCCTTTCCTTCAGTCCTTCCAAATTCCTTTCCTTTTTGGACACAGTTTATATGACCATTATTCACCTTGTGTACATATTTGTATTGCTGCAGGAGGACTTTGAAGAGGCACTCGATGTTCTTCGGACCTGTCAAGAGGATTACAATACTGCCACTATACCTACGGGATGAAGATGCCAGGACTGACTACAGGACAGTTATGAAACCTACAAAATGAAGGCACAAGATTTACAAGATTAAAACCTTTCCTGTGGGAAGATAATTGTGGTATTCTGAGATTTGATCGTAGTGTTCTAAGACATGATCCTGGTATTCTAAGACTTGATTGTGGTATTCTAAAACTTGATTCTGGTATTCTAAACTGCGAAAAAAAGATTGTGGACGTTCATAACTATGGTATTTCAAGAATGACATACGACCTTCTGAATGGTGGTTGTGATATTTTGAAAATGACATGCATCTGACAACACCATAAAATGACCCTGGGGAAATGATGAACTGGTGTTTAATGAAAAATCTGTTTTCAGATTATACTAGACCAGGTCAAAATCGGCTTGAAATAGTCTCAACTCTTAGTTTTTAGTTTAGGTATGTAAATTGTGTTTGTGTATATGCATATGCATGTGCAGGTCTTATTTTTGTTTAGTAACTGTGACGGAGTTAGTTTGCCTATTTCTTAACTTAATTGTTATATAAATTGTTAAATGTCAATGTGACCCGATCATGGGTACAGTTTATGATGATATTTTTAAGTGCCAAAATTTGGAGTAAACAACTCAGATGGAGAATATGCTAGAAATTGTTGATGTAATCTAAACCAGTCTTAGATGAGTAGTTTTTATTATCTAATGGATAAAATTTACAAAGAACGAGACTGGCCAATGGGCTGAGATCAAAGTTTACTTGTTGAAAGGAAATGTAATTTCCTATTCACTTTGAGTGTGGTGTGGAAGACATCCATGATGAAAGGTGGCCGTTAGTGTAATGGTGAGTTAACTGATTGAGTGAGAGAGAATGGTGCATTTTGCTATTGATACAATATACTTGCATTTTATGTTGAGATGTATTATGTGAGTAGATCATTATCACAAATTGGGAATTATGATGCATGTAGTATGCTAAACACTTGACATTGTTTCTAATGAACATGTTCATAAACTTATGTATTTATTATTGTCACAAAGATCAAGAAATATTAATAAATTTTTTTTCTCTCCCTCTAAGTAACTTCTAACTTTAAACTATGAACGAAACCGCTAAGTTAATTAAAAGAGGGACAGGGTGAAAATGACCATTTGTCAACAACGGGAAAAACCAAGTCGGAAACATTAGCTTTACATTAGCTTTAAGTTCGTGTTGGGGAATGGAAAAGATATAATTAGCTTGCAAGAGAATGCTGGCTTGACCCTCTGCGGTCAGGACACCACGCTCATAAATATATGTCAGCGTAGGGCCAGCGTACGGAATTCGTGAGCGAGCGCTAGGACGCCAATTATGTCCGTGACGGAGGCAGACTAAGTTTTTGAAATGTAAACATCTTTTTTTTTAAAGAATCACCACTATAAATGTTTGGTAGTAGGTTAATATTGATTGCTATTGTGTAATTACTATTGTTATGTGAAAGTACTAGTGAAATAGAAGTTGAGTTATTGGAAAGTTAATCATTGTGTGTTAAGTTAAAAAGGTTGGTCTGTGTGTGTACTGCTTGCCAGGTGGCCATGAGCTGCCAGTAACTATAGTTTTTAAAATAAAATAGGAGTAGGACAGCTTGCTCTGAGATTTTAGTGTGTGCTCTGAGAGTTAGCTAGAGGTTAAATGGATACGTAAATCACAGGTGCCAACTGGGAACTTGATATTTTGGCACTGATAGAACTGGACGCCAGAGGTGGCCAGGATGGGCAGAGAATATTCCTAAGCACGTACAGTGCTGGTGGTAAATGGGCAGTGTTGGATGGGGGATAGTGTCTGTGCTGGAAGGAGGGGTGTGTTCGAGTCATCTCATAGAAAGTGATGTACAAGAGTTTGTGTATAAAAGAGGAGACAGAGCCAGGGGCGGATGAGAAACGTGGAAGAGCGACGTGGAAAATGTAGTACAGGGGTGAAGGTCACCTCTGAGTTTCTCCCTGCTTTTATGGATCAAGAAAACTCTACGATTCTGTGATGGCAAAGCAGAAGGAGGATTCTTGACCACTGTAACAGTGTGCCAGAAAGTCTACCTGGCTGCGTATGAGGCGCGTCGTAAAGACCGCTGCAGTTTTTAGATGGGCCGAATCAAATCAGATAGCCATCTCAGGTTTTCAAAGACTCTGTCAAAGACCGCGGGTGATCGATTATTTTCCAGGCAGAGGCAAATTCCTGGTGGAAGTTTAATGTCACGGCGCTGGGAGATGTTACAGAACGAGATGTTACATAGTGGTAGTAACTATCGTTGGAAGCAGTAGCGGTCATGCATGAGGCATACCGCCGAGAACGGCAAAGGTTGGCCGTTGTGAAGAAGAGAAGAGAAGATGAGAAACGAAGTTAAGAGAAGAGAAGATGAGAAACGAAGTTATGATGAAGAGAAGAGATGAGAAACGAAGTTGAGAGATGAGAAACAGAGAAGTTAAGAGATGAGATGAAATGAGCAGAAATTGAAGAGAAGAAGAGGGAAGAGAGAACGCAAGGAGAGTTGAGAAATTAGGCCTAACGAGAGAAGCGCATGAAGTGTAGCAGCCGTCGTAACAGTGAAGGCGGCCAGGTCGAGACGTCGACGATGTTTTGTTGTATCATCAACCCCCCCCCCCCCAGCACAAGAAGAAAGTGTAACGATGTGAGCCCAGCACATGGAGAAAGAGCCGATAACGATGTGAGCCCAGCACAAGAAGAAAGTGTAACGAACCATACGAGCAGAGAACAAGAGAGAGTAACGAATTATGTGAGCAGAGAACAAGGAGAACGTGACAATACCTATGTGAGTAAAAGAAAATTCTAACTAATTAGGGAAATCTCAGAGCACATAAACATAAGTATAAACTAGAACCTAAAACTAAAACTAGAATCTTAATTAAGCATTAAACTAAAATTAGAAGTAAACCTTGAAGTAAAAAGATATTGATGGAACCATTGAAAAGACTTGCAAGTTAAATGACATTTGTTTTGAACTTTGTGTATTATTATTGAACATTGATATAAGTTGTGGCGCCAGAACTCTGAAATAATGACTGTTCTATTATGTTGTAAAATGCCTAAGCAATGTTAGAAGTAGTACTGCATGAAGAAATTGAGTTTTGTATATTTCTTTGATTTTAATTCATCATTTATCATTTTTCTTTCTTCTTTCTTCCCCCTTTCCCATGGGTGTGAGTGTGGATGGCTGACTGACTAACCAACGTGTGAGAGGAAACCTATAGACCAATAAATTTGAACTTGTACTCCGATATTGGGCCTTTCTTCTGTCTATGGTTTCGAAAGAGTGGTTGCTGTCGTTGTTACACGTTGTGTCGTCTGTGCCGTCTACACTTCACCCCTACCCGTATGCAAGCACACATGCAAACATGTCGGCAATACGTAACCTACACGCAGAATTAAATTCGAGCCAAATAAACATCTTGGGTATTCTGTGTGTGGATTTGTCATTCTCTTTATGCAAGTCCTACGTGGAGCCGGCAAGCCACCATCCCTCTCCCCTCCTGTCGGAGAAGGGAGGGTGGGTGGCGACATTTTTGGTGACCCGCTGACGTGATAGGTAAAAATTGTTTTGCGGTGTGTTTGCATCATTTCTCTTTCTGCTATCTATCTCATGTAGTATCATCATATTTTGCAGTTATGATGGGTACAGTATTTTGATTTAAGAAAGTGGTGAATTAGTGTTTGATATATCTTTTGATGCTTTAATTTTTGTAAACTTGTTTTGATGTATTCTGCCTTTAATTTTTGAAATCTTGTTTTGACGTTGTATTCTGCTTTAATACTCATTTTTGCGTGTAACTATTTCATGATTTAATATTGAGAGCGCCGGTATTTGTAGGCCGATAAATTCGTTTTGATTGTTTAGAAAATTTAATACTTTAAATGCCTAGTCAGAGAGGCAAGTCCGAGTTTTATATCTCCGTTTTGGTGTTTCGTTATTGAAAATGTTTGCTGTATGAATTGCTATAAGTTTCGAAATTCTATGTAAATATTAATGCCGATGTTGATCGCATATTCTACTTTGATTTTTGAGTCATGCCATTTTTAAGTTCGTTACGGTTTATGAGGCAACGCTGTAGGACGACCCGATGTTAAGTTCGTTTTGAAGTTGTTGATTTTGAAGTTGATGAAGTATTCGTGCAAGCGTCACAATACTAAGATGTACTCAGGGAGTACCTAATGATTTTGAGATTGATGAAGTATTCGTGCAGAGTCACAATACTGTAGTACTTAGAGAGAAGTACCTTGTGTTTTGCGTCAGTTGGAAACTGACTTATTTGTTTGAAGATTTGAGATTGAGTTTGGGCCGGTATTGGTAGAAACCGCGTATATTCGTTTGAGTTGGAGGCGACGGTATTGAAGTCCGCGCGCATATATTTTGTTGTCGAAAACTCAGGGAGTCAAGCGACCTCGTTTTGTAGCAAACGAATTTTTGATTTGCTAGAGTTTCTGTAAAACTCGCTAACCGTACGAAGGGCTAATTAAATAAATGAAATTAAATAAATGACTAGTAAGAATTCGGCAGGAGAAGGCAGAATTAAAACAATAAGTAATTAACAAAGCAATAAGTGATTGACAATGATGTAGTGAAATGTTGGATTACTACAATAAGCGTGGTGTAAATGATAGTTATTGTAATGATAAAGAAAACACGCGAATCGCACAGAAAGTACTACACTAAAAATGTAAACATAACGCTAGAGGAGAAAAAAAAGGGAAAGAGAGAAACTCATTCAGAGCATCGTATTTCAGCCGGCCGTAAAGATAATTACTCCGAGAAACCCACTGTCCCCGCAGAAAAGGTCACGACCCAGAAGGTGTGTAGGTTCGTGTTAGTCATGCATTTGGAAAAACGGGAAGATAGAAAGTATTCTGATTGTTGGTGTACGTTAGAAATAGTTAAAGAATTCTATTTTGGCAATTTTTATTTTTAGGTATCTCAGCTCCTGTACTGATGAACGCCTTCATTTAGTAAGAATGCCATTGGGGAAACAAAAGTATGCATTTTGTAAAGATAGACTAATAAAGTAATATGTAATGAAGAGGCTTGTTAGACTATTAAATGTTTAGAATGGATTACATATAAATAGTGTTAGTCTTATAGTAAGACATTTTTGTTTTGCGGTGTTAGATTTTTCAGTGACAACAGACTTTGTTTTGATTCATTTCTGTCCGGGGCACACTCCCGCACAGCCAGCGACCTAATTTTTTTTCGTTCCCTCACCGCACAGTGACGCTACGCTCGCCGTGACCACGCGAGAGAAAATTTTCCCCCTTCCCTTTCTAAAGGAAGGAACCCGTTGCTTAGGACGTTGCTTAGGACGCTGTTAGGAATGACCTCGTATTTTAGTGCACACTAATTTTGTTTTGTGAAAGATCATTAATTGACATTTTCGTAAATTGCTTCATGTAATTTTATTTCTTTCACTTAGGAGTAGTATACTTGTACACAATTTTTTCTAAAGCAAAAGAGTGACACTGATATAAGAAATTTTACGATAATAGAACAGCAGATTATTGTGAGATTACATTCAGGTCAAGATTTTGGAACAAGTTGGTAGTTCTTCTAAATAACATCGTATTGTATTAACTGTTTGCATTTATAAATGTATTTATGAAGGAATAGTTCGATTTCCCTGCATAAAATTTTAGAGAAAAGATTTTTGCAAATAAATTTTTGAACCATACACTTTAATATGCTAGTACTGCTAGTGTTTATACATGTATCTAACTTGTAAATTTTAAAGGGACTACCCTGTAAGGTGATTTGATTTTTCTCTCGATAGTTCTCCATCAGCATGATAGATGATAAGTTTTCCTAGGCTGATATTTTTTGGAAAAAAAAACGCATGTTAATTCTTTTGCATAAATTGGTAAAATAGAAAATAGGTAGGTGTATAGACAGTAAATACGCTTATGCAATTTATTTTTAGGGCTGAGCACCGTACGAACCAATGCATTGTCTAGGCATCCAATAGACACAGTTTAAATGAGTTTCGTGAAGCAGAATAATTTTAATCTTTTGGATTGTAATCAACTTTTGAAAAAAAAAAATTTTTAATATTGTTGACCTACACTTATTTCATAAGCTTCGGTCAAAAAGGAGGAGGGATATGTCACAAAGATCAAGAAATATTAATAAATTTTTTTTCTCTCCCTCTAAGTAACTTCTAACTTTAAACTATGAACGAAACCGCTAAGTTAATTAAAAGAGGGACAGGGTGAAAATGACCATTTGTCAACAACGGGAAAAACCAAGTCGGAAACATTAGCTTTACATTAGCTTTAAGTTCGTGTTGGGGAATGGAAAAGATATAATTAGCTTGCAAGAGAATGCTGGCTTGACCCTCTGCGGTCAGGACACCACGCTCATAAATATATGTCAGCGTAGGGCCAGCGTACGGAATTCGTGAGCGAGCGCTAGGACGCCAATTATGTCCGTGACGGAGGCAGACTAAGTTTTTGAAATGTAAACATCTTTTTTTTTAAAGAATCACCACTATAAATGTTTGGTAGTAGGTTAATATTGATTGCTATTGTGTAATTACTATTGTTATGTGAAAGTACTAGTGAAATAGAAGTTGAGTTATTGGAAAGTTAATCATTGTGTGTTAAGTTAAAAAGGTTGGTCTGTGTGTGTACTGCTTGCCAGGTGGCCATGAGCTGCCAGTAACTATAGTTTTTAAAATAAAATAGGAGTAGGACAGCTTGCTCTGAGATTTTAGTGTGTGCTCTGAGAGTTAGCTAGAGGTTAAATGGATACGTAAATCACAGGTGCCAACTGGGAACTTGATATTTTGGCACTGATAGAACTGGACGCCAGAGGTGGCCAGGATGGGCAGAGAATATTCCTAAGCACGTACAGTGCTGGTGGTAAATGGGCAGTGTTGGATGGGGGATAGTGTCTGTGCTGGAAGGAGGGGTGTGTTCGAGTCATCTCATAGAAAGTGATGTACAAGAGTTTGTGTATAAAAGAGGAGACAGAGCCAGGGGCGGATGAGAAACGTGGAAGAGCGACGTGGAAAATGTAGTACAGGGGTGAAGGTCACCTCTGAGTTTCTCCCTGCTTTTATGGATCAAGAAAACTCTACGATTCTGTGATGGCAAAGCAGAAGGAGGATTCTTGACCACTGTAACAGTGTGCCAGAAAGTCTACCTGGCTGCGTATGAGGCGCGTCGTAAAGACCGCTGCAGTTTTTAGATGGGCCGAATCAAATCAGATAGCCATCTCAGGTTTTCAAAGACTCTGTCAAAGACCGCGGGTGATCGATTATTTTCCAGGCAGAGGCAAATTCCTGGTGGAAGTTTAATGTCACGGCGCTGGGAGATGTTACAGAACGAGATGTTACATAGTGGTAGTAACTATCGTTGGAAGCAGTAGCGGTCATGCATGAGGCATACCGCCGAGAACGGCAAAGGTTGGCCGTTGTGAAGAAGAGAAGAGAAGATGAGAAACGAAGTTAAGAGAAGAGAAGATGAGAAACGAAGTTATGATGAAGAGAAGAGATGAGAAACGAAGTTGAGAGATGAGAAACAGAGAAGTTAAGAGATGAGATGAAATGAGCAGAAATTGAAGAGAAGAAGAGGGAAGAGAGAACGCAAGGAGAGTTGAGAAATTAGGCCTAACGAGAGAAGCGCATGAAGTGTAGCAGCCGTCGTAACAGTGAAGGCGGCCAGGTCGAGACGTCGACGATGTTTTGTTGTATCATCAACCCCCCCCCCCCCAGCACAAGAAGAAAGTGTAACGATGTGAGCCCAGCACATGGAGAAAGAGCCGATAACGATGTGAGCCCAGCACAAGAAGAAAGTGTAACGAACCATACGAGCAGAGAACAAGAGAGAGTAACGAATTATGTGAGCAGAGAACAAGGAGAACGTGACAATACCTATGTGAGTAAAAGAAAATTCTAACTAATTAGGGAAATCTCAGAGCACATAAACATAAGTATAAACTAGAACCTAAAACTAAAACTAGAATCTTAATTAAGCATTAAACTAAAATTAGAAGTAAACCTTGAAGTAAAAAGATATTGATGGAACCATTGAAAAGACTTGCAAGTTAAATGACATTTGTTTTGAACTTTGTGTATTATTATTGAACATTGATATAAGTTGTGGCGCCAGAACTCTGAAATAATGACTGTTCTATTATGTTGTAAAATGCCTAAGCAATGTTAGAAGTAGTACTGCATGAAGAAATTGAGTTTTGTATATTTCTTTGATTTTAATTCATCATTTATCATTTTTCTTTCTTCTTTCTTCCCCCTTTCCCATGGGTGTGAGTGTGGATGGCTGACTGACTAACCAACGTGTGAGAGGAAACCTATAGACCAATAAATTTGAACTTGTACTCCGATATTGGGCCTTTCTTCTGTCTATGGTTTCGAAAGAGTGGTTGCTGTCGTTGTTACACGTTGTGTCGTCTGTGCCGTCTACACTTCACCCCTACCCGTATGCAAGCACACATGCAAACATGTCGGCAATACGTAACCTACACGCAGAATTAAATTCGAGCCAAATAAACATCTTGGGTATTCTGTGTGTGGATTTGTCATTCTCTTTATGCAAGTCCTACGTGGAGCCGGCAAGCCACCATCCCTCTCCCCTCCTGTCGGAGAAGGGAGGGTGGGTGGCGACAATTATGCTGTGTGCATGTATCAGGCTAATAAATACTGTTGCAGGAAACTGTAAGTTGAGACTTGAATGTAAGAAAGAATGGAGTGAGAGATGAATAAACTGGAAAACTTAGCATTTGTTCCCTGATTATATTTTACAGGGAAGAAGCAGTATTTTTTTGTTTTTTCTAGAATGTTCTAGTTTTATTGGTTTATAAACCACTATGACTATGGTAGATTCAAGAAGTCTCTACCCCCAGTGTGTAAGTTTAAGGATACACTGCACTCTGTTAAATGTATGAAGGCTGGAATGCTCGACTACTAGAATTTCTGGTATAAGGAAGATACTGGAAATGCTACATTGTTATTCTGTTTGAAGGAATTAATACTGCGAAGGAATGCCCAGGTTAGTCTCAAGAGAAACACATCTCATGGAACATGTGGAGAATTGACAATTTAATTGTGAACAATAAACTTGTGACATTGTTATTGTTACGTTTCCAGTATTTATTTAGAGACCCTGCTTAGGAAATTATAGAACTTTAATTTACTATTTAAATTAATTCCCTCTCGTTTAACCTAAACAGACTGGTTGCTCAAATCATCATTCGACTAAATTAAAAATGCATCTTTGTAGTCTAGATCACAGATTTACGAAACTGATAATTTGCGTACATTAGCTAGATTGGAAATCGTTAAAAACTCTCTTAGATTCATATGCATTCATTACGTCATTCGTTTAGCTCAGACAGCCCCCATCCAATCCGCATTTTGGTCTATATGCATACAATTTACTACAAAAAGAGGTTCTTAACAAGATGAAATAAGATTTAATAAGTTTAACAATTAACAGCAACGATTAATCATGAGCACGACGTCTTAAATTCTATTCAGAGACTCTCTCTCATTCTACCGTCCTTGTTAAAAGTTTAACGAGAATTGTCTTGCCAAATAGTCACTTGATTCCGGACCACAGTAGATATACTTAACTACACTTTTGGTCGCACGTGGGGTTCAACTGGTTAGAACTGGTCCACATCACTTTGGCTCATCGTCAGTACTGCATAGCATAACAGTCAATGTCCACTCAATTACTGCATCGCTAATGTACTTGCGACGAATCGTTAACCGTAGTTAACACAGGTACTTCTGCCTAGTTCACGTATGGGTCATGAAGACACCCGAGTCGGTGTACGACTCAAGAAGTACGAAGGTAGAGAGGAGTAACATAAGAACCCGGCTGAAACAAAGGATTTTGGGCTCTGTAACTATTCGCGTCTATATTCGCAAAACCCAAGCACATGTTTCTTTGTTTAAGGTTCTGAATTTAGAATCTTTGACTATCGTGTCGTTTACAATTCAAATATGGTTATATTTAAATATACATTGTGGTCCACGTGTGTGTTACATATAACATTACACGAACGTATGAATTCTCAAATATTTACAGCATTAAAAATTAGAATTCACACAAAGGATTAATTCAAAATGAAGCATGAATGCTTTACAATTTTACACGAAAAATTATATGCAAGAACAATTTGAATTACAAAGAAGAATTCACCACGTGCACAGACATACTGGCGGCACTAGTGAATTTAAGATTTATATAAATTAAAGATAAGAAAAAGTTACAATAATTTATATACAATAACTTTTAGATTTGTCCCTTTACATCGAAACACGTGCTTTGGCTAAAATAGCGCTAAGCTGCACAAAATACATACATCAATTCAATTACAAAATACAATCAACAAATGCAATAGATACTGTAAGAAGTAGACGTGTTATTGTTACCTCTTAAAAGTAGATTTACTGTTCTAGCGCAGGTTCATCTTCTCTCTTACGACTCTGGTATGGCGGCGGGACGGAGCTAATGTTAAAGCTGCCTTGTATGTCTGCCGGTCTGGGAGTGAGTGACTGTTTTTGCGCCTTATGATCGTATTTTACGAAACTGCATTGAACGCATCACGTGACCGCTCACGTGGTATGTTGTTGATCTCGAAGGTGCTGGACACTGGCCTAAAGTTATGCAACAATCTGACCTTGCTAGAAAGCTTCTCTCGATACTGATGTATCAAGGGTGAATTTCAACAAAGGTCCGTTCAAAAATTTAATTTTGAAACGAGCAATTGGGTCACGAGGTCATGACACAGAATTTGTCACAGATCGTCACAGTTATGAAAGCACCCGAAAGACTATTGCATCATCATCTAGTAAAGCTTATGTACAAAGTGTTATCGCTTATCTCTCTGTACTCCATTTCTGTTCTTGATAGAATTATCCTTTGATTTATATTGACACTAATCAACTAGATTTATTTGAACATGGTTTCGTGAAAATATTGAGGTAAATAATTAAAATCTTTTCATTGTATTTCTTATATATATATATATATTTGGTTCTTGATTTAATAAATTTATTGTTAAATTCATTGACCTTACACATATGACCTTATTGACCTTATGTTAAAGAAGAAAGGGGGTGGATGGGTGCTCACTAAACATAGATTAAAAGACTGATTTATCTTCTCCTTTGGTAAGAAGTTTCCACCTATGGAAATATTTTGTAGTGGTAAATGTTTGTCTTTAACATTATGGAATAGAGAAAACGTTTACAGCGCTTGCATATCCGCCAAGGGAGAGGGACGAGCGGTGTCTTCTGGAGAATTATTAATAACATAAATGAAGAATCTCATCACTTGTAATAAGTTATGGATGATTAAATAATAATAATCATAAGTAATAACTGGGGGGGGGGGGCATTAGTGTCACAATAACTTAGGGCAGTGGCCGACGGCCGACTTTCCCCGATTTTTACGTTTGAAGGGACTTTAATGTATACAGCTTGCAGCACACGTCACCCAGGCGGAGTAGAGATTTATTCCACCACACTGAACTAGAGAGTGTTTTAAGATTTACGAGAAAGTCTTTTATCTCCTGAGCTGGTGTCGAACACCCGTTAGTGTAAACTAGTGACCGACCCAGTCGGAAAGGCTAGGGCACTATGTATACAGGATGAACAAATATAAACAGTCCGTGGTGAGAACTCGCTTGTAGAATTCTCCCTGAAACTGGGTCACGTTATTAGGACCTGCCTTCTGAATGAAACAGGACATGTGAACTATAAAGATAATGTGTTGTGCCGGCTTCCACTTAATATCGCCATTAACGGTCACTATTCTACCATTAACAATGGTCGACATTGCTTTATCTAGCAGATGAAGACTTCGATACCAGGAAGTAGATTCCACTCGACTAGAAGAATATAGGCCTATCAATAAACATACTGAGCCACATCTATTCATAGTTTTTTTTCGGGGGGGGGGGGCGGTTGAGGGGGTGTAGTTTTGTTCACAGATGTATGTGCGCGCACACAATAGTACAGACCCTTTAGCAGTGAGATTAAATATTATAAGCTGAAGATAAGGTGTTTGACTTTGATTTATAGATTGCGTGTAATCAGTGCAGATACACCTTATAATTGAGTGTGTATATTTGAATTGTTTCCACTTACTCCTGTGAAAGGTTTGCAGACTGTATTTGTGTAATATATATGTGTACCATATAGATGTCTAATATGTATCATTTCAAATGTGGATATAGATGTACTGATATGTATTATTTCAAATGTGGATATAATAATATATATTATTACAAAGATCCTTAGTCGTCCGTTTGTTAGGAAACTGTTTGACCGTCGAAAGGTCAGCGTGCTCTTCGTTATAGCCACGCATCTCTCCTCTTCTCCTACCCCTACATAACCTCTCCCCTACCCCTACATAACCTCTCCATACCCCTACATAATCTCTCCCTTACCCCTACATAAACTCTCTTCTATCCCTACATAATCTCTCCCGTACCATTCGCAAACCTACAACTACATAATCTCTCATATCCCCATCCTCCACAAACCTCTCCTTCTACCCCTATATAACCTCATCCCAAACCCTACATAACCTCTCCTCTCCCCTACCATCCACAAATCTCTCCTACCCCTATATAACCTCATCCCAAACCCTACATAACCTCTACTCTCCCCTACCATCCACAAATCTCTCCTACCACTATATAACCTCATCCCAAACCCTACATAACCTCTCCTCTCCCCATCTTCCACAAACTTCTCCTTCGACCCCTGTATAACCTCACCCCTACACCTACGTAACCTCTCCTCTCCCCTACCCCTACATAACGTCACTGTACCCTATCTCACACAGCATCATACATCACCGATTTTCAAACGTATTCAAAAATAATAGTTATCATCCCGCTGAAGATGTAATTATATTAAGAAATCATTTCTTTTACCTCTTTGACACATTTATGGTTAAGGGGGGACAACTTCAGAAAGTCGTAAAATAAAGCATTCGCTCAGTGCGGTAAATGGTTAGATAGGTGCTTAGAATAGGGATTTATTATCAAAGTTTGAAACAAATAAGCACGTAAATATACAAAATCCTTTTAAACAGGTGTATTTTATTCTTTCCTCTCTAGCCTGTCTCTGCCATGGTCTAGCAATAATTCCACGGTAATTGAATGTGTCTTTCTCGGTGTTCACACTATCCGGCAAAAATCATTTCGCTTTTCCACTCAGTGACTGAACTTGCTTGATTTAGCGGTATTGAAATATCTGGTATGGCTCATTTGGCTATAGGGTTTTTCCGTAAGCTTGTCAGAAAGGCAACGCTGTTTGAATTAAAGTTCAAAAATAAAGTAGCCAGTTAATAATTCTCAGTGGAACTGATTTTTAAAGAGCATCGCCATTTAGCTTGGTATCAAATTCTTCGTAGTATTCATAATTTCTCGAAATTGAAAATTCGCTTCGTGGTGTGTGTGTGTGTGTGTGTGTGTGTGTGTGTGTGTGTGTGTGTGTGTGTGTGTGTGTGTGTGTGTGTGTGTTATATGTTACTGATTATACATTGATGTGCTTGTCTGCACGAATGCGCACTTGTCTCTGGTTCAGACAAGGAAGATTGTAAAAGTTTGCCTCGCAAGGTTGGTAAAAATATTTATGACCGGTACGCCATTCCATATCACCGTACTCAGCCCCCTGCAGGTGGCAACACAAAGCAGTAACGTCCATGTACAATTGTACATACTGGTGATCGGAAGATTCATTTATCGTTCACACACACACACACACACACACACACACAGTCGATCGTTTCATGGCGGTGGCTAGCATTTCCTCAGGACACTTGTGGCTGCAATCTGGTAGCCCTCATGATAGATTAAAAGTGCAATTTCTTGTGTCAACATTTTAATTTTTAAAAGTAAACAGAATAAAGAAAGTAGTAGTCGACGTATGATTGATTTCTTAAATTCATTTCTAGGGAAGATATTTTCGCTTTCCAGTGTACTCTGATTGGCTGACGAATGCACAGCATATATAGATAGAGAGTTTTTTTTTACGAGAAGGATTAGGGTGTAGATTTTTCTCGTTAAGTGATGCAAACCGATAAACAGGACTGACGAAATGGAAGGGCTATATTGAGGTCTTAAATGTGTAGGCATTCTAATGTAGTTCCCCCCTCCCTTCAAAACTTTCTTTAATCTTCAGCTGAGAAACTTGGGCCCTTGTCTAGTCCTTACTTCTTTTGCGATTATGGTTTAAGATATTTTCCTTGTATTGCAGACACTTTTCAGTTTATGCACTTTGTTTATCCTCAGCTATCCCCATCAGTTTGCTAACAACATTCACTGGACATCACTGTGGATGACATATGAGGTGGACCTAAAGTTATGTATCTCTAAAGTCAACAACTACACAACTTCAGTCAAGACTGGACATCACTGTGGATGACATATGAGGTGGACCTAAAGTTATGTATCTCTAAAGTCAACAACTACACAACTTCAGTCAAGACTGGACATCACTGTGGATGACATATGAGGTGGACCTAAAGTTATGTATCTCTAAAGCCAACAACTACACAACTTCAGTCAAGATGCAATCGAATTCACTTGAACTTTAATTGAATTACTTTTAAATTTCACTCAGAAACATACAGTGTTTTCTTATAAACTGATTTATAGTTCACTCAAACGAACATTCTCTTATGGTTGTGAGTGTGTGTGTGTGTGTGTGTGTGTGTGTGTGTGTGTGTGTGTGTGTGTGTGTGTGTGTGTGTGTGTGTGTGTGTGTGTGTGCGCGCGCGCGCGTGTGTATGTGTGTATATATATAAACTCTAATTGTAACTGTTGAACTATATGCTTGAGTATTGGTTGGTTCCATTTTGTGTTCTGTTGGTCCAGAGTTTTAATATTTGTTTGTCTCATCTCTCTAATAGTGTTAATTGGCCTGTTTGTAAAGTTTAGTATTTTGAGTATTGAGTAGGGCCTGGGTGCATATTTGTTTTGGAGGATTTGTAGTTCTTTTATTTGGGGGTTATAAGTAGATGTGTATGTGGTGTTTCCATAATCTATTATGCAAAATATTATTGATCTTATGGCTGTTAACAGGGTGTGAGTATCTGCCCCCATTCTTGTCATTTCATCATTCGAATTATATTTAATGTTTTACAGGATTTTGTGTGGATGTCTGAAATGTTATATTTTCGTCAAAGATGACGCCAAGAATTTATGTGTTTTGGAGTATTTTATTTCTGTTTGCTTTATTGTAAGGGTTGGATAGATGTTTTAGTGTTAAGAGAAGAAGTCTATTGCAGTTGTTCAGTCCGTGCCAGATATAGATGTTTTAGTGTTAAGAGAAGAAGTCTATTGCAGTTGTTAGATGTTTTAGTGTTAAGAGAAGAAGTCTATTGCAGTTGTTAGATGTTTTAGTGTTAAGAGAAGAAGTCTATTGCAGTTGTTTAGTCCGTGCCAAGTATAGTCCCCATCTGTCTGTCTTTTTTCTAGGTTGCCTATGATTTATTGTAGGTGTTTGGTTATTTTTGCTTGATCTCGATAGTGGGGAGTAATCTGCAAATTGGGTTTGAAGGGAATCATTATCAGTAGTTTTTTCATCTAAGCCACCTGTGGCTATGTTGAACAGGATGGAGTTTAAGGCGCTTCCCTGTGGAGGTGGTGTGTCATGTAGTGGAAAATGTATTTGTTTGAACTTCGAAGGTTCGGTCAATGAGGAAGTTTTTGATGTAGTTATATAGGCTCCCCTTATATCTAGGTGTAATGTTTTAATAAGTATGGTAGGGTGCCATGTCATGTCAAAGTCTATAAATATTGCTACTGGATGTTTTCCTTGTAGTCGGTCTATCATTATATTGTCACTTAGTCTATTGGTTGCATCTGTAGTGGATCTTTTCGATATGTATCCAGGTTGCTTTGGAGATCGTAGCTGGTTGGTTTCAGGATGAAATGTCAGTTGTTTGTTAACTATTATTTCCATTGTTTTGGCTAATGTAGGGAGTAGGGATATTGGTCTGTAGGAATTAGGGAGGGTGCTCTTTTTTGTCAAGTTTGGAATAGATATTATTGTAATTTGTTTCCATCGTTGTGGTGTTTTCTGTTTGCCCATATTTTGTTGTATAATTGGATAATATTATTGAGTATGTTATCTGGGTAGACGTCTGAGGAATGGATAGGGTATTTTCTCTGGTTCAGGGCCTGTATTTTATGTTTTTTTATTTCTATGTTTTTAATTTCAGTGTGATGGGGGAATTTATGTCTATAGTTGGGTTTTTTTCCAGTTAATTGTGGGTTGTTTTCTTGTTCTAGGATGGTTAGTTTGGTTTGTAGCTCTTTTAGATTGTTGTTTTATCAGGGTGTATGCTGTTTGCATGGAAAATATCAGCTAGTGTTTCAGCATTTTGTGTGTGTGGTGTCTAGTGTTTGGGGATGTCTGGCTTTTCGGTAGAGGTATTACTTTTCTTTCTTTTGTTTTGCACATTATTTGTTGTTTTTTTTCTATATTGTTTTAGCTGGGGTCGTTTCTGTTAGTTTGCTAAATGTTTTTGCCAATGATTTCTCTTTTTGGCTTCTTGTATTTGTTGTTTATATTGATTATGGACTGCCTTAATAAAATGGACTATCTTTAATAAAATGGACTGTCTTCATAAAATGGACTACCTTTAATAAAATGGACTATCTTTAATAAAATGGACTGTCTTCATAAAATGGGCTGCCTTAATAAAATGGACTACCTTTAATAAAATACGTTCAGCAGAATACGTAAGATAAATTATTTTTATGAATTAAAGATAAAATGTACACAAATAAAAACTATATGAATTATAATAGCGCAGGTGTTTTGTTGCTTATGGTGTTGCAGTTACAGGATATTATTTTTGAGTTGAGTTGAAGTTGTGCGGCTTCGGTTTTTTTTTATACATTGTGAAAGATGTAAGTCTCGGCAATTTTGGGGATGTTTGCGAAGGTAGGATTTGAAAAATGTATTTTTTAAATCTGTGTTGGTTGAGTGCATTTGATTGGCGAGGGCTGTATCTATTGGTTAGCTCTCTGTGGAATTTTGGGGAGGGTGGTGTGGGTGTGTGGGGTCGAGTCCGTACCGTAATGTTCGGGTTGTCCTTGAAATTGAGGATGGGTTATGTTAGGGAATAGAATGGTGTGTGTCATTTCCTTCGAGTTATCACTGGGTTTAGAGTTGCTTTGAGGGGGGTGGGTGGGGTGGGGAGCAGTTGGGAACGAGTTGATTCTTTATTGATTTGGTTGTCTTGGGGGTTAGAGGAGTTTTGTGAAGGGGGGAAGGGGCGTGTCCGTTCCTTGGCGTATTTATAGTCTAGATTCTAGTGTTGAAAGTATGTATGGGTTGAGACGCGTTAGGGTTTTTTCTTTTTATAAATATATGGAGCATCTAAGGAATTATAAGACTGTTGGGATTGATCTTTGGTTGTCTGTGGGGTTTTGTGTTGGGAATGGTGTTGGTGTGTCATGTGTAATTTGTAAAAGGGGGGTGGGGAGGTCGGCGTGGGTGAGAGTTATTAGTTAGTTTGGAAGGGGTGATAAGTGAGTAGAATTCTTTATTTGAGTCAGTGGAGTAGGAGTTGAGGGGATGGGGGTGGGAGGTGATCTGATCACCAGTTCACGCAATGAACGCACATTCTTCGCAAATGCAGTGTTTCTCAAGCAATGTGCCGCCGGGCTTGTCAAAGTACCGCAAACATTTTATAAATTTGCTACATGGAGTATGTTTTTAATGATAATGTAATATACATTTGCTACATGAAGTATGTTTTTAATGATAATGTAATATACATTTGCTACATGAAGTATGTTTTTAATGATAATGTAATATAAATTTGCTACATGGAGTATGTTTTTAATGATAATGTAATATACATTTGCTACATGGAGTATGTTTTTAATGATAATGTAATATACATTTGCTACATGGAGTATGTTTTTAATGATAATGTAATATACATTTGCTACATGAAGTATGTTTTTAATGATCATGTAATATAAAACAGATCTTGAATTCATTCAATAATAATTCGAATTGCTTTGAACAAAAAATAGATTTATTTTTCAGAACATTACAACATTATAAAATTTCAGAACATTACAACATTATAAAATTTCAGAACATTACAAAACTTTGGCGTGCTTAGCTGGCATACCTGGCAGAAATATACAGGCGCCTGAAGTGTAAGCAAGGACGATATAAAAAATCCTTACATCTAATAATAAGCTACTGTCATTTAAAAAAATAGTAATCTGGTTATAGGTGATATGTTTACACTGGCACACCCATAACATCACCCCCCAAAAAAAATAAAAAAAAATAAAAGACATTGCAACCCTCAAAATGGAGCACCTGGATACAATGGAGTAAAACATTCAACTTTCGATCGCTAACTACAGAGAAATTCGACCAGGAAAGAAATCCATTTTTTTTCCTGCTTAGATTTTACAATAATAGAACTCTTAGCTCGTATTTCAACTGAGCGCAGTCTTAAAATGAAACACTCTGAGATACCCCTGGATGCATTCTGGATTTCTGTTAAAGTCGATATTTCCTTGCAAAAACGAACATTCCTTAGTTTGATGCCGTTTTCTACGTTATATGTCTGTGAGTGGAATTTACAAGCATTATAATCGTTAATGTGCTTTCTTGCTGAAGAAGAACTAAGAGTGTGATTTTCTCCAACACGTTCTAATATCCAAGAAATTACTCAGAAACATCAAGGCCAAGTATTCCATCACGACCATCACGCTCTAATATCCAAGAAATTACTCAGAAATATCAAGGCCAAGTATTCCATCACGACCATCCGGTTAGTATGTAAAACATTTCTTGTTTATTTGTTTAAACACATGTTCATAATTTTTTAAACAATGAAACGAAAATGGAATTGAAAGTTTTTGTTTTTTAAAATCAAAACTCTAAAGCAATACCCACAGATTAGTGTAATTAATTTAGTATATATCAGTGTGGCAGTGTATTTTTCATTCAGGTGCAGTATTAAATAGGGCGCCGCAAATTTTCGAAAATGTGAAAAGTGTGCCATGAACCCAAAAATGTGAAGTGTGCCATGAACACAAAAATGTGAAAAGTGTGCCATGAACACAAAAATGTGAAGTGTGCCATGAACACAAAAATGTGAAAAGTGTGCCATGAACACAAAAATGTGAAGTGTGCCATGAACACAAAAATGTGAAGTGTGCCATGAACACAAAAATGTGAAAAGTGTCCCATGAACACAAAAATGTGAAAAGTGTGCCATGAACACAAAAAGGTCGAGAAAGACTGTCATAGTGAGCACAGTACGGATGTAGACGAGTAGTCAGGTCGGATCTAGTGGTGCAGCGAGAAACGAAATACATTTAGCAAACTGATGAATTTTGCTCTCCACAGAAGTAAATTATCAGTTTTGTTTTGGAGTGATAAGCAGTTTTAATACTCGAATGAATAATACGGTGACAATATATAGCGACAGCAAATGGGATAAAATGTACTACGTTTAAGTAAATGAACTGTCTTAATAAAATGGACTACCTTTAATAAAATGGACTTCCTTAATAAAATGAACTGCCTTAATCAAATGGATACCTTTAATAAAATGGACTGCCTTAATAAAATAGACTAACTTAATAAACCTTCAGCAGAATACGTAGATAAATTATTTGTATGAATTTTCATGTGCGTTTACTCAACACACCATGAGGAACATTCAAAATTATCTTCATGAATTCTCAAGACCAAAGTCAATCCACAATTTCTGCCATATTGGTACTTGAACAGAATTCACAGTAATCAACTTACAGCAACACGTTTTACTCCTAAGTCATCGACAATGCCAGATTCACACACCAACATAATTTGGTAATGCACAGTAGTCACCATAACCTGATGTGACAAAAGTAAAACAAAAAGGTGGTAGCACTAAATTTCAGGTATATTTCACCTCTAAACTCCTTTCTCTCTTACAAACATTCTCAACTTACAAATCCTGCAACAGTTTCGTTAGCCCAGTAAAAACGCGGCGCCTGCATATTCGCCAATGATGAGAGAGACGAGTGGTATCTTTTGGAGAATTATTAATAACATAAACTGATTCTCATTACTTGTAATTAGTTATGAAGATTAATTAATCATAATCATTAACTAAGTGGAGTTGGGGGTCACAGAATGCATCAGCAATTTCTAGCCTTTCCTCAGAGTTGTTTACTTCCTACTTTGACACTTAAAATATCAGCACAAATAGTGCCACTTTGACAATTTAGCAGTTTATATAACAATTAAGTTTAGAAATAGGGATAGGCAAATTTACTCCGCCACAGAAACATTACTGCAGTGTTTGACAGCTTTCCTGAATCATTACAGCAGTGTTTGACAGCTTTCCTGAATACAGAAACATTACTGCAGTGTTTGACAGCTTTCCTGAATCATTACAGCAGTGTTTGACAGCTTTCCTGAATACAGAAACATTACAGCAGTGTTTGACAACTTTCCTGAATGCAAAATGCTGCTAAAATAGTTTTCAGATTGCTCCGAAAAAAACAGGATAAGATTCTGGCGAATTCTAGCAACGCACAGACTTGTCATAGTTATTTTTCCATGTAAATGCTAACTCAGTTATGAAACAGGAAGGTTTATTACAACTTCAACTTGAACTGTGCAAATTAGTATTAGATTCGGCAAATGCAAGACAATGATAACAGGTATAATATTTTGTTTTTAATGTACAAAGAAACCAATACACTATCAACATACTACTAGTTGTGTTTAGTATCATTGCTGTCACTGTTTTATTGACGTTTGTTTTGTATTTCACAGCAGTGTAATATCTAGTTGTGTTTAGTATCATTGCTGTCACTGTTTTATTGACGTTTGTTTTGTATTTCACAGCAGTGTAATATCTAGTTGTGTTTAGTATCATTACTGTCACTGTTTTATTGACGTTTGTTTTGTATTTCACATCAGTTAATATCTAGACACAGAACGATTGTGTATGGTGATACTGAGAAGTTTCACATTTTAGGAATAAAACATTTTAGTGCAATAGGTACACTTTATCATGGTGGCAGGAAGTTACTGCTATATACGTATAACACATACTAGTCGCAATATTTATACCCGTACTTTGGAATATCTGCGTTGGAATACATTCTCACACTTAAAAAAAAAAACCATACGCACATTGTACTTTTAATAAGTTTCTTTAAAAAAAATCTTTAAATTACGATATTTATAAAGAACTAGTTTACCTATCTCTGTCCACAGTCTGCATATACAAATAATGGAAGTTACGAAGTCGTGACTACATTTATCACCTGTTCCATTTTGAGTATCAAAGCCTTCTCACCCTACCCTACCCTACCCCCGCCCCACTCGCCCATTCCCTTCATTACTCCTCTGAAGTATTCACACTGTTATTGTTTAAAATAACTCTATCGGGAAGTAGATGTATAGGTGAGTAGTCTTCGAGAAGGAATGGCGGGAATGTCAAAAATAAATGGTAATTTAAAACAAATCTATTTGTACACACGTTGAAATAAAACAAAAGTTAAAAAAGGGGGATAATGCTTAAAAAGAAGTAATAATTGAGTTGTACGTTTTTCATCAAGACTTTATTGAAGGTTATAGGTAATCCATTATTATTCTTGTGTCATTATCTGTGCGATAATAGACGATTAAGTGCCAGTTACAGCAATATGCTGCCAATAATAAAGCAAGAGAAAAAAAGAGTGAAAGATAAAACACGGGAAAGTATGATTTAAAGCGAAATTTTTGACGTATGTCTAAATGTTATACACCGACGGCATGCACAAATCATACCATTTTTTAAAAAATCCCCCTCCCCCCATCTCAAATTATGATGCCAGTTTACCCATCGACCTTGTACACAAGATTTATGTTTACCCATCGACCTTGTACACAAGATTTATGTTTACTCAGCCTCTACCACGACCTTGAATGTTTACTCATTGATCTTGTGTTACAGATGTATGTTTACCCATTACAGAAACTGGGAAAACACTCCTGCACTGTAAATCTGTATGCACACTGTTTAGATTATCATACTATTTATCCGTTAATTCAAGTATCCTATAGGTAGGAAAGGTGGGAAAACAGACAGAGGTACAGTGAATTAAGTAATGAATATATGTAGGAAAGGTGGGAAAACAGACAGAGGTACAGTGAATTAAGTAATGAATATATGCGTCTACATGCCTGCAAGGAAGTGCTATAAGTGTGTTAAGAGATTGGTAAAAAAATAATACAAATCCAAAAAATAAGCCACAATACCCGTGATTTTATTTGAACGACAGTCGACTGAATCGACACACTGAGCAAGCATGAAACACGGCACAAAGTCAACAGAAAATGAACAACGTGTCAACAAGAATCTCGCTTAATCACTCATTCCTTAGAGGTTTAAATTCACAGGATAAATGTTATCTCCATTTTGGGGTGCCCTTGGCAGATGTCTTCCGGATTAGATCAAAAAGCCTGTCACTGGTATTCTGCAGCGTTGAGTCACGATCTGATAAAAGGATTGATCAACGTGTCAGTATGTCACGACTGTCATGAAACCGATGACAAAGAGTGATGGTGATCACTTTGCTTACGTCAAACCTTAGGGCTTTGGTCATGCTGACTGATTATCAACAGTTGGCGGATCAGGTAGTTATGATGATGGAGATGATGATGGAAATGATGACGGCAGTCATTAGGTCAAAGAATCTCCAATCTGCAAGAATGGCGGTGCTTGTTGGCACTATCTGTACAGGAATCTTCAGATACTTTACTGTCCTACCTGGACAGGATTGAGAGACGAAGGCAGTACACAATAGAGCGATATGCATGTACAGTAACACATTGGATAGGATTGAGAGACGAAAGCAGTGTACAATAGTATCATCATAAGGAGTGCCCAAGATTGGATTAATTTGGCAATTTAACAATATATATATAACAATTAAGTCTAAAAGTAGGGATAGGCAAATTCACTCCACACACACCCTCCTCCTTTATGAGACGTTACCTCTCGTGTTAACATTAATGTTCAATTAATAGTAAATTTCCAACATTAGCGGTGAACCTTTCACCATGATACGAAATGAATGACTACTCACAAGACAAAAGTTCTGTTTGTTTTAAGACATATACGAAATGAATGACTACTCACAAGACAAAAGTTCTATGTTTGTTTTAAGACATATACGAAATGAATGACTACTCACAAGACAAAAGTTCTGTTTGTTTTAAGACATATACGAAATGAATGACTACTCACAAGACAAAAGTTCTATGTTTGTTTTAAGACATATACGAAATGAATGACTACTCACAAGACAAAAGTTCTATGTTTGTTTTAAGACATATACGAAATGAATGACTACTCACAAGACAAAAGTTCTATGTTTGTTTTAAGACATATACGAAATGAATGACTACTCACAAGACAAAAGTTCTATGTTTGTTTTAAGACATATACGAAATGAATGCCTACTCACAAGACAAAAGTTCTATGTTTGTTTTAAGACATATGCGTAAATATTCATAATACAAAATTCTGTCGGTTTTAAGGCATACACACAATTAATTCAACACGTGTTAGAAAATAAAAATAATATAATTTTACATGCCTCAATAATAACTGAGCATTAAAATATCAAATATCATATTAATATTTCTCATTATTAGTTGGGACATGACCCGTTTATGTCTCAACGAAGAAATACAGCACAATTCATCAAGAAAAATCATGACCTTTTCCATTGTTATAAGTTAGAGACATGGCCCAATATGTCTCTTCACTTAAGGAACGCATATCATATACAAAATCATCATTATCCCTTTTCTTCCTGTGATAGGAAAATACAACATATACCATCATGTTAGCATCATATAAATGAAATTTGGGTAATATTATTCCTTCCTTTCTACCATAGAGAAGATAGAAAATATTTATTTAAAGATTTCACAGTATCTACAAAGACTTATTTACTGGAGCCTTACACTTCCATTTCTACTGCTCTGGAGAAAAAGTCGGCCCCTACAATATCGGTGCCTTTGATGACTTCCACAGTATCTAGACTGTTGTTAGTAATGACCACCTGGTCAAATGCCCGTTTGCCTTATTCAAGTGAGCTAAGTAGCGAGAGGTTGATGATCTGTCTGAATAACAAAATGCTTACCATATAGAGAGGCTTGGCATTTCTGACTGTCCTGACAATTCCGAGACATTCTTTCTCTGAAGTCGAATAGTTCTTTTCAGCCGCATTTAACGTATGACTGGAATAAACTACTGGATACAGAATATAACAATGCTTCTGCACCAGCACGGCACGTAGTCCTGAATTGGTACGGCACCTAGTCCTGCATTGGTACGGCACCTAGTCCTGCATTGCTACGGCACTTAGTCCTGCATTGGTACGGCACCTAGTCCTGCATTTGTACGGCACCTAGTCCTGCATTGCAAGCATCTGTCCTGAGAACGAATTCCTCACTGAAATCAGGAAAATGGAGGACAGGAGCTCGTGACGGGCAGTCTTTCAAACGAGCAAAGCTGGTTTAACACACCTCGCTCCAAATCAATATCTCAGGTTTGTCTTTCCTCGTCAAATCAATGAGTGGTTAGGCGATGGCACTGAACTTTGGAATGAATTTTCTATAGTAACCAGCCAATCCCCAAATGGATTTAATAATTTGGTTTGGAGAGGATTCTCCATCTCTTCAAGGTTTCTCACGTCTGATGCCTCTGGCCACAGGAGATCGTGTCCCACTGTGTGCCCCAAATATTCAAGATTGAAATGGGGGTGTCAAAAGAAACATTTGGTTGGCCTCACACGTACATTATACAGTTATTAGTTTGACGTATTTCACTTACCGATCATAAAATACATATAGTCATAGTGGCTCTTGGAGAAAAGTTTGCAATGTAATTTGTTTTAAACAAACTTGGCTTTAGTTAAATGTGTGCACTTTAGGTATTAATATAAGTAACTGACGTATTTTAATTTATTTGTTTTTGTTATCTCACTTTAGAAGAAATAAAACGAACACTCCAACACATGACATGTTGAGAGTAACTTCCACTTAATAAATGATAACCACAACACGTCAATAATGAGGCACTGCACTAGTTCAGGGTCACTGTCTTGGACAGATTACACTGTTCTCTTCAGCAATCAACAAAGAATTTATTTTATATTCCTTTCCTTTCTTATATCTCACATTTTACTATATTACCTAAAGAAATAATTCGCATTTAGGAAAGAACAAAGAAAACAGTATTCAAAGCAAAATCCCCAAACCAGAATAAATTTAAACCAACTCTAAAACATCAAACAAACAAAAAAAATCAATCCAAAACCAATATACCCAACATAATTGAAACCAAAACAGACTAAATTAAATCAAAGCCAAAAGAAATCAAACGAAAGAAAACCAATCCAGACCAGACTAAGCTAAACCGAGCTGATAGTGAAACAAAATTTGAGTATTATGAGACAATAAAATTATCTAAACGAAACATGAGTATTATGAGACCATAAAATTAATTAAACGAATTTGAGTATTATGAGACAATAAAAATAACTAAACAAACTTTCAGTATTATCGAACAATAAATGAAAAAAATAGAACGAAACTCATATATTATGAAACAATAAAAAACGAAATTAAATGTCACTATTAATTATGAAGCAATAAAAAAATCGAAACGAATCAGCCTTAAAGCATTCGACACAAATAAAATACTCTAAAATGTATTGTTGCGCGTCATTTCTCGCTGTTACAAGAGAACATCCGAGAACATTATTAAAAAAAAAAAAAACTTGCTTACATGTGTGCGTGTGTGTCCTTTCACTTTGAATCAAGTGTGTAAGTGGACATTGACTCGAGAGTTTCACACCCTTCTCCATTCCCACCACCCACCCACCCACTCACTCCGCAAACCGTTTTCTTCGACCCCTCCCTCAAAACTACAAATTAGTCAAGAGTAGGCACGAGCGTGCGGTCGAGTGACATGAAGTCAAATCGTTTTTAGTGCACTCACTATAACGTAACTGTGTTGTGTTCTCCAGTTGTGGACAGATATGTGACGCTACCTGCGTTCAGACACTTGAAAGATAAAGCAGTTTTTGGTCCCCAGTGACTGTGTGAGTTTGCGGTAAAAGACCTCACTTTAATTGCCCCTAATTTATGGAAAGGACAGGGCACGTTTTCAATATTTTACAAGGAAGTAGTCTTCCGGGTGGAAACTCCATGTTAGACAAATGTAAACTTACTCATTCCATTGGTTCGTGCGTATAATATTAATAAAAGATTCATTTCTCGTGCTTAGCACTTGACGGAGTTTAGTGTTTGATTTGGCGTAAACACCCCCCACCCCACCCCCAATATTCTATTTTAAGACAAAAAGGCAGGACTAGTGCCGGTTTATCTGAACGAACGTTAGTCTTTAAAAAGACAGTTTAAATTACTTTCTTCATAAACGATATCAACTGATATCAATAAAACTATTGAAATACAGGTAAATGAAGTTTTATATATTTGACTTTTTCATAGCTAGGTTCAAACATAACTTTCAAGCTGATACATATAAATTACAAATTATGACAATCAACTATTAAATCAGTTGAAAACAAACCATTATTACAATATACACTTGAATATTACGGTATTTATACATTATTATATACATACTCTCGATGATAACTTTCATTTTTTACTCTGAGTTTAATCATTGAGTACATGTAACATGAAGACTGCAAATGAGTGAAATATTATTTTCGTTTGTTTCTCTCGATATTAAACTGTTTATATATTGGATTTATTCATATTTTTTAAAGGACATATACATTGGTGTAAATATAACTTAAATCTTGTTATCTTTGTTATTATTATTATCTGTGACAGAGTAAATTTGCCTATCCCTATTTTAAATTTTAATTGTTATATAAATTGTTAATTGTCAGAGTAACCTGACCTTGTGCACTCCTTATGGTGGTATTTTTGAAAGTATCTGAGTTGAAGTAAACGCTCGAGGCAAGAATATGCCAGAATTGCTGACTAATGAGTAAACTGAGTAGTTTTTATTTACCCAATGCTTATGATTTGCGAGAACGAGTTTTTGGTGTGCGTCACTTGATTATTCGCGCTATGCGTCCCTAGGGAGCAACTCTGCATCCAACACAGACAAATGTATCAGATACGAGAGGCGTGCATGGATGATATGCAACCTCCAGAAGCAATTAAAAAACACCAACAAAAACGTACTACATAATGTCTAACGCACCGAAAACGCCAGTTTAAATAGTGCATGGCTTTGAGAGAGAGAGAGAGAGAGAGAGAGAGAGAGAGAGAGAGAGAGATGAGAGAGAGAGAGAGAGAGAGAGAGAGAGAGAGAGAGAGAGAGAGAGAGAGAGAGAGATTGTGTGCTGGAATTGAAATTACACCCTACAGTCAATCAAAGAGTTACGAAAATGCAGACTGATTTGTTATCTGTTATTGTGTCATCTCTTGCTGTAGTTGTCATCACCTTCCTTCAACTTCCTCCAGTAGTTTGTTTTAGTTATACATAATTCTACATTAATTAATTCGTTCTAGTATCATTTATATTTAATATTTTCTGATTATCATGCTCTTTATTATTATTTCTAACTTTTAATCAGCCTTGATATGTGAGCACTAGTTGTATATATTCATGATATT